>CM053624.1:85323405-85334645 GCA_028646595.1 Phalanger gymnotis
AAGTATCACAGAATAACCAGGACTCTTCCTCAGGACACCAACACTAGGGTGGGTGGGGGTTCTGGGGTACTTAGGTCTACCTCCCCCAAGGTCATTTCACTATCCTTCTCCCAAGATCCTCCTTCCCCCATGATACCTGCCACCTCTCCCCAGCCTCTACTGCTTGGGGAAAAGGACAGTTGTGTGGCAACTGGTTAATTGTGCCACGAGCATATGGCCTGGGCTCCAGAGAATAAGCTACCCCTTCACTTGTCATGACTGTGCCCAGGAAAAACTGGGCACACCATCCACTCTCACTCCATAAAATTTTTCCCAGGCAAAAGAATTCCAAGTTACAGCTCTGGGTCTAAACTTGCCATTGTGAAAGTAGTAAGACCCAAGAAAACAGATCATGGCATGGTGTTAAAGGGAAAGTCACTACACCTCATAAGACCATAGAATCATAGATTTAAGGTTGAATGGACGTCAAAGACTTTCTTGTACAATGCCTTCGTTTTAGGAATGAACTTAGGCCTGGAGGCCTGGCCAAGTGCTCAGAAGTAGTAAGAGGCAGAATCTGGATTTGAACCCAGATCATTTGACTCCAAATCTAGTGTTCTTTTCACTGTACTAACTGTCTCAGGACCTGAAGGTCCTGAGGGTCAAGAGTGAGAAACCAACCTGAGACCTTAAACTTTTAGAGCCAAACCCTGTGTGAGGAGAGGTTAAAAAAGAAACATTTCTCCAAGAGTGTTAGAAAAGGCCCAGGCTCTGGAGGTGGGAAGGGGGCTGGCGTACCTGTTTCAGCCCTAGAGACAGCAATAAGGCTGCCCAGCCCTTCTTAGTCTGACACTTAATGGTGTGCAGTCCTCCTTAGTCCTCACTTCTTAGCCAGACATTTTTGTAAAATCTGTAGTAGCACTTCCTTCCCCACCTCCCCCCGGGTGAATTCTGAGATAGCCCTGCTTCTGAGGCCCCCACAGTTAGCCACCTAGGGTCAATGGGCCCTTTTTCATCATTCATCAATGCTCCACATTGTCAGTCAGAGCAGTCTCTAACAGATAGAGGAGGCTATGCCCTGACTAACTAGATTATGTATCTCCTTTCTTCCTCTGTACTCACAGCTCTTCTCAGGAGAAGTTTATTTTCACCATAGCCCTTCTACCTCATAATTACATTTAGACTTCTCTATACCCTGTGTAGGGCTGAGACTAGCACCTCTCTGATGCCCCCTTTCTCTCTTTTTTTTAAATTAAATTTTATTTTATTGTCAAACAAAGATCACCTATGTCTCCCTCCCACTTCTCCCTCACCCTCTACCCCATTGAGAAGACAAGAAAAACAAAATCTCTGCTACAAGCCTGTATAGTCAAGCAAAACAAAATTTTTTGTTGGCCATAGATGAAAAAAAAAGTCTCAATCTGTGCCTTGAGTCCATGATGCCTGTTAAAAGATAGACAGTGTGTTTCATAGTGAGGCTTCAGGAATTGTGGTTGATTGTTGTGCTGATCAGAGTTACCAGATGTTCTTTTATTTTATTTTGATTTAATCATCCAAGATTCACCTTTTGACCTTCTCTTTCCCACACACCCCCCACCACTGAGTACATAAGAAAACAAAACATTTGTATAATCAATCAAAATAACTTTCCACATTGACACATCTCCTGAAAACTATTTGTCTTATTCTGCACTCTAAGTCATTTGCTTCTCTATCAGGAGGTGGGCAGGATATTTCATCATTAGTCCTCTGTAATCCTGTTTAGTCATTACAGTGAGGACAATTCAGCACAATGGTATTCCATCACATTTATATACCATAACTTCAGCCATTCCTCAGTCTGTTCACATTCACATTCTTTGCCACTTCAAAAAGAGCTGTAACTATTTTATTTTTTTTAATTCTGTGTTTTATTATTTAATATTTTTTAGTTTTCAGCATTGATTTCCACAAGTCTTTGAGTTACAAATTTTCTCCCCATTTCTACCCTCCCCTCCACTCCAAGATGGCATATGTTCTGATTGCCCTGTTCCCAAATCAGCCCTGCCTTCTGTCAAGCCATTCCCCCCGCCAATCCCCTTTCCCCTTACTTTCTTGTAGGGCAAAATAGATTTCTATGCCCCATTGCCTGTGTATCTTATTTCCCAGTTGCATGCAAAAACAACTTTTTTTTTTGAGCATCTCCTTTTGAAACCTTGAATTCCAAATTCTCTTCTCTCTTCCCTTCCCACCCACCCTCCCTAAGAAGGCAAGCAATTCAACATAGGCCACACATGTATCATTATGTAAAACACTTCCACAATATTTATGTTGTGAAAAACTAACTATATTTCCCTCCATCCTGTCCTGTCCCCCTTTATTCAGTTTTCTCCCTCGACCCTGTCCCTTTTCAGAAGTGTTTGCTTTTGATTACCTCCTCCCCCATCTGCCCTCCCTTCTATTATAACTATTTTAGTACATCCTTAGAATTTTTTTTGCTTAAGACTAGTCTCCCTCTTAATCTACCCTCCCTCTAATTCCGCTTTCTACTCTTTCCTGCCTATTTCCTATTGAGTCCAATATATTTTTGTACTCAGCTCTGTGTATGTGTATGTATACTTCCCTCCTTTGACTAGTTCAAATGAGAGTGAAGTCAGGAGCCCACCCCCTCTTCCTTGTTTGTATAGATGACCACTTGCTCACTCTCATTATATATAAGATGATTTTTCCCTAACCTTCCTTTCCTTTCCCCTTGTGTATTTCTCTCTCTTCCTATACTTTTCTTAAAATCATCAAGACCTAAGAGAACCACTCCCAGGTTTTGTCTAATTAGACTCCCCCATGACCCCTGATGATGAAAGGGTTCAGAGGAGACATATATATTATCTCCCCATATTTGAATGTAAGCAGTTTATCCTTGTTTGGACCTTTATCATCGTACTTCAGAGTTTCTCCTCCGTTCTGATCTTTTCATCAGGACTATTTGGAAGTCCTCTATTTCATTAAAGGTCCATTTTTTTGCTGTAGCATTATACTTCATTTTGCTGGGAAAGTTATTCTTGGCTAAAAACCCATATCCTTTGCCTTTTGGAAAGTCACATTCCAAGTTCTTTGCTCCTTTATGCTAATGGCTGCTAAATCGTAGTTGATCCTTACTGTGGGACCTTACTACTTGAATTCTTTCTTTCTCTCTGTTGACAATATTTTTCTTTGACCTGGAAGCTCTGGGGTTTGGCTACGATGTTCCTGGGAGAATTTTAATTTGGGGTTTTCTCTTGCTCTCTGTTCTAAGAGATCTGGGCAGTTTTCTTTTATGATTTCTTGAAATACAATGTCTAGGCTCTTTTTTTTTGGTGATAGTGTTAGGTATTCCAGGGATTCTTAAATTGTTTTCTCTTCAATCTGTTTTCCTGGTCAGTTATTTTTGCTGCTAAGGTATCCAGAGATAACTTATGTTTTCTTGTATTTTTTTCAGCCTTTAGATTTTGTTTGAATATTTCTTGTTGCCTTATGGTATCATTGGCTTCTACTTGATCCATTAAAATTTCCATAGAACTTTGGCTTGGGTAGAGTTTGTACCTCTTATGCCAAGCTGTCAATTCCCTTTACAGTTATATCTTCCATACCTCTCATTTCTTTTTTAGTTTTTTTTTTCCTCAAGCACTGTCATTCCATTTATAAAAACTTTTTTTTTAACTCTTGCTTCATTTCTTCCAGGAATTCTAATTGAGTTTTATGCCCAAGCTGTATTTTCTTCTAAGGCAATGCTTATAGATGTTTTGGAGAAACAAAGAAAGGAAGTAATCTTTTGAATTTGTGTCTTGAGGATCCTTGCCACCATAATAGCCTATTATGGTAGGGGTTCTTTTTGTGTTTACCCATTCTCCCAGCCTACTTTCTAACTTGAGACTTGACGTTAGGACTGGGTTCTGTAGACTTCTGTAAGGAAAGTCTGGTTTGGTCTATTGCCGCTTTCTTGGCGTATTGAGTGTTATGTCATTCTGACATCTCAGGGACAGGCAGGGGACCTGCAAGCTTTTAGGGCTCCCAACAATAGTCTTATCCAGGGCAGTCTGATTATTCTGCTCCTGGTCTGACCTCTAGAGCCAGCTGGAAAGCACCATTGGCTCAGAGTGGCAGAATTCCAGGCTCTTCTTTGGTCTTGGATTCCCACCCTAATTATTCCTCTGCAGGCTGGGCTAGACTATGTGAGACCCTGCTTTGGGCCTGAGGTCTGAGCCAGCCCACCACCACCACTGCTGCTGGCTTCTGAACTTTTTTCTTTCTCAGTACACTGCCCAGGGTCTCCCTACCAGAAACAGCACTACCCTGCAAGGCCGCCTTCTCTCTCTGCTCAAGATCTGAGACCCAGACGGTAGTGGGCAACAAAGCTGCCATTTGGTTCTGATGCCCACTGAAATGTCCCATTGTGGATCTAGGGTTGCCTTGGAATGGGTCTGAGACCTCCTCTTGTCCTTGTGCACAGCCTCTCCCTGGACATTCCAAGGCTTGAAGACCTCCCTGTTTTGCTTCCTGTGGTGAGATGGACTGGACTAAGTACTCACTATGACTTTTTCTGGATTTCCCCATCAGAAGTTGGTCTGATACATTTTCTAGATCAGTTAGAAGTTCATGGACTGTATTACTTCCTATCACTTCACCATATTGGCTCCATCTCTCCTTTTCTCTAGAACAGAATTTTCTTCAGCTCAAAGTTCCCATCAATTTTCCTTCATCTTAGCTTTCTCCTCTGCGTTTTCTGAGCACTTGGTGAAGATATTGATTTGTGCCTGGCATGAAACAGGAATGCTGCCCCCATGTGAGGTTGTGCTCCTTGTACTTTGGCCCCCAGTCCCCTTGGAGAAGGAGGTTATGTGTGTTAGGGGCGAGGGCTGTGAAGAGGGAAGAGCTAGTAGAGTTGTGTCCAATGTCTATTTGGTGACTGCTTTAAAAAATCATACCTCCTCTCCCAGAGCCATTTTCCTTACTAGCAGATGGAGAATGAAGGTAGATTGTCCCGAGATTGGAGCTAATGAGCTTGAGCTGCCTGCTATTTGCCTTTCCCCGACTCTCAGCCTGACAACTTCATTAAAGGCTCCTTCAACTGAGCAAGAATCAAAGGCAAACTCACTGGGATGTGATACCCTTTCCCACTGAAGAATTGGGGCTGTTTGCCTAGGTCTTATCAGTGATTCTTTCATCCAGTGGGGGCTAGAGCCCTTATGGACTCTGTTCCAGATTAAGGAGGGTATACCTTATGTCACTTGAGGTTTCTGCCCTCTTCTTCTCTGCTGGCCAAATATCATTCCTGCAAGTCCTCCTGTCTATAGAGTTAGACTAAAAGGAATACCTATTCCCTAGCCATTTCCCTCCCACCTACCCCAACTTATATATTTGTCCTGTTTCCATGATAGGGAGGATGCTGGCTCCATAGCTTCTTCTGTAGTTTCCTTTTTTTTCTTGGGATTCGATTTCTGCTTTGACGAAAGATATACCTTTCTCTAGCCAAAAGGTATGAAAATGGTTCTTGCTCTGGTCCTAGAGACCTGATTAAGTTAGAGAATTCCCAAGTGAGAGAGTTCTAGACTCCAGATATTTATGAGCTCAGCAGCATCCTCAGCCTTGCCTCAGGGTGCCTAGTCTTTAACCCTCAGCTGAGGTTTGTCCAGCCACAGCAGTGTCTAGGTCCCTAAAATAGTAAGGAGGTAATCCCTAACCTTTTTCAGTCCTCATTCTCTCTCTCCAAACCCTCTTCTTCCATCCCAGGACTTGTTTGATGACTCAAAAGGGAAGACAAAGCTTAAGAACTATGGCTGGAAAGAGCAAACCTCAGGATTTTATTCTCTTATCAATTGGAACTGGATCAAACTTCACTTTCCCTGTCAAATCCCAGCTCTTCTTCCCAGCATAGCTGGAGAGGAAGGTAGAGAAGACCTAGCATCTGCTTTTTTCTGCCCTTTATTTTTCTTTTAGGTAATCAGGGTTAAGTGATTTGTTCACATTTGAACTCGGGTCTTCCCCACTCCTAGGCTGATGCTCTAGCCACTGTGCCACCTACCTGCCCCCTGCTTTTTCTGTCCATACTTATTCCCTCCAACAGTCTGGGCCCCAGTGCTGCTCATATACATTGAATTCTCTCTCCCTTTTCTTTCCCTTTTACCATTTTTCATCTGAAAAGAGCTGAAAAGAACCTTACAAACCATCATCTAGTCAAGCCCCCTCATTATACACCTGAGTCCTGAGTTCTGAAGCCCACCGAAGTTAAGTGACTTGCCATAGGCCATACGCACAGTAGCACGTTTAGGATTTGAATTCGGGTCCTTTGACTCCAAATCCAATGCTCTTCCTATCATACCATGCTGTTGTGTCTGTTCCCTCCAGAGAGCAGTTTCACCAGTTAAATAAGAAGGAAAACTTTCACAAAAGCTGTGAAAACTTAGGGCTGCTGCCAAGGCCTTACCCACCTATCCCCTTACTCTCCACCCCTAATCTCACCTCCCTGTAACTGTAGTTCTCTCAATTCTTGTCTTCCTCCCCCAGGTCCGGTCCATCAGCACCAATGTTCGGAGGAACCTTGCATTCCATACCCTGAGCCAGGAGGTTCTGCTAAAGGAATTCTCCACCATCTCTTGAAACTGTGTCTAGGAAGCTGGTCATTGATTGTCCTTCCCCCTGGAAAACCCCTTGCTCTTTCCCTGAGGGTTCAGGGTTGAAAGAAAAAGACCATCTCTTCTCCTACAATTGAAGCTAGAGGGAGAATTGGAACACCAGTCTTTCTTCCAGACCACTTAGATGCCAGTGGAGCTTGGACATGGGGTCAGGCAGGGCGATAATATAATTTGGTGGGAGGGAGGGAGGGACTCCAGGAAGAGGAATGCTGCCAGGGTTGGGGTCTCAAATATGATGGGATGGTCTGGCTGAAACTTGGTGCTGAGGTATACTGGCCAGTGGAGATCAGTGGGCTCTGCTACAGCATGGAGGGCATATAGTCGAGGAACTGGCTTCCTCATTCTGGATTGAGGAGGGAAAGGACCTCCCCCAACCTAAGGGTTTGGCAGCACCATTTCCCCATCCTGGGGATTGGTCTTGGTGGAGGTGGGGCCTGGAGTCTGTCTTCTGAATTCCTAGACTATGCCATTATTTGGGGGCTGGAACCCGACCCACCCCCACCCACCAGGCTGTTGCCCAGCAGCATAATAAGGTCACTGCTTAGTTTATTTTTTTTTTAACTGTTTTAAACTCTGTGTCTTTAGGTTGTGGATGTGAAATAAACATTGAGAGGTTTTCTGAATCCCTCAGGTGCTTCTTTTCCTCTCCTCTCCTCTGCTCCAGGAGTTGCCTCACCCAGGACCCCCTCCCAAAGCAATGCCTTATGCCACCCATGAGTTTGACACAGCCTCCCTCCCCTACTGCCCGTCTGTTGTTTACATCCAGCTTGGCTGAGAAATTCCTCTGGGGAGGGATCTGTTCCTGCTGTGATCTGACAGCAGGAGGGAAAGAGACCCTGCCAGGGAAAGGGTATTTACAAGGGGATAGCACTTGAGTCCTTCAGCTAGCTTAAGCACTCTTTGGACAATAACTCTTCAACACCAGATATAAATCCCAGCCTTGGGAAAATTTTAGCAAGCCTTAGTATGAGACGGAACTCTTCAGCTCTGGAACGGGAGAGTATTCGGGTATTGGCGTGCAGGGGGGCGGGGAGGCGGGGTAGAAATTTCCTAGTCCTCAGAGAAATTTAACCAATACTTGAATCATCACCAAATCTATTACTATCTCTTCCCCTTTGTTCTTTCCCTTCTCCAGCCTCTTCTGTAAAATAATCCTAGGTAGTTTTTGTCCTGTATTGCCATTTTCTTTGGTAGTTACTAAGCTGAATGTCCTCACTTTCTAAATCTGTTAGGACAGAAGGTGGAAATATGAGTGAGGTTCTCACTTCTGTGCCCCCTAGTCAAAATCTGCCATCCTACTGAGCAAATATGGCTGAATGGATAAGTTAGCTAGATCCTTCGTTATTTTCCCTCTGGTGTGATCTGAGAAGGAGAAATAGAAAAGAAATGCTTGTATTTCCTTTCTTCCTCCCAATGTAGTGGGAGGAGATCCAGGGGAAGAAAATGGCAAATGAAGGACCAACATTCTATTTTTGACAGAGCCTGCCCTTGCTACTTTGACCCTTAGCTATGGTTTGGAAGTCTAGATTATTTCATTCTTCGCTTTGTTTTTACACACATCCCCATCCCACTCCTGCCCACCCAAGGCCCTAGAATAGCTGTCTCCCCATCCCTGGGGGTGGGAGGGGGATTATTGTGTGGGGGCTGGCGCCTCTTCTTAGATTCATTCCTGTTGGCCTGCACTGCCTAGACTATTTATGTGCGCAGGAACTGGGACCCCCACCTTCAGAGAAGGGGTGGTTGAGGCTGACATGAACACCACAGTACTATCCTAGCTTGGGCAACTGCTGTACCTCTGCTTGGTGGGTGAGGGCGATATCAGCCTTCTTTGGGAAATAAGCCCCTTGGGTGCTCAGATTAGTATGGAACCAGAGGGAATGGGGGCCTTTAGTGCTAAGACTGAGTAAATCTACCAGTGATTCCTCCTGTAGCTAGAAAAGAGTTGAGGCCTTCAGAGTTCTGGTCACTGGCTTAACTTCAAGGGAGGAGGGCCTCATTATTGCCAAGAATGATAATCAGATGCTGCAGGAACAGGCTGAAGCCAATGGGGAAGTCTGCATATAAATATTAAAAATTGATTTTTACTGGTTGACTTCTTTGGTTCATAATTTCTAATCTTTACTGCCCAGGCTTTATTTCCCATAGATGCCCTGGTGGCTACTTCCCCAGATGGGTCTGCCTCTACAACTCCTGCTCTAAATCCTGCTCCCCTACCTTTCCTTCAAGAATAACTCTCCTCTCCCCTCTGCTGTAATGAGGTCTGGCAAAAATCTGCCAGCCCTGGGGACAGTCTCATACCAGGGATCTGGAAGTCAGCAGCCGGCTTAACAGAGGTGCAAGCAGTTTGGACTTAACCTGCCTTGTAGTTACTCCCTTATATTTAATCATCCTCATCAATAACTTAGTCTTCTTGGATCTCCATTTATATTTGGGGACACAAGTACTTCTCCCCTCTCACCTCGATCTCTTCTTACCTTTCCCACCCTACCACCAACACACACACACACACCCTTCACCTGGAATGGGGGAAGGGGAGGGAGCAGGGAGAGAAGAGAAAAGAAATAATGGAGGCTGTGGTCTGGAAGCCAAAGGGCTAAGCTGACTGCACCAACTGGAGTGATCCTAGGTCTGGGCTCCCATGGTAGCTGAGAACAGGAGCCTGAACCACCACTTCCCCCTCTTTCCTACTTGTAGTTCCCTTTCCTGGCCTTACCCCCACCCCCAGATTCCCAAGTACAATTCCCACGTGGCTAATTGAATCAAGTGGATGGAAATCGAATCCAATTGAAAAGATTAAATGAACCCCGGGTTTTAACAGTAAAGAACTCCAATATCTCTCTTAGTTCTTCCCTTGGGGAGCTGCCCCTAAGCAGTCAGGGCTAGTCTTGGCCTGAGGAATATTGCCCCTATGGGTTCCCCAAGCCAGGGGACCCCAGAGATGGGCTGAAAGTCTCCAGTCCCACTTAAGGGGCTAGAAAGGGCAGCTGGTACTCTCCAAGGGACATCTAAAGGAAATTTAAACAAAAGGGTTAAGCTGCAGGAGAGAGCAGAGACTGTGGAAGACTTGGGTCCTGAACCAAGGATGGAAGAGCATCTCAGAGTGAGAACTCGAGATATTCCCCTTCTGGGTTGAGCTGGAAGGAACAAGGAGCAAGGACTCCTTTCCTTCCCCATAGTTTGGCTCACCTAGTTCCATCTCACTGTGCTCCTTCCCAGATGCAGCTGTTGCAGATGCGGCAAGACGGTAAAGTATGTGGCGTGTATCAGGTCACTTTGAGAAAATTCAAAGCAGAAAACTTTTGAGATCCTGCACCTGAGGCTCTCTCGCTTTTCTCCGGCTATCTGTAATCTCTCCATGTGGTGTCAGACCGGGAAGCACTCTCCAGCACAGCCACTGGAGTACAGGGTCTATGTCAGGGAGTGGGGAGATGGTGGTTCTAGAGCTTGGGGAAAAGGAACTAAAAATGCCCACTTCCCCTGGTCTGCACTGAGTCAGTGCAAAGGCTTGGCCTTCTTTTCCTCTGCATCCCCCTCCCCGCCCCCCTCCCCCCCCACACACCTCCATACCTGCGGGAGGGGGTGGGATTGGCTGGGACTGTGGGAGGATGTGACTAAGAAAGACATCCTGGGAGAGACAGAGACTCTCAGCGGGTGAAATAGAGGGACGGGCAGAGAGACACGATAGAGACAGAACTGGTGGCTATGAAACCTTTTTCCCTTGAAGGGAACGGAGACCCCAGCGGCCACCGCATCCCACCCCCGCGCCTGGGCCGTCTCCGCTGAGGTGGAAGGAGGTACCTGAGGCTTCTTGGGGAGGGGTAGCTCGGGGGAGGCAGGGCAAGGAGGAAGAGTCTCCCGAGGGGCACGCACCTCTCCCCCCGGCTCGAGTGGCTACGATTTAGGGAGCGGGGGCGTTAAAGACCTCCCACCTCCCCGCGGTCCTCTGCCCCCTCCCCCGGGCAGTCTTGTAGAGGTGGGGGAACCGGGGAAACCAATCCCAGCAGCGCTGAGGGAGGGAGGTGGCGGTGACAGCCGCGGGGAGGGGGCGGGAGGATCTGGGCGGCTCGGGCTGATTCCGGCTCCGCTCTCCCCGGCAGCCTGACTCTCTTCCAGGACTGCGGACAGCCTCGGGCCCCGGCTGCCCAGCGGAGGGGCGCGCGGGAGCCGGAACGCGGAACCAGCAGGGGGCGTCCCGCAGCCAGGACCTCCGGCCTCGGACCCGGGACCGGCCGGCGCGCTCTCACCGCCAGGGGGCGCCCCGGCCCCGCGCCCCTTCCCTGGCCGGGGCGGGCAGCAAAGCTGGGCAACGGCCGCGCGGGGGGCCATGCGGGGCCAGGCCCGGAAAGAGAGTCTGTCCGATTCCCGAGACCTGGACGGCTCCTACGATCAGCTCACGGGTGAGCTCAGGGCCCCGCTGGGGGCAGTAGGCGCGGGGTGCTCGGAGCTCTGACCCCCAGACCCCGGACCCTCAGCACCCACTTCTCTCCGCCCCCCCGGCTGGGGCACCGGGGCCGTGGGCCTGGGTCCCTTTAAGTAGATCCCACGGGAGTGGGGGTGGGAGGGAGACAGACAGCAGGAGCAGGCACACGTGTGAAACGGTTGTGTATCGTGTGT
>CM053624.1:85340145-85372219 GCA_028646595.1 Phalanger gymnotis
CAACAGGGAGTTCAAAGAGTGCTTAGAGATCTCTTGGGGGCCCATTCTCCACCCCTTACTGGGGCCTGTCAGCTGATGATGGATGGCAGAAGCCCTGCTTGGCCATCTCTCAATCACCAGGGCCGTGACTTCCCAAAATAGCCCCACAAAGCTAGGAAGGTCATTAATAACTTAGTATAGCAACTGGGATTTGAGGTGGCTTTACCCTGTTCTAGGAGGGAGGGACCAGAATTGGGAGGGGTGGGTGGAAAAGAGGGAAGGCATAGGACTTTTTGCAAAGATTCCAGGGCCAGGAGCCTTGTTCAGGCTCCCACAGCCAGACTCTGGGGGAAGGGAAGGAGCTGCAGCTAGCTGGGAAAGTTCTTCTGGAAGCTGAAGCTGGCCCTTCCTACTCCCTGATCACCTCCCACCTCCAGGACCTAGCAACCACCAATATCTCACCTAAGTGATGAAGGTGTTCCTTCAATTTGCCCCACTTAGCAAAAGTGACTTCCAAGTTCCCAACTTTGAGATGTGGGATTAGATCAATGACAAAAAACCCAACTGGAGCCCAGGGTAGGAGATGGAGTACATGGGACTAATAATAGGTCACGTATCTCTGTGATTTAAGGTTTACAAAATACTTTTCTTCACAACAACCCTATGAGGTATGTAACGTAGGTATTAATGTTCCCATCTTACAGATTTTAAAAGTGAGGCTCAGAGAGGTTAATGATATGCCAGGAGTTCCAAACTCATAGAGTTAGAAAATAGAAGGGCCAGGACTTGAATTTGGACCTTCTGAGTCTAAGTCCATTATTCTTTCCATTACAATATGCTACTTGAGATTTCAGGAGAAAGGAAAGTAGAAGTGTACCTCTCTATTTCCCTACCACCACCACCAATAAGAATTTTTATCTCATCATCCTATTACTGATGCTAACCATTAGGATTTCAGTTCTTGGGTTGGTTATTATTCTCTATTAAATAGAGTTTAATGGTGAATCATAGGATATTCAAGGAAGGAATTGTGGGTAATGGAGACTTACCTAAGGGTCCCTGGAGCAGTAAGGTACCCTGAAGATGTTCTGTAAACAAGTCTCTCTGATGGTTGCTGAAAAGGATAATAAAGAACTGCCCATTCACCCAAGGAGCTTACAATCTAGTAGGGGAGTTAAGACCTGTGCATTCATGACTTAAGTGCCATAAGAGAAGGACGATGTGTTCTGGAAGTTCAGAAGGAGAAGTCGCTGCTTGCCGAGGGGATGAGAGGAACTTCATGAAGGAGATGGAATTTGAGCTGTATAACAAAGGCAGGTAGGATTTCAACAAAAAAGTAGGAGAACCGTTGCAGTCTAGGGGATATATCATGACCAAGGGCAAAGAGAAGCTAGAGTTCTATTTGAGGAAATGTATGCAACCCAATTTTGTCTGGAATGTATAGTAGGAAGGAGTAGGAGATAAAGTTAGAAAGATAGATTGGGGCCAGAATGTAAAAGACTTTGAATTCTAGTCTGAAGGATTTACACTTTGTTCTATAGACAATAGAGCAATTGAAGGTCTTTAAGCAGGTAGGTAGGACTATTGGAGCTGAATTTTAAAGATAATATTCCAGCAGCTGCATAGGATATGTTAGAAAGAGGTAATAATCTGGGAAAAGAGTAGAAGAGACTAGAAGATATGTAAGTAGAAATGGATTGATCGAATTTAGGTGATGAGAAAAGAGTAACAGTCAAGATGATTGGATATAGTCAGTCAGTAAGCTCGCTTTTATGAAGTGCCTACTCTGTGCCAGGCACTGTATTAACTACAGGAGATACAAAGAAAAGCAAAAGACAGTCCCTTGTTGTGAAGGATTTCACAATCTAATGGGGGAGATATGCAAGCAACTATGTCCAAACAAGATATAGACAGAAGAGATTGGAGATAACTAATAGAAAGATGGCATTAAGGGTCATCAGGAAAGGCTTTTTGCAGAAGGGATTTGAAAGAAGCCAGGGAATCCAAGAGTCAGAGATAAGAAAGGAGAGTATTCTAGAGTGAAAATTTCCAGATTCTGGAGCTAGAGCATCTCGTGCAAGAAATAGCAGTGAGGCCAGTATCAAAGTATGTAGAAAGGAGTAAGATATAAGAAGAAAGGCAGGATGGAGCGAGGTTATGAAGGGCTTAAAATGCCAACAGATGATTTTATATTTGATACAGGGCATGATAGGAAGCCAATGGAGTTTATTGAGAAGGAAAGTGGCATGGTCAGATCTGCTCTTTGGGAAGCCTAATTTGAGCTGAGTAGAGGATAGACTGGAGGGATAGAGAATGGAGGCAGGGAGACCAACCAGCAGGCTAATGAAATGATTCAGGTAGGTGATGAAGGCCTGTACCAGGGTGGGGGCAGCATCAGAGGAAAGAAAAAAAGCATACTACAGATGTTATGAAGGTAAAGTCAACAGGACTTGGCAACAGATTGGATAGGAAGGGTTGAAAAAGTGAGGAGTCAAAGAGGACACGCAGGTTGCTAGTCTGGGCGACCAGGAGAATTATGGTGCTTTCAACAGTAATAGGGAAGTTCAGAAGACAAAGAGGGTTTGAGAGAAAACAATGAGTTCGGTTTGGGACATGTTGTATTTGAGAGATCCGTGGATATCCAATTTGAGGTGTCTAGTTGCAAGGAAGGAAACAAGCATCTGTTAAATGACTATGACATGGCAGACACTTTCTTAGGCACTTTATAGATATTATCTCAATTGATCCTTATAGCATCCTTGGGAAGTGTTGTTATCCAGTCATTTTCAGTCATGTCCAAGTCTTCATGATCCCATTTGGGGTTTTCTTGGCAGAGATACTGGAGTAGTTTGCCATCTCCTTCTCCAGCTCATTTTACAGATGAGGAAACTGAGGCAAACAGGGTCATGCAGCTACTGAGTGTCTGAGGCCAGATCTGAATTCAGAAAGACGAATTCTCCTGATTCCAGGCTCGTATAAGTGCTATTATTATTCTCATTTTAAAGTTGAAGAAAGACAAGACTTAAGTGACTTGCCCAAGGTCATACAGCTAATAAGTGTATGAGGCCAGATTTGGGCTCAGATCTTCCTGACTCCAGGCCTGGTGCTCTAGCCACTGTACCACCTACTGCCAGCTAGAAATTAGAGTCTGGAGATTAATATAGGGGTTAGGGCTAGAAAAATAGATCTGGGAATTGTCAGCATAGAGATGATAATGAGGAAAATGGAACAGTCAAAGATGACTCCCAGATGTCAGTCTGGGTAAATGAATCATAAATTGAGAGCCACAAGAACATCATAGTCATCTAACTTAAGGTTCTCATTTACAGAAAAAGAAACAGGTCCAGGGAAGTGATTTGCCCAAGGTCATAGGTAGTAAATAGCAGTATAAGGATTTGAACCCAGGCCTTATGACTACTTTTCACTACACCATAACTGCCAGGAATAGTGAAATCAAATGAAAGAGGGGCGGAAGTAGGATGGGGAGATAAATTTAGTTTGGGATCCTTGGAGTGTGAGGTGTCAGTAGGACATGAAGGAAAATATATTCTCAACGTATTTGGACAAGCAGCTCTGCAGTTCAGGTGGGAGACTGGGGATGGAGATAGAGATTTAAGAATCCTATATTTATAATGATCGTTGAGTTTGTGGGAGTAGATGAAACCACCAAGGGAAAATATAAAGAAATAAGAAAAAGGCCTAGAACATAAACTTTTCCCTCCTCTCCAAAAGAGAAAGAATTGGCTGTATATACAATATCATAGGCATATGACCATATGTCTAAAGCTGGGAGGGATATCAGAGGCTCTCTAATCTACCCCCTACCTAGTCCATCCCCTTCATTTTCCTCCAGGTGAGGCGGGAGATACCCAGGGAAGTCAAGTGACTTACCTAAGGTCACACTTGGAGTAAGCATCAGAAACAGGATTTACACCAACATCTGCTGACTCTGGGGCCGGTGCTCTTTCCATTAGTATAGGGCTTCTAGTGTAGGAGAGAGAGAACTCAACTTTCCCTTCATTCTTTCTCCAGCTTTTCCATGTCTATTAGCTCTATCCACACTCAACTCACCAGCTCTCAGGACTTTCCACATTCCTTGCCTTTGATCCCCATCAAGGTATAACTACAAAGCTTGACATTTTCCCAAAGAAACCTTTCCTAGGAAATTAATAAAAAATAAACACAGAAATGTCAGGATGGCAAAATTACTGAGCATAGAGTCTGTGTAATGAAGTAAATACAGACTGCCCCCTCAAACGAACCCTTCCTCTTACCTTCCCATCACCTGCACCTCACTTTACTATTTCTCTGGATTGTATTTGATTTTTCATCACCCAATATATCCTTGGAATTGTCTTGGACTCTTCCTTCTCCCTGACCTCCAATATCCAATCAGTTGCCCAGTCTTCCTCTTCACTGTCTTTTTCTACCTGACTCCTCCTGTCTATCCCCAAGCCTACTAGCTTTATACAGACCTACTTCTCTTTTCACTTAAATTGCATTGTCTATCTAGGTTAGTAGCAAATGGTTGTTGCCACCTCCAGTCCTTCCCCTCTCAAATCCATCTCTCATAGATCCTTAGGTATCTTCCTAAAGAACCTCTCTCTGACTACATTCACCTCCACTTGAAAACCTTCAATGACTGTTATCTACAGAATAAAGGTTAAAGCTCCGAACATTCAAGGTTATCATTTGGCTCTAAATGACTTTGGCTCATACTGCTCCTCTTCACATATGCACCCTGGGCTTGCTTTAGTCAAATGACCACGATCCTACATTTGATCCAGCCACTCTCCCTGTTCATACCTTTGGCTTTCTTATGATATCCCCATTCTTGAAATCCTCCCTGATGCACCTCCATCTGTGGTAGGCCTTTTCTTCCTTCCACCTCTGGCAGTATTACCTCCATAAAGTTTGTTTCTCCCCAAGAGAAAAGGACCCCTTCTTCCTCAAATGGAACATTACATTTTGCTTGGCCTACCTTTCTTTATAGCTATGTGACTTTGGGGAAGTCACTTAACCTCTTGAACTATGTAAAATAATAATAATAATAATAATAGCATTTATTTAGTGCTTTAAGGTTTGCAATGATCTTTACATATGTTATCTCATTTGATCCTTATGAAAATCCTGAGAGGTAGATGCTATTATTGCTCCCATTTTTCAGATGAGGAAACTGAGGTCAACAGAGATTTAGCCCAGGATCACGCAGCTAGCAAACGTCTGAGGCAGGATTTGAACTCGGGTCTTCCTGACTGTACCACTTAGTGGCACATTAGTATCTGTAACACTTACCCTATAGAAGTGTAATGAGACTCAAGTGAGATAATACGTGTGATGCACTTGACAAACCTCAAAGAACTACATAAATATCAGTTGATATCATTACTATTATTTCAATATCCTTTGTTTCACAGTTACTTATGTGCATGACTTTTGCCCCTATTAGATTTCAGAGCTCCTTGACAGCAAAGACTTTGTCATACGTAACTTGACATAGCCAATGTCTTGCATATATGAGGCACCAGACTAATGAATGAATGGCCTTAGATGGACTTGACTGAGGCAGATTTGGGTGGGGGTGGAACAAGTTCACATCCAGCCTTATTCCTCCTCACCATCCTCTGGGTTGGACATTAGACCAAGCTCACACTTCTGGTCCCAAGGTGACTTGGGTTGGCACCACCACTAGGTCCGGTAGGACACTTTACCAAGCCAGAACTATATTCCCCATCCTATGGGTGTAGACCCCAGGTTATCTTCTCTGACTCTAGGCTGCTCTGAAACCACCCTAGCCCCTGTGGGTCCTGCCTTTGGGTAAAGAAGGCACATCCCTTGCTTATTTTGAAAGATTTTTCCCCTAAATTCCAGGCTGTTCTGCTCAAACAACCTACCAAGTTGTCAAGTCAACAAGCACTTTTTTAATATATTTTTCCAATTGCATGCAAAAACAATTTTTAACATTACTTTTTTAACTTTTGAGGTCCAAATTCTCTTCTCCTGTCCTTTTCCCCCCTCCATGAGAAGGCAAAGCAATTCAATATAGACTACATATGCACACTCATGCAAAACATATTTCCATATTAGCCATGTCGTGAAAGAAAACACAGACCAAAAAAAAAACCCCAAGAAACATAATTTTTTTTTTAAAGTATGCTTCAATCTGCATTCAGACTCTCTCAGTTCTTTCTCTGGAGGTGGATAACATTTTTTATCATGAGTCCTTCGGAATTATTTTGGGTCATTGTATTGCTGAAAATGGCTGTCATTCATATCAATAAATATTTATTAAATACTTGCAGTGTGCTAAGGCACTATGCTAAACTCTGGGGAAATATAAAGGGGTAAAACAACAACCAACAACAACCAGGCCCTGCCCTCAAGGAGCACAATCTATTGAGGTAGACAACATGCAAGCAACTATGTGCAAACAAGATATATACACAGGATAAATCGAAGATAATTAATGGAGGAAAGGCACTAACACTAAGGGGCATAAGGAAAGAATTCTTTTGGAAAATGAGAATTTAGCTGGAACTTGAAGGAAGCCAGGTAGAAATGAGGAGGGAAAGCATTCCAGGGAAAATGCTTGGAATTGGGCAGTGGAGTATCTTGTTTGAGAAACATAAGGCCAGTGTCATTTGCTCACAGAAAATGTAGAAAGAAGGAAGGTATAAGAAAAATGGAGAGGTAGGGAGAAACAAGGGTGTAAAGGACTTTAGAAGCCAAATGGAGGATTTTGTATTTGATCTTGGAAGTAACTGAGAGCCACTGGAATTTAGAGGTATCATCTCCTGTGCCCTCCTGGAGTTGTCTTTAGCTCCTTGAAATCCTATTTTTGGCTCTGATCTGTTTTTCTCTGTTCTGCTGTATTTTCTTTTCTTTTTCTAAAAAAATTATATACATTCACCAGATAGTTGTTCCATTCATTTTCATTTGTTGAGGAAGTTTAGCTCCTTCACCTTTGCTTATAAGAGCATACTTATGCCTAGTCTACAGGGAGGAGAGATAGGGTCAAGTGATCTCAACAGTGGTACGATTTTTATCCCAAGACTTTTTTTTTTATCCCAAGACTTTCTACAAAGAACACTGGACTTAGAGTCAAGAAACCTGATGTCAAATTCTGACTCCAGCAATAATTAATTTTGTAACTACTAACAAGTCACTCTGAGATTGTTTCCTCATCTGAAAAAGAGGATTATTCCTATATTGCTTTTCTTATTGAGTTGCAAGGAAAATGATATAAAAACTTAAAAGTACTACATAAATATTAGATTATATCACTATTATTGTCACATCAGCTCCCTCTAATTATAGAAGATTGGAAGTTTCATGAGGTCAAGGAGTATGCTATTGTTTTAAAAAAAATAAGTTTTTATTGATTTCTTTTGGGTTTTTTTACATCATCATAATTTCCCCCAGCATCCCTCTCCATCCCCATCTCAGAGAGCCATTCCATATAACAAAGAGTATTTTTCAAGACAAAAGAAAAAAAGTAAAAAATCAACATAACAGATCAATATATCAAAAAGTATGAATCTATGTGCAATGTATAACACTTGTAGACCTCCTCATATCTCTTCTTTCAAGCCATGCTTGTTCTTTATAATTTTACAACATTTATTTTTTTGATGGTTCTTTCTATTTGCATTAGTACAGTCATTGTATATATTATTTTCTTGGCTTGCTTACTTCACTCTGCATTAGTTCATTTAGGTTTTTCCCTGACTCAATATTCATCATACTTGTCATTTCTTACAGCACAGTAAAATGCTGTTATATTAAGGTACCATGATTTGTGATTTGTTTAGCCATTCCCCAACTGATGGTCAGTAATAAATAAACATTTATTATTCCTGTGTTCCAGGCACTGTACTAAGTGCTGGTGATAAAAACACAAAAATTCCAAAATGGGAGAAGTAGAAGGTACCCAATAGGGGTGGGGGGGGGAATTGAGAAGTTAGTCAAAAAAGTCTCAAAGTAGTAGAGCAAGATGAGAAATGAGGAAATGTCTGAGCTTAGCTCTCTGCACAAATGGAGGTTTGGAAGTTATGGCCCCACCCTCCAGAGAGGCAGAGGGGAGTAATAAGGTAGAGTACTAAGGCTGATGAAATCTGACAAGATGATGAGTTTATCTCACTAATAAGCTTCTGCTATAAATATTTTGGTGTATATGGGGACTTTCTTCTTATCAATGGTCTCCTTGAGCTATAAAGCTGGTAATGGAATCTCTATGTTAAAGATTATGGACATTTTAGTCCCTTTATTTGCACAATTCCAAGTTCCTTTCCAGAATAGTTGTACTGGATTCACAACTTCTCTGCCAATAATACACTAATGCATTTATCTTCCCACAATCACTAACTATTCCTATATTTTGTCATCTTTGTCAGTTTGCAGGGTATGAAGTAAAATCTCAGGGTTGCTTTGATTTTCATTTTGCTCATCATTAGTGATTTGGACCATTCTTTCATGTGGTAATTAATAGTCTGCAAATCTTTTGAGAACTGCTGGTTCAAATATTTTGACCACTCATCTATTGGGAAATGGCTTTTAATTATATGTATGCATGTTAGTTGTTTATATGTCTTAGATAACAAACATTTGTCAGGGAAATTTGATACAAAGGTTTTTTCCTTCCCATCTAACTTCTTCCTTTCCTACCCTAGGTGCATTAATTTTGTTTGTGCAGAAACTGTTTAGTTTCATGTAAACAAAGTTATCTATATCATCTTCTGTAATTGCTTCTATCCCTTGTTTGAGCAAGAATAATCTTCTACCTATAGCTGTGAGAAGTATGTGATCTGCTTCTCATTTTTTAAAATGATGTGATCTTTAATACTAGGGTCACATTTCTAGTTAGAGTGTATTGTAGAATATGGCAGAAGGTATTGTTCTAAGCCTGATTTCTGCCAGACCACTTTCCAGTTTTCCAAGAACTCTGAGGGAGTTCTTTCCTAAGTAATTTATATTTTCCAGTTTGTTGAACCTGGATTAATGAGGTCCCTTGTTTCTGATTCATTCTTGCCTAGTCTGTTACATTGATCCACCTTTATTTTTTAACCAATACCAGATGGTTTGATGACTACTACTTTGTAATATAGCTTAAAGTCTAGAAGTGTTATTTCTCCTTCATTGCTACCTTTTCTCAATATTTTCTTTGATATTCTAGATCTTTTATTTTCCCAAACGAATTCTGTTATTATTTTATCAAGTTCTGCAACATATCCGTCTGATAATTTGACTAGTATAGCATTAAAATTATAAATTAATTTTGGTGGAATTATCTTATTATATTGGCACAGCCAATACAATAAACATTGAATAATACTTCAGCTATTCAAAGTGTTTTTGGTGGTGGTGGTGGTGGTGGTGGTGGTGGTGGTGGTGGTGGTGGTGGTGGTGGGTTTTTTAAGGATCACTTTGTAATTGAACCTACACAAGTATTTTATGTGCTTTGGTAGGTTGATCCTCAACAATTTTGTACATTTGGCATTTGTTTGGAATGAGGTTTCCTTTTCTATTCTTAACCTCTTGAGTATTGTTACTATTACATATGTTGTTGGGTTTTGAGGGCTTATTTTGTAGCCTACAACTTTGCTGAAGCTCTTGTCTTAGTATCTTTATGCTTCCTCTAGGTTTTCAAATAAAATTTTGCTGTAAACCATCATATCATCAGAAAATAAGGCTAGTGTTATCCCTCTTTTACCTATCTTTATCTCATTGTTTTTTTGTTTTATTTTGTTTTTTGGGGGTTTTTTTTGGCAGGCAATTGGGGTTAAGCGACTTGCCCAAAGTCACACAGCTAGTACATTATCTCATTGTTTTTAAGCTTTGTATCCCTGGAACCTCATACATAGTAAACACTCAATAAACTTCTGTTAAATTTTTTAAAACTCATTTTAAAAATTTTTTTTCTTCCTATTAGCCCACCTACAAAATTATCACTTTCTTTTCTGATATATTTTTCCTTATCTTAGCTCATTTGAAGGCATAAATAATTGACAGGTCCTGAACTCAGCTGATGATCTAACCCAGAGGTTCTCAAACTTGTTTAGCCTAGTGCCCCCTTTAAAAAAATTACTCAGTGCCAGCCTAGAAATCTACTTTCTTTAACCCTTTTGTTTTTTTTAAATTTCGTTGTTTCAAAAAATTATAAAATACATATCTTTTAAATGACATCTTAAATTTAATAACTTATTGTAAATTTGTGGGTTTTTTCCTGAATTAAAATTTTGATGATGCAATATTGCATCATGTAACCATATAGTATTGTATTGTAAACAAGTCATTACATGTACATATTCCTGCCCATGCATGCTGGACTTCCAGACACTGCGCAACATGCTCACCTGCCAACACTTGCTTGTTAAGACCTTTTGGCAGACTTGTATTTTGTGTGTTTATTTGGAAAATAATATAATCACTCCAACTTTAACTGTTACACAACAGATGAAACATGTACAAATGCTTTTTCAAAATTTTCTTCTCTTTTCTTCTTTCCTTATGCTTCCATGGCCCCCTTATCTTTATTCAATACCCCCCTGGATCATTCCAGTACTCCCTAGAAGGCATTATGGCCCATTTTGGGAACCTATGATCTAACTTAATGTTACCAGCTTTGTCCACTACTGCAGGTTCTCTTTGATAACTCATATAGGTACCTCCCAGATCCAAGTGGACGACTTATCCCAAATCTTCTCACTAATACTCTAGTGAATCTTGGATCTCATTGATGTGGGTCATCCCTATAGCTGAGCTGGTCCTGATCAGTGGGTGAAGGAACCATAATTCCCCCAACCTAATATATCTAGCTGGCCCTAGACCAAGCTTCACATCCCATCCAGCCATCCACCAAGAAACCAAAACCAAGGTGGACACCTTGCTGTCTGCTGCTGCATTTAGGCCCTTTCTTTCCACCTCTTTCTCTTGCTTAGAGAACAGAAATCAAATCAATACTACCATTGCTACTGGAAAGGGTATGACAGGAAACTGCCTTATGGTTCTATTTACCATTCTTATGTCTCCCCAGATTAAAACTCCCTTCCTTGGCCACCCTCCCTTACATATGTTGTCTCCCCTATTTAAATGTATTCTTGAGGGCAGGAACTATCAAACTTTTGTACTTGTATCCCCAGTGGGGATGCTTAATAGCTAGTGCTCAATAAATGATTTATGTTTCATTTTTTCAGTCCTTCTTTCATTCAACAGAGCATATCATAATTTATTGGTGCCTCCCAATCCTATGCAACTCTTGCCCATGATGTCCTATTAAGCCTACATAGGAGGAAGGGGAAATGGCTCCCTCTATTTCATAGGATCATAGATTTAGAACTGAAATAGACCTTGGAGTTGAAGTGAATTACCCAAGGTCACACAGATAGCAACAAATTTGGGAAGCAAACCTATGTTTGCAAAGAGAACTGAGAAACAAACCTAGGCCCTCAGACTCCAAATCATGCATACCAATGGAGTAGAAGTGCTCTTCATTGGTTATCCCTTGACAGATTTTTTTCCCCACAATCTTATATTCCTTATATTTCTTTGGTGATATCTTTAATGTTGCTTCTCCCTCACAGTCTTTCACTTGTAATGTGTTACAGCCTGCTTACAACTACTAAGTGACTCTTTTTGTTGCCTTTTGGTCAATCCTCTGTCTCTCTTCCTCAGGAAAGGTAAAATACCATGATTTACAGTCATATACCGCCACTAGAACAACCTTGGTTCAAAGAATGGCTATGGTCCCATTCTTCTATTCATTTCTAGAAACAGTTCATAGTAACAGGATCTATCCAAGATCTGCATAATTCTCATAGCAGGAATAATAGACGTTGTTCCTCCACTTTGTTTTGTTTATGTGGATGGTTTGGCAAACTTCATTTGAGTTATTCTGGATCTCACTTAAAAGTATCTACAGTGTTTGGGGGTTTGATGCACTCAGAACAATGCCATCTACCAACAGGAACAACTGGAGAACCTTCCATGTACAAGAAATTCTACTTTAACTTGGACATCCTCCCTGCCAATGGCACACACCTTTGGTGAGCCTATGTCTGTTTCCCTGGTTTTTCTGTGCCTCACTTTATTTTAACAGCCAGAGGTTTATCAAACAAAGTGTCAGTTGTTACATCTTTCAAGAAATCTTGTCTATATTTTGCATAATCAAAAATACTTTTCATAAAGTAAAAATATCATCCAACACAATACAATGCAACTTCAATCTACTTGTCTATATTTTTTTTTAATGATTCCTACTATATGGCCAGTTCTGTGCTGGGTGCTATTTGAAGGACTGAATGAGTAAAAGAAGGATTTATTAAGTGTCTACTTAATAAATCTTGGGTCAGTCAATAAGCATTTATTAAGTACTCGCTAGGTGACAGACACTGTGATAAGCATGGAGAATACAAATATAAGTAGAAAGAGCAACAGTCCCTGCCCTCAAAGAACTTACATTCTAATGGTGGACGGTAGACATAAAGGGGCCCTGAAAGGTGAAGGGGAAGTATAACGGGGAGGTATGGTAGAGGAAGTTCAGAGTGTAGCCTAGAGAGGACTGAGGGTATAAATCCAAAGGTGAGACAAGACTCCACCTCCAAGGAGTTTATGTTCTAGTGGGGGAAACAATACACACACACACACACACACACACACACACACACAGGAGCAGTAGGCAGGGAAAGGAGTTTTCATCTAAGGCGCCACAGAGATTGTTGATTGTCACGTCCTTTCCAGAAGCAATGATAGCACTGATGTGATTACAGTTTCTAAAGCAAAAGTAGAAAGCGGGGCTGGGTGACTATGTGCCCAGTGGCAGGACAGATGACAAGTTGTCCTGAATGGATCACAGGATCATCATTTGTATCATAGCTTTAGAGCTATAAGAGACGTTGCTGGTCTTTGAATCTAAACCCTTCATTGGTTTAGATGAGGAAACCGAAGGCCAGAGAAGTTAAGTGTCTTGGTTGGGGTTACACAGCTAATAAGGATTTAAACTCTGGTCTTTCTCACTCTAAGTCCAGTTGTTTATCCACTACTCTATGCTGCTTCATCATGGAACCTGGGCTGAGATCAGATATTTACAGAGGGCTGAGTGAGTTTGTACCAATTAGAATGAGAGAAGAATTACAAAGCTGAGTGAATTAACTCCCTTCAGGAGAAGACCATGGTCTTCTAATGTCTAACTGCACTATCCATTTGGGGAGAAAAGAGATTAGTGGAGGAGTGGGTGGCAAGATTTGTGGGATAGATGATTGGATTAAATGAATTTGGGGATCCAAGAAAAGAAGACAAAATTCTTGGCAGGTGGGCAGGGGAAGGACTGAGGATGAAACTGAGAATATAAGATTAACTCACCATTTGGCTGAGACCCAGAAACTTGGTACCTATCTCTAGGAGCTTGCAGTCCAATAGGGCAGTTATAACAGGTAGGCAAGTAAATAGGATACAAGGTAGAATATTATAGAGGCAAAGATAATGTGCTACAAGATTTCTGAGGAGGAAGAGCTCACTTCCAACTGGGAGGGAAGGAAGGAAGGAAGGAAGGAAGGAAGGAAGGAAGGAAGGAAGGAAGGAAGGAAGGAAGGTTTCATAGAGGAGGTGGCTTCTAAATTGGGCCTTGAAGGAAGGTAGAGATTTCAACAGATGGAAATGAGGAAGTCTATTTTAAGCATGGAGGACAGCACAAGGAAAGACATGTATCCTATAACAATAAGATAATATGCATAAGAGCTCTGAAGATCTTAAACCCTATAGAAATTTTAGCTGCGATCAATAATGAGAATGGTGACGGTGACAGTGACGGCGATGATGACGGTGACAATAACAGTACTAATGACAACCAGTTGACCAACAATGTAGATGAAAGAGTGGAAGTGGAACAACCAGTCAGGAGACAATTAGAAGACTATTTATGACGGTCAGAAGGGTGGAGGTCCTGAACCTGGGTGATTGAGGTTTCTAAAGATGTGCTCCTCAAGGCCATTTCCATGGCCTTCTCCTGTTCTTTCTCATCAATGACTTGGATGAAGAAAGACATGTTTTTCTGATTTTCAGATGTAACAAAAATGTACTATTTTCCTCATCTATAAAAATGAAAGAATTGGACTCAGTAACCTCAAAGATCCATTCCAACTGGAAATCCATAATACTAGGATTGTAGCATAAGTAGATAATAGGGGCCAAATGCAATAGATATTGAAGAGGAGTTGGCAATGGATTGTATGGTATGAGAGATGAGAGAAAATAAATAAGACTCCAAGGTTACAAGCCTAAGGAGACTGGGAAGATGGTGGTACCAATAACAGAAATAAAGAAACTAGAAGGAAAGGGAAGTTTGGGAGGGAAATAATGAGTTCAATTTGAAGCATATTGAGTAGGACATCTCTGTGTGGTTAGGTTGTAGTGGGTAGAGTGCTGGGCCTGGAATCAGATAGGACTGAGTTCAAATCTAACCTTGGACATTTACTAACTGTGTGATCCTGGGCAAATTGCTTATTCTCCACCTCAGTTTCCTTGTCTGTAAAATGGGATAATAATAGGACCTACCTTCTAGGACTGTTGTGAGGATCAAATGAGATAATATTTGTAAAGTGCTTAGCACAGAATCTGATGCATAGTAAGTGCTATATAAATGTTAGCTATTACTACTACTACTGCTATTACTACTACTACTACTACTACTACTACTACTACTACTACTATCATTATCTAGGTGGAGATTTCTATCAAGGAGTAGGAAATATCAGTGGGGAGAAGTTGAGGGCGGAAAAAAAAATGTGCAATTATTTGCATAGAGGTTGTAATTAAAGCCATGAAAGAGGATTAGATGGAAGAGTATAGAGAGGAAAGAGAAATGGTTCTGAGAGACAACCTTAGAAAGCACTCACATTTAAAGGGTGAGAGGGAGGTGAGGAGTCCCAAAAGAGACATAGAGAGAGGGGGAAATTAAGTGTTTCAGAAGGCAAGGGAGGAAAAGGTACCTAAAAGGGGATGATCTACAATGTACAAATGCCACAGAGAGGTCAAAAAAGATGAGAATGGGAAAAAATGCTATTGGATCTGTCAATAACATCATTAATGACCTAGAAGAGAGGATTTTCAGTAGAATGAGGAAGTAAGCTAGATTGCAAGTGGTTGAGGTGTGAGTGGGTAGTGAGGCAGAAGAAATGAGTGCATTCTTTCTAGATGTTTGGCAGTGACAGGCGAAAAGTAGGCTAGGAGCTTGGTGGGGGAGACAGATCAAGGAAAACTTCTTTTGGGGGGGGAGGTAAAGGTTGGGCTGGACAGTCAATTAGTCCATTCTAATTCAGAAAGAATGGAATGAGGGTTCCAAAGGATCCCATGGAAGGAACAGGCAATGGAAGATAAAGACTGATCCAGGGCTGAAACAACATGAAATTACTAGAGGAGGTAGAAGCATGATGGAATCTGTGCCCAGGGCACTATACTGTGTCAAGATGACAGAAATTAGGGAGGAGAATGGTGGGAGGTGAGCTGCAGGTGCCTGGTAGCCATAAGGGAAAAGGAGGGAGAATATGGCAAAGGCAGGGAAGCCTATAACATTAAGCAACCCCAAGATCCCATGTGGAATTCAATTAAGTTCAAGAAAAATGATTAGAACCCTAGTGTGATGAAGAGTATTTGCAGGCACTTGCTGCGTGGTGATAAGCAAATCACAATACTTCCCTGGGCCTCAGTTTTCTCCTTAGTAAAATGAGGATAATAATTCCTGTCCTCCTGCTTCACGGGTTTGCTGTGGAGGCTGAATTTCATGACGTAAGTGAAAAGGTGTGTAAACTATAAGGAGGGATACAAACTTAACGGTTTATTTGTTGAATATTCTACAAACATTTGTATCATCGTTCTGATTATGGCTATTGTTCTTGATTCCCCAATCTGAAAATGATCTCTCCCTCTTCTGAAGTGACAGGGCTTTGGTTTGGATCTCTCTTATGGCACCGATTACATAATACAGCTATTTGGTCTAATAATAGCTAGAATTTCTATATTACTTTAAGGTTTGTAAAGTACTTTAAAATATTATCTCTTTTTAATCCTCATAACAGCCCTGGGAGATATTTACAGATGAGGAAACTGAGAACGACAGAAGTTAAATGACTTGACCAAGGTTAATAAGCTAGTAGATATCTGAGGCCAGGTTCACACTCGTTTCTTCTTGATTCCAAGTCCAGAGCACTATCCACTGTGCCACCTGGCTATCTCTAAGGAGATAATGGTCTTTGAGCAGCTTGGTTGGGCTGACTAATTATTGGGGCAGCTAGGTGGCCCAATGGACAGAACTCTGGCTCTGGAGTCAGAAGGTCTCAGGTACTTGACACTTCTTAGATGTGTGACCCTGGGCAAGTCACTTAACCCTGATTGCCTCCCCCCCAAAAAACAAAAGGTAATTATCTTCTTCTAGCAAAACATACTCCACCCCCTTAATCAACCAGAAAGCATTTATTAAGCTCCTACTCTATGCCAGAGAGAACACAAAAACAAAAGTGGAAGTCTGTGTCCTTATATCCTTCCCTTGTGGAGACCTACCCCTCCCTCCATCTTGATCACCCTTCTCTGTATGCTCCTCAGCTTACTGATGTCATTCTTAAAATATAGCACCCGGAATGTAACCCAATATTCCAGATGAGTGGGGATCAAGGGAAAGTACAGCAGAATTAGCATAACTCCTGAGTTATGGAAACCACTTTAGTATTTCAATAGACCTGAGATCTCTTTGACATGAATCTGCCATGCCATGGTGCTACTGATCACAGCCCATACATGCATCTAGTGTGATTCTTGACCAGGCCTTCCCATAAGTCCTCCCTGGAGAATTTCCCCAAATGTGCTGAAGGTTTTCCACTGCATTAGAGTTTAGGAAAATATATGTGTGTGTATATTTTATATTTATATACATACAAATATGTGTGTATACATATACATACACATATACATATTAACAACTATATTTCGATATAATTGGTTTTCTTTGTAATCCTATTTACTTTATGCATTTACGAACACTGAGAAGGGGCCTGTAGCCTTCACCAAGCAGCCAGAGGGGTCCTCAACACAAGAACGGTTAAGAATCCCTGCTCTACCTATTTCACATTCTACAAACTCGAAAAATCAGCTGCACAAGTACAAGGTGGGGTCATGGGAAATTGTGCCTGGCCAGACGTTCATCTGAAAAAAACCTTGAGCTTTCAGTAAGCACTACAAGCTGAAAAAAGTCAACTGGGGAATAACAATCCAAAAAGGCAATAAGATCTCAGGCTGCATTAAGAGAGTCATTGCATCTAGGCCTAGGGAGCTCACAATCCCACTGTACCATAGGTGGGTCAGAGCACCTCTAGAGGACTCCGTTCAGTTCTTGACAGCACAATTTAGGAAGGGCATTGGTAATCCAGGGACTATTCAGAAGAGAAGAGGGTGATAAAGCTATATAGCAGTCATCTGAAGAAACTAGAAATAGAGAAGAGGCAAGGAGACTTGATATCTACATGAAAGACTGTCCCAGGGAAAATGGACTAGGCCCATGCTACTTGATTGGTTCCAGAGGGCAAAACTAATAACAATGGGTGAAAGTTATCAAGAGGCAGATTTAGATCTTTCACATAAGGAAAGAC
Source organism: Phalanger gymnotis (assembly GCA_028646595.1). Lineage (NCBI taxonomy): Eukaryota > Metazoa > Chordata > Mammalia > Diprotodontia > Phalangeridae > Phalanger > Phalanger gymnotis. The sequence continues at coordinate 85,357,755 of CM053624.1, forward strand.
TGCCTAATTATTCACAGTTGTCCCAAAATGGAATAGGCCATCTCTGGAATAATGGCTTCTTCTTCCTGAAACAAAAACCTGAAAGCCATTTGTTGAATCTATAGGAAGTTAGCACGGTATAGTAAAAGGAGCACCAGATCTGAAGTCAGGAAAGACCTAGATTTGAATCCCATCTCTGACACCTAGCAGTTTTGTGACCAGTGTGCAAGTCTCAGTTTTCACCATCTGTAAAATGGGAATAGAAATACCTTTGTCACTTCCTCACAAGGTTGTTAGGATGAAATGGGACGATGTATATGTAATGCTTTACAGACTTTAATGTCCTATATAAAATCACCTATTATTAGAGTGGATTCCTATTCAGGTATGGTTGACCTAGGTGGCCTCCGAGTTCCCTTCCAACTCTGAGATTCTGTGATTCAGTGCGTGGAGGAGTCATGTTGGGGAGAACAAAGGGATGTAACTGGAAGACTAAGTAGTGGCAGGTTATGGATGGCCTCTAATGCCAGGCTGAGGTGGTAACCAGCTCTCCCTGGTTGGTAGACTGGGTAGAAGGACAGCAGGGACACACCAAAGGGTTAAGTCCGTAGGTTTTTCGTGGATGTTTGTTCCCTCACTGATGCAATCTAAAATATAATTTCCCCAAAAAACTGAGAGGAAGGAGGCAAAGTGGGGAGATGTGGAGATGGGAACTACCTCCCCCACCCCCACCCTCCCAACCCTTCCATCTATGAGACAATGGATTTGAGGACTGGGATCTCTTCTGTTAGAAGAGGGTGACCCCCAGTGGTTTTGGTGCAGAACTGCAGCACCTGGAGCTTCAGCCCCTTGGGCAGAAAGCCTAGATATTCATTTCATACCCACCCCTTTACCAGTCCTCATACCTCACCCCCTGTCCCCCACTTAAACCACAAGAGCAGGATAGGAAGAATTGCAGTTGCCTAATGCTTCTTCATTAGCACATTCTTGTACCCCGACATTTACTCATCAGGTCCTGTTCTACTCCCACGGTATAGAGACCCTGGCCCTGTGAGCCCACACAGGGTGGTCCAGTAAAGGATATAGTCTTTACCCAGGCCCCCTAGCTCTCCCCAGCACCATCACACAGTGGTGGAGGAGAAACTGGGGTAGGCCCCTTATGTTATATTTTCAGGGAAAAGGCTTGACAGGGGCCATATCCTAAACTTGCTAGAACCCTCAAGCCTTGGCCCAATGCCAAATCTCATGATTGACATTACTCTCTTGGGCTATAGTGTCTTTCCTCCTCTCCCTATGAAAATGCCCTCCCTCAAATGACCCCGACTATATACATTTGGGAGAAAGGGACATCAGAAAAGCTATTTCTTGAAATGTCAGAAGAAGCCATTGTGGTATGATCCTGGTGGGTTCAGGTTTCTCTGTTTGGCTCATTAGCTGGGACCGGAGAAGCCCTGGGGATCCAGGCACTGTGGTCACTGCTAGACATAACTGCCCCCTGCCAGACTCTGCTCACTCAGGTCTCTCCCCAGGTTTAGGGCCCAGAGGAGGCCTATGGAGACAGTGTCTAGGAGAGGAGTCCCCAATAATCTCGCTAGTCTGCTATCAGGCTAGCAGTAGCATTGATTGCTGTTGCCAAAGAGACAGCTAGGTGGGAAATGATGCCCTTCCTTTACTAGCCGAGGTGAAGCCGAGGCCTAAGAGGAGACAGGTATAATCAGGATAATTAGCAGATCCAAAGGCCTTGAACTAGCCGCCCCTCCCCCATCACCACCTCTATCAAGGAACTCCCCTTTCCCCCATCTAAAAAAACATACATATCCTCTTTCCCATGTTCCCAAATGCACTCATAGACAAAAACCTGCCTATACCGACATATGCAGATTTTATATTAATATCTATACAATATCTAGGATACATACATAGCAGGTATTATACACACACATACATATCAACAGTCACTGTCACATGTTCAGATACAAGTAATTTCACATAGCAGAATATGAGCTATCTCTTACCAAGGGTTCTATCTCTTATCTGTCCCTGCTCGGCCCTCCATCAATGATAGCAAAGAGTAGCCACTCCCATCCACACTTATTCCTTAGCACTCCTCCCCCATTGCCCCTATTCTATCTCTTCCTCTCCTTTTCTCCCCATTTCCCTGTCTGTCTCCCCATCTGTCTTGGCCAGTACCCGTCAGTCTCTCTCTCTGTCTCTGTCCTCCAAGTGCCCTCATTCCCATCTGCCTGTTTCTCCCATTCTTCTGTCTGTCTTTAATCCGCTGTTTGTCCCACACCCCCATTCCCCACCTTCTCTGCTTCCTATTCCCCTGTTACCCCTGTTTTTCTCCCTGTCTATGTCTATCCCTCGTTTACCCCTAATCCCCTATCCTCATCCCTTTATCCATCTCCCCACCACCATCCCCTGTCTTTCTCTAAGACCCTTCCCTACCATCTCATTGCCACCCGCTAAAAAAAAAAAGGAAGCAGTAGCTGGGATCAGGGCTGACTTACTGACCTTCCCCTTGGCTGACTGGATTGGGCCAAAGCACTCCATGCCACAGTACCTTCCCCCCGGCGGAGGAAGAGGCCCAGGCTGAGGCTGGGAGAGGGGGTGGGGTGGGGGGCGGGGGATGGGGAAGGCGGAGGGAGGAAAGGAAGGCGGGAGGGGAGGGGAGGGGAGAGAAGCCAGTGGGAGGGTGAGGCACAGGGAGTGAGGAGAAAGGGGTAGACAAGGGCAGGCAAAGCAGGGGGTGTCAGCTGGGGGGTTCAGGGAAGGGGGCCATGTCCCCACTTCCCCCACCATGAATCTAGAGGGGCTGGAGATGGTGGCTGTGCTTGTGGTCCTGGCCCTATTTGTCAAGGTCCTGGAGCAGTTTGGCCTTTTTGAGCCTGTCTCCTTGGAAGGTAACCCAGGAGTCCAAATGGGAGCCAGGAGGGTGAGATGGGTTGGGGGATGGGGAGGCGGGAAGTTGGGTGGTTGTCTCCTACACTAGTTAATACCACCAATGAACCAAAGACCTGCTTCCTTCCCTCTAATTAGGGGCAAGGAATGATCTGGGGAGTGAGGGTGGTATGGAGTTCATGGGGAAGGTCTGCTTGAGGGTATATGAGGAAGAGTATGGGGGATGCCCTGAAGGTTTAGGGAGGAGCAGGGCTCAGGATGCAGTTTAGAAGGAATATGGTGAGGGGGTTCCTGGAGGATGAAATTAATTCCAACCTTAGTAGGGGAGCTTGAGTTGACGTGTCAGAGACCAGTGAATCGGCAAGATTGTGTTATTTCTGTATATAACTGAGGATGATTGTGCTTGTTTAGTATGTATGATTTCTGTGACTACATGTGTAGCTAGGAGTGTAATTATGTGTTGTTGTAATTGTATTTGTCCCTCACAAGTCATATGTTCCATGGCTTTGATGGTAAACTGTGTAAATTGTATGTCCATGGACTTTGGGGTATTTGAGTACATGGGTGGAGGGAGGGAAGCAGAACCTCTGAGCTTCATATGGGGAGGAGAGGGAAAATTTTACCTTGGAGGACCTGGATTCAAATCCCACCTCTGACTCTTACTACCTGTGTGACCTTATTCTTGGGCAAGTCACTTAATGTCTCCATGCCTCAGTTCCCTCATTTATAAAATGAAAGGAAGGGGTTGGATTAGATGACTTTTTTTGGTCCCTTCCAGCTTTAGTTAACCTGTGATCTCTCCTGATCTCCATGGGGGCAATTCATGGTGGAGCTGCCCAGCCCTAGGACACCTCATCCCCCTGAAAGGCTAAGGCATGAGATCGATGGGAAATCAATTCCCCAAAGGCATCTGTGGCTCTGGGGAGGAATGGAGAAGTGATTGAGATTTAGGGAATTGAGTTATGGCAAGAGCTATAACTCTTCCTTCCCTTTTCATGAAAATCCTCGCCCCTCTTCCACGCTTGTGTTCAGCCCCATCCTACCTGCCCTTTTCCTGCAAATGGGACGGAAGCAGGAAGGATAAGACCCAGACACAAAGGAGAACTTACAGACTCAAGTGGAGGGGACTGGGGCAAAATACTGAAACAGGGAAATTGGCCAGTCAGTCTTTACCCCTAGAACTCTATAGAAACCCTAAATATTTAGGCAGGAATCAGGGGCCTTGCTATGTGGAAGCAGCGAATAAAGAAGGGTGGCTTCTGAGGTAACTCCCCTTACCAAATGTTGTGCCTCTCGGAGAGCCCAAAGCATTGATGAGGATAAAGATAAAGAAAAGGAAGAGGAGAGGAGAGAAATTACTCAAATGAAGTGGGCAGGGCTGACTGAGGAGGTGTATAATTCCAAGATAGGAAAACCTGTGAGTGGGATTAAGGACCCAAGCGTTCTAAAAATTGGAGATAGTCCTTCACTCTTCCAAGATCCTTTAGCTCTGTCCTAAATACCCACTCCCAGAGGAAACAGAAAGGAAAACTGAGGCCATAAGTTAATGTGAAAGGATACGGTGACAGAGAGCTCTCCCATCCCCCACCCCACTCACTCCACTCCCGGAAGGCAGCAGGGAGACCACAGGCTCAATCTGGCGTTGGGGAAACCAGAGCCCCAGCTAATGGAGCCCTGGGCAGAAGGCCAGACCAGTCAATCGATCTTATGCCCTTGGGGGGAGCAGGTGAGGGGACATGAAGGGCTAGGGGAGACAGAGATAGGATCAAACCTTGGTCTGATCCCTGAAGAATAAGGAGACTGTGGGAGTAGGTGACTATTTTGTGATTTGATGTGTGATTGTATGTGACTGTGTTTATGAGTCTTCTGTTTTTTGTGTGCCTGTGCCCTGGTCCTTAAGTGTCTATGTATAACTGTGTACCTGTACACCTGTACTTGTGTGTTTGGGATATGGTGTAGAGGGGCTGTTGTACTTGTGTAGGTGGGTATGGCTATTTGGGCATGTTTGACTGTATCTGTTACTTGGTCTATGAGATTGTGTGTGACTGTAGGTGTATTACCACGTATTTCAGGCAACAAAATCATGCATCCCTGTGCAGCTGAGCGAACAAGAAACATTCACTGAGTATCTCTTCTTCTTGTTCCTCCCTCTATACTCATCCCCCCCTAGTCCTTGTGGAAGCACAAGGAGAAAGAGAAGAAGGAGAAACTAAAGGCTCTACTCTGGAGGGATCCCTGGTCTGGTTAGGGAGCCAGTGCTCATACAGGAAGGAGACAACAGATTTTGTAAAGCAGTGTATGATGAAGACCAAATGGGGGCTCAGATGATCAGTGCCGCAGGAGCGTGTCATTCTGGGTGTCTGGGAGTCCATGTATAACACTGTGTATCTCTCACTCTATGTCTGTGTAGCATCTTGCATCGCTGTAATTGTCTTTGTCATTATATGTTACTGTTTCACTATGTCATTGTTTGCGTGTGATTATGTGTTTGTGTGTATATAACATCATGTGTCTATCAACATGTCCCAATGTATGCCTGGCTCCTTGAGAGCAGAGACCAGGTTTTAGCAATCTGTGTATCTCCCTGTGCCTAGCATAGTGCTCTGCTCATAGTTGCACACTTAATAAACGTTGTTGAATGAATGCATGTCTTTTGGTGTTTGTGTGTCTGTGTACACTATGTGTATCATAGCAAACAGCTCAGCTGGGTACTTCCACACGAGAAAAGTTGCCCCTGTGCCTACTGTGACCCCATCCTTTCTGGGAGTGCTGGGGAAATGATTACATGGTAGACAGAGTTTAGGAGGAGTATTCATACCCCTGCCCTCCCGGAACTTCAGGGGCAAAGTCTATCCAAATTCTTCCCTACCCTAGTGCATCATCCATTCTCATGTTCCCCTTTCCCCTTCCTCCTCACTCTCACTCTTCCCAAATAAGGAGGTTGAATTAGATGGTCTCCAAGGTCCTTTCCAACTCTATGAAGTTTTGTCTTTGGAGCTGCTGCCCCTTAATTTTTTAAAAATGCCTGAGCTGTTGACTTCAAATAACATATGCCAGTTTGCATGATATTTGCATACAATTTGCATGACGTTCATTTAATGTTAGACTACAGTGAAATCATCTGAGTCCAGCCCTTCTTTCTGGAATGTCCCTCAAGTATCCTGCAGCCTTCTCATCTTCACCACAATTCCTCTTTATTGCTGAGCCCCTCTAGACCCCTCCCTTCTACCACAGTCTTCCTCAGTCCTTCCCCCTGCTTGTGAGTCTTTGTGTGAGGCAGGGAGGGGGGCTGGGCCACCTTGGTGTGTTCTGGGGGAGTTAACCTTCTTTCCTTGGGGTCTTCTTTCTTCCCAGGGAACCCACCCAGGCCCACTAAAAAAGCGCTGAAGCAGCGATTCCTCAAACTGCTGCCGTGCTGTGGCCCCCAGGCCCTGCCCTCAGTCAGCGAAAGCAAGTGCCCCCCTCCTCTCCTTCTGTCCTGGGGAGTTGGGGTGGAGTGGGCAGTTGGAACATGAGGGGGAGATCAATAATGGGGACCTGGGGGAGAGGTGGGCAATCCCTGCCCTGCCCTTCTCATTGCCTTGGTTGATCGCTCCCATCCCAATTCCATTCACCCAGACCCTGGTATTGGGGAGCAGTCAGTGGGGGTGAGGATGGGCAAAAAGAGAGATGAGACAAAGTGTGGGGGCAGTGTCTAGAGCTGCATGTATCAGGCCTATGTCGGTGGTATTGAATGCAACCTTGTGATCCACCCCTTTGGCTGTGTGCCCTGGTTTGTATGCCTGGGAAACTCTATGTCCCTTTTTCTGAGTCTTGATTCCGTTATTTGTGTGAATATCCGTGTGTGTGTGTGTGCGCGCACGCGTGTGTTCCTGTGTAGCTGAATCCTTGTGTCTATGTCCTTCTGGGTATGTTGTATCAATGTCTGACTGGCTCCTTAAGAGAAGAGACCGTGTTCCATTTATTTCTGTATCCCCCGATGCCAACCACAGTCACATGTGTGTATGCTCTGTCTTTGTGTTCCTCTCCATATGTCCTCATGTATATATGTGTCTGGTTCAATTCCACAAATATTAAGCATCTGCAGCCTTCAGATCACTGAGCTCAACCCTGGGGGCCATTAGACAATACACAAACCCGGTCTTCCTTTAGCTTATAACCCAAGGGGAGCTATAACACAATTTGGCACCAATTTAACCCTTTTCACCTTTTTTCACAGCGTAGAGGGGGTTGGACTAGAGTATCCCACCCTATGGAGTACTGAGCACAACACCACTCCCTTTCATTCACTCTATGGGCCACTCACATTGTACCACCCCATCTTCCCACCTAGGACTGCCTTCTCCCACTTTTGTACATTTGCAAAAGCCTCTCCATCCCTAAAACAGACTTGTTGCCTCTCTCTTCTCCATTTATTGAAATCATTCTCCTTCTTGAAGGCCCAGCTCAGATGTCATCCACTCTAGGATAGCGTCTCTAACCTCCCCAACTAGAATCAATTCCTCTTCCTTCCTGATCCTCTCATGCTACTGCATTTAATCCAGATTCAACTCAAACCCAACAAATATTAATTGAGTGACTACTATGCATACAGTATTGAATTAGGTCCTAAAACAAAGCTTACTCTCTACTATTGAGGTGTTACAGTCTAGCAGAAAGAGATGGCCCATATACTAATACCTATATTACAAAATAGTATGTGACAAGTACATTGGAGAGGTGCCATGTAAGGTAATGGTAGAGATAGGGGAAGGACTTTAATTTCTGAGAATCGAAAAAAGCTTCTTGGACAAGATGACATTTGAATTCAACTTTAAAGATCTGTGGCTCCAAAAAGGGTCAGGACTAGAGATATAGATTTCAGGATCATCTGCATAGCAGGGGTTATAGAAGTGAATAAGGCTGCCAGTAGAGAGTGTAGAGTAAAAAAAGGAACAGAGCCTATAACAAACCTTCAGGGAACAAGGGTCAAGAAGAAAAGCCAACGATGAGACAAATGAGGACTAGGTCCAGAGAAAGGAGCCTTGTCTTTGAGGCTGGGGAGAAAGCGCTCAGAAGGGCTGGTCGATAATGTCGAATGCTGCAGGAGGATGGAGACCAAGAAAAGGTCATCAGTTGGGGAAGTAGCATAGTAAGGGTGGAAATCGATCAAACAGCCAACAAGCATTTATTAAGCCAGGCTCCGTGCTAGTTAACTGAGTGTCCCTGTGTTTCTGTGGTTCCTGGTGTATTAATTAACAAGCTTTTATTGAATGATGTGCCAAGCACTGTACTAGGCATGAAAACACGAAGATTTCAGTGTGTTTGTCTCTCATGCAAAGGTGTACGTCATGTGATATGTTGTGTTTATTTGGTATTTATCTCAGATGGAGTGTCTATGGGGCTGGTTTGTGGTGTCTACGTGCTATGCTGTCAGCAACATGTGTCCTGTCTTATGTGTAATGTGTATTTTGAATTCTATTATATGTGTTAAGTGTGTTGTTTGATATATTTTTTTTCTCATTTGAAGATTTCTCAGGGCCTAGATGACTCACCATCCTGGCTGGCAGTGGAGGTGGGGGTGTGGTTAGAGGGAAGGCTGAGAAAGGAGGGACTTAGAGTGAGGATCACAGATGGAAAGATACATCCTTTGAGGGTCTGGACCCATATACAGGGAAATGGAAGCTTGGCTTTGAAGTTGGAATGATTTGGGGAGGGCCTGGAAGGGATTCTTGGGCTCTGGGTTTTAAAAGTTGTTGGTTCAGTGAGGGCAGAGAGGATAACTGGTGAAAATGGATCTAGGGATAGAGGTGAGGATAGTGGAGATGGGAATGGAGAATGGAAATCCCTACAGGACAAGACTTAGCAACTCATTGGATATAGGAGAAAGAAAGTGAAGAATCTAAGATTACTCTGCGGTTGGGAACATGGGGGACTAGAAGGACAGTGGTGCCCTCAACAGAAATTGGGAAAAGTAGGGAAAGGCTTGGAGGTGGGAGGTGAGGACAATATTTCTGCACATGGTGAGCCTGAGATAAATTGGAGGTGGGGAGTGTGAATAGATACAGTAAGGATGAGGGGAGCTAGGGATGATGTGGAGGGAGATGCTAATTTTGAGGAAGATGAATATGGGGCTGGGGTAGGGAGAAAGAGGGAGAGGTAAAAAAAAAGAGAAAGAGGGATGGGGATGAAGATGAGGTAGGAGATGAGGAGAAAGAGATGGCAGTGAGTGAACTGGGGGCGGTAGCCTCCTCTCTATGCCTTTGTTTCCTATGGGGGAGGGTGTTTTTGGGAATGTGGATAAAGTCCTATCCCTGGGACTCGGGCACTCCCCAGTGAGAGAAGGGAAGATTGGTCGTGATAAGGAAGAGGGAAGATTTGGGGAGTGGGGCTTCGCAGGGTATTGGGGGGATGCCTCGGAGCCCTGGACCTGAGGCACCGCTGTCCCCCCAACCTCTGCAGATAGCGTAGAGGATGAGTTTGAATTGTCCACTGTGTGTCACCGGCCCGAGGGGCTGGAACAGCTTCAGGAACAGACCAAGTTCACGCGAAAGGAGTTGCAGGTCCTATACAGGGGCTTCAAGAACGTGAGTGTGGGCGGGGCTAGGGGCGGGGTCTGACGGGATGAAGGCGGGGCTTCAAGAAATCTAATGTTTACTGAGATGGGGTGGATGGGGTTGGGTTTAATCTGGGTCTTCAGAAACTGTAGCGAGGGCTAGCAGGGCTTTAGCCTCGCGAATTAGCGGTTAGAAGATGACGGAAGCCAGATGGTACAGAGAAGGGGCCACTGAGCAAGGAATCCTGGTCCTTCTCTCCCTCTACCTGGAGTGGGAGGGGCCTTCGGAAATCCTTGGTCTTTGTGAGGCTGAGGGACTGGAAATGGAGCACTGCACTCCCTCTCCCAGGCTGCCCTCAACTTTGTGCTCTCTGTCTCAGGAATGCCCCAGCGGCATCGTTAACGAAGAGAATTTCAAGCAGATTTACTCCCAGTTCTTCCCTCAGGGAGGTGAGAAAGTTGGCCCTGTATCCTAAGGGACCTCCCTTCCCCCTGCCTGTAGCCCTTAGATTAGGAGTTGCCTCACGGGGTAGGGAGGGGCAGGTAGGTGGGTTTCTGTCCATTTTCCCATCCCCCTCATCCTCAAAGACCCATACACCCTTTAGGGCAGGCGACACTGTGGACTCTGAGGTGGGTATCTGGAGAGAGTTAGGAAGACTGGAGGGATCTAGTGGTATCTTAGAGGAGCCCTGAGGTAACGGGAAAGTTTTAAGGGAGAACTTTCAGGTGGGTAATGGAAGGAGGAGAACTTGGAGGAAGCCATTGTCTGAGGGAGTTCTGGAGGAGCAGATTCCAGAAGGGTTTAGGGAGAATATGAGGTTCACTACTGTGCTTACAATTCCCTTATTACCCCTTCTCCCAGATTCCAGCACTTATGCTACCTTCCTCTTCAATGCCTTTGACACCAATCATGATGGTTCTGTCAGTTTCGAGGTAAGGTGAGGGAGATATTCCTGGGGCTTCAACTTCAGAGAGCTCTGAACAGAATCGGGGTCGGGGAGAGATGGGATCTCCTGAACTTTTTCTCCCTGCCCCCACCCCAGGACTTTGTGGCTGGTCTGTCGGTGATTCTCCGAGGAACCATAGATGATCGGCTCAATTGGGCCTTCAACCTATATGACCTCAACAAGGATGGCTTCATCACCAAGGAGGTAAGAGGCCCAAGAGGGAGACCACTAGGAAGTTAGGCATTATTATGAAAGACACCAGAAAAACGTGGAAGCATGAAAGAGCTGAGGGGGGAAGAAAGGGGGCTATTAATGGGGAAAGGGGCAGAGGGCTACAAGGGCTACATTGCCCCACTGTATTATCAAAAGGGTTGGGAGGAAAGACATGAGGATGAGCCTTCAATTTCTCATTCCCCCAGGAAATGCTGGACATCATGAAGTCCATCTATGACATGATGGGCAAGTATACATATCCTGCTCTTCGGGAGGAGGCACCAAGGGAACATGTGGAGAGCTTCTTCCAGGTGAAAGGGTCAGGTGACAGGCATGGGAGGGGATTGACTGCATTGAGTTGAATGTTGAGGTGTCATGGATCAGTGTAAAAGAGACCAGATGTGGAGGGATGAGGGAGGACCAAGTCTAGGATGGAGAGGGAGTTGACATGACGTAGGTCTGGCATTCTGTACCCATATCATTCCCTACCCCCCCATCCTCACGCCTCTACCTTGGCACTGACCCTGCTTACATATCCTTACAGAAGATGGACAGAAACAAGGATGGTGTGGTGACCATTGAAGAGTTCATTGAGTCCTGCCAGAAGGTACAGCCATAAGATCCCCCTCCTCTAATTCTCAGGCTCCCTGCGATGGTGTGACTCCACCATCTCTAGAGGAGATCCTGAAGGGGAGGTACAGGGTTGGTCAAACTCCTTTTCCTAGATAGGGGCAAAAGAGGGAAGAGAGTGTGGGATGAGGACACAAGCTTCTCCACCCTCCCAACCCCCCACCAGTTTCTGTCTCTCCCTGTCTGGATCTGATTGCTGGCTCCGTTTTTCTTATCTCGCTCTCTTTCTATGTCTTTGTCCCATCATGTGTCCATGGTGATCTCCTCCTTTGTCTTCTCACTCTCAATATATTTCTGTCTCCCTCTTTCCTCACTAGGATGAGAACATCATGCGTTCCATGCAGCTCTTTGACAACGTCATCTAACTCGATATAGAGAGGGGTTGTCATGTGCTAGGGGAAGTTCCTGGGCCTCTCTGCCCAGATGGACCTCACTCTTCTTTTCCCAGGTCTATCTCCAGCCCCCATCCTGTGTCTGCAGGGGCCCAGGCAACTCACAGGGGTTGCTAGGAGACTGTAACCCCTTTGGGGTATCTGGGTTCTGAGGTAAAAGGGGGTGGGGGTGGGTGGGGACTGGGAAACAGGGCAGAATCCTGAAGAAGTGTTTGGAAGTGTCCAAGACTCCCATATAGTTACCCAGGCCCCCTGTCTGCTCCACATGCTGAAAGCCCATTGCCCTGCCTTAAGTTTGATGTAGGAACAAAGCAGCTTCCCCCATTCCCATTCCACCCATACAATAGAAACCAAGAATGCCCCAGCTGTGGTGCTTCCCCAGCCCAACTGTTCTCACAGGGACCTCCCCACTGGGCACTTTCAAGGGAATCTCTAAGAGATCCTAATAGCAAGGGGGAGTCTTAGACCATAGGCCAGGATCTAAACTAGTCCATCGGGGCATCTGTAGTGGAAGCTAAAAATGAGTCCCAAGAAGCCCCTCAGCCCCCAGCTCCTGAGCCCCGAGTCAGAATTGGGAACGCTCCAGCTCATGTAGGAGCTCTGATCCCTGCCTCTCTGGAAAGAAGAAGAGGTGGGAAATCAAGGTCCTATAGTATACCTGCATGAAAAGATAAGGCCCCTTGGACCGGAGCCTGGGATTCCAGATACCTGTGTTGCCTGCCTGGATTCTCTCCTGGGACCTTCCAAGCACTTCTTCTTCCTCATGTTTCCCTGTATCTGATGGTGGTGAGTGTAGGGGTGAGGGCACTACAGATGGAAAAAGGCCTAGGAATGACTACCATGCAGGAATTCATTGAGGTCCTATTGCCTCTCATGTATCCTCTCCTTCTGCCAGCTTTACACATTTTAGCAGGACCAACTAGTGGGACCATGCCCTGAGTCCTAGGAAAGAACTGCCAGAGACTGGGGAAGAGGGTCAAGGCCCTTCAGAATCTGAGATCACAGAATGAGCACTATCACAGGATTAGAGATGCCCAAATGCTGTGTGTCTGGGGGGATTCCGATGGAATATTGCCAGATGGGGCCCTCATTACTACTGCCTGTCTAACCCTCTCCAGCACAGCTCAGCTGCTTCCTCCCCCAGCTCTGCACCTCTCCTTTTCCCTTGAAGAGCCAAGGAAGCCGTGATGTTCTCAGCAGAGAACTCTTATTGCTCCATCCCATCCTGCCCATCCCACAACTCCTCAGGCATTCTCCCTTCGATACAGGGTGGGAAGGGCTCTGCAAGCCCAGTCTCAGCATTGTCTCTTCACCCTGGGCCTCCATTCTATTCCTACAATGTCTCAACTTGTCCTGGGTGGCTCTGCCCTCTCAGCCAGCAGTGATCTGAGGGGATGGGGGAATAATAGCCTCCTTCCTTCCCTGACTAGGATTTGGTTATGACTGCTTTGCATTTTCAACTCTTGTGTATATTTTGTAAAATAAGGAACCCAGAGAATCCAATAAAACACAATGGCTATGCATAGCCCATGGTCTCCTTTCCTCTGTGTCCCTATCTGTAACACTACTTCCCCCCAGCAGTTTATCCTCCAGGAGACATGTGCCACACACACACACACACACACACACACACACACACACACACACACACACACACACACACATGCTGGATTATTATTTTAAGATAACTGTGCTTTTTCTTATACACAATCAAATGGGGGGGGACGGGGGGGGGAGTAGAGCAAGGATAAAAGGGGCAAGGATAGAGAGGGAGAGGCTGAGGACATTACCAGGAGGGGGCTGGGCAAGGGAGGGGAGTCTACAGAAGAGTGAGTATATGCGGTGGCTAGGGTGAGCTCTCTGCTGAACTCCTGAGGAAGGCTACGATAACGTCTTGTTTATATCATTTCAACGGGCCTCCATTTGTCATGCCATTCCTCAGCTCCTCTTTTGTAAAGAGGAGAAAGAAGTCTTGACATGAAGAGTCGTGCTAGGGAAGCCCTGCGATTCTGGAAGACAAGACTCATTCCAGGGTTCACAGCTGAAGGTTCAAGTCTCTTCCATCTTCATTGGGAGAAAGTGGGGTGGAGATATAAAATAATTAAACAAAAGAAAACTGGAAAGAGACTGTCCATAGGCTGAGGAAAGGTGTGTGTGTGTGTGATATGTATTGTGTACATGAATGTGTATTCTCTCACTTGTATCTGTGTCTCCATTGGAAGGGCGATACGGCATGTATCTGAATTCAATTCAATAACCATTTATTAAATACCTACTATGTGCAAAGCTCTGTGCTAGGCTCTGAAGGAAATTAAAAGACAAATAGAACATGGTTCCTACCCTCATGGGGCTTACAATCTTGTAGGAATAGAAACATTATACGCATGATCCTATGATCCAAAACAGGATCATGATAAGTGTTTATGAGATGTACAAATGTGTGTCCAATTCCATTTTTGGGGGGGTAGGGATGGGGAGCAGAAATATATAAATGAAGAAAGTAGCATTTGACCTGGGCCTTGTGAGATAGGTTAGAATGTAAAAGAGATAGAGAGGAGGTAGGGGGGAAGCATAGGGAAACAAGATACACTTCTATCTCCTGCACAGCAGCAGAAGAATTAAGGCATGTACAGCTAATAATTAGGCCAATTTTCATTTGGTGACACTGATCAGAGGACACTTAGGCAAGGGAAATGATCGATGAGAGCCACACATGCCTCTATCAAGGATAGACTAACTTCATTGTGCCTGACTCATTTTCTCTTTTTGATAAGCTTACTAAACTGGTAGATCAGGGAAATGCTACAGATAGGGATCACTTTGATTTAAGCACAGCATTTGATAGAGATTCTCTGCTATTGGTTTAGA
>CM053624.1:85372719-85442613 GCA_028646595.1 Phalanger gymnotis
GTTGGTCACACCCAATAGGTAATTGGCACAATGGGGTTAGAACTCAAGGCTGAGAGGCTGGGGGGGTGGGAGGGGGAGGGATCATCTACATACAAGGAGATGATAATTGAACCACAGGAGCTGATGCCATATGAGAAAGGGTACAGAGAGAAAAGAGAGGATAAAAGGATTGGGTTATACTCAAAGTTGGAGGTGGCACATGGAAGAGGATATAGGAAAGAAGACAGAGAAGAAAAAGATAGGTAGGCAAACCAAGAGAGAAGAGCGCCAGGAAAACCCAGAAAGGAAAGGAGGGTGATCAACAAAGTCAAATGTGTCATAGAGACCAAAAAAAAAAAATCATGAAAACTGAAAAAAAAAAAAGGCTACTGTGTTTGGAAATTAAGAGTTCACTAGTAACTTCTGAGAGAGGAGTGATGAGGTTGAAAACCAAGATTATAAGGTGTTGAGAAGTAAGTAAGAGGGAGCAAGAACAGAATAATCTAATCACTTGATGTTGCTTGGGAAGTGGTCTCCAGTGGAGAAGCCTAGCAATCTGTACTTAGCCCTATTTTGTTTTATTTTTATCAACTTTTATTAAAGAGTTGGATAAAGTAAAAATGGCATAGTTATCACATTTGCAGATGACCCAAAGCCAAGAGGCATAGCTAACACTTTAGATGACAGAGTCAAGATCCAAAAAGATCTTGACAGGCTAGAACACTGGGCTAGATTTTAATAAAATTAAATTTACACTTGCTTTGAAATCAATTTCACAGGTACAAGATGGGGGAGGTAAGGCTAGACAGCAGTTTGACTGAAAAATATCCAGGGGTTTTAGTGGCCTGTAACCTCTGTATGAGTTGGCACTCTGATATGGCAAGAAAGCTAATGTAATTTTTGGATGCATTAAGAGAGGCACAGCATCCAGGACTAGGGAAGTGGGAATACCACTGTACTCTGACCTTGTCACACCACATCTAGAGAATTAGGTTTGGTTCTGGGCACTATAGTTTAGGAAAAATAATGAAAAACTGGAGCCCATCCAGAGGAAGGCAAGCAGAATGGAAAAGGGCCTCAAGTTCATGTCATATGAGAACCATCTGAAGGAACTGCAGGGATTTAGCCTGGAAAAGGACAGGATATAATAGCTATTTTCAAGCATTTGAAGAGATATCATGTGGAATCATAATAACAATGATTAGCATTTATGCAGTTTTTAAGTTTGCAAAGGGCTTTTACATTTAAGTCCTACAACAATCTTTTAAGGTAGTTACAACAGTTTGAAAAATTCCTTATTTACACTGGCTCATTTGAGAAGAGAAATTAGACTTGTTCCTCTTAGCTCCAAAGGACAGAAGAGGAGAATGTTGCAAAAAGACAAATACTGGCTTGACATAAGGAAAGCCTTTGACTGGAGCTGGGGAAGTAGTGGGTTCCTCCCCTCCTCCATTGGGGCTCTTCACAGTAAAGGCCATGAGACCACTCATGAGGGATGTTTGAAAGGGTATTTATATTCAGGTGTGCTAACTGGACTCAATGACCTCTAAAGTTACTTTTGATTTTGAGTTTCTATGATTGCATCTGGTTAGAATATAGAGTATGTGAAGGAGTCTTAAGAGAGCAAGCTGGAAAACTAACGGACAGATGTAGAAGGCCTAGAATCCCAGACTATCAATTAATCAGCATGAATTTATTAAACACCTACCAATATGCCAGGTAGTGAGGTTGCAAAGAGAAAAACCTTGCTGAGGGAAGTAACTGAGGTACTCTGCAGCTCGCCCGGCAGCACTGTGGACAAAAAACGATACTACCCCAGGGAGTGAGGGGGTTGGGAAAAGATTGCTGCTGCCCAACTAGGAATAAACCACATGGGTCATAGCACAGAATGTTGACCCCATTGGCTCAGAACACAATCAATCATACTTCTATTCCTTAGATCCTTACTTCCTTGGCTCTGGGCTGAGCCTATATTCCCAATCTTCCTTTTCTTAAGGGAGTGTTTACTTTTTGTATTTGGCTTGTGTTTTAAAAAAGAAATTTGTTTCTCTAAGATATTGTTCATTGTGTATACATATTTCACTGAGGAATTAAATTGGCCAGAGGGAGAGGCAGGAATAGACTCTAATTTATGGAAATTGGTACTGGGGACTCTGGGCGAACAGAAGATATTTATTGATAAGTATTATCATAGTTCCCCTCAGTTGGTTGGTTGGTTGTTGTCCTTCGTTCTCCAAGAGGACCAAAATGACATCACTATGCTTGGGTCAAGATTCAACATGTCAGACTTTGTCTGAGCAGGCCAATATGAGCTTGGAATGCTCTATCAGAATGCTGTACCACAGGTCGGGCACAAATAGTCCCATTGAACATTTGGGGTGGATACTCCAAACTTGCGCATTCTGCATTTCCTTTAAGCTGTTTCAATTCTGCTTTGCTCATAGAGCACAGCACCTTCTCTGATGTGGGAACACCATGTTGAGCCGTCCTGTGCCAGTGTCTCCCATGTCACACAATCAATTCAATAGCTCCCCTAAAGCAAAGGAGAATAAATGAATTTGAACTGACACGGACACAGGATGAAGCCACAGTTTTCTAGTAGGCAGTTTAATAAGTGAGCAGGAGTCAGTCCCTCTGAAGCCACAGCTTCAAGCAACTTTTCTTCCCATACTCTTTCCCTAAGGAGGTTTAAAGAACCCTATGCTCTGAAGAAGGTGTGGGTGGTGACTAAAGAGAAAGTTAAGCCTGAAGGGAGGGGTGGCCCCCACTCATGAAGCGATAAGAAAGTGGCTAGTTCTCTTGTAAGCCTAGCACCTCCTACCCCCAACCAGGCTAGATGTGTACAAGGGTAATTTGGAGGAGGAGGCACTGAAGGCTGAGAGGATTGTGAAATGCTTCTCGTGGGAGGTGAGACTTGAAACAAGCTTTGAAGAGACTCTTAGATAGGAGAGAGTGTACTCCAGGCATGGAGGAAGAGCCTGTGCGAAAGTATGGAGAGAAGAGATGGTCACAAGATCAGCTTGCTTGGACTGAAGAGTCTGTGAGGCAACAGAAAAGTCAAGTTAGAGCCAGGTTGTAAAGGACTTTCAATGCCAGAGGAGTTTGTATTTGTCTTAAATGTAAGAGGAAACCAATGGAATTTACTAAGCAAGTCAATAACATGGTCAGACCTACATGTTACTCATAGCTCAAGAAGCCCCAAATGAGGGAAAGGGATGGTGGATGTGATTGAGGAGAGAAGGAAGTGTGTGGGAGCGATGTTATGAAGGTAAAATCAACAGGACTTGGTAACAGATTGGCTATGGGGGGTGAGAGAAAGAGAGACAGAGACAAAGAGATAGAGAAAGAGGACAGAGAGGGAAAGAGAGAGAGACAAAAAGAGAGAGGAAAAGAGAGAGAGAGAGAGAGAGAGCTGAGGATGAGACTTGGGTTGTTAGCCTGCATGGCTGAGAGGACTGAGATCCCTTAACCATAATAGGAAAGCCAGAAAGAGGGGATGCCTTGAGGGGAAAAATAATGAGTTCAGTTTTGGACATGTTGAGTTTAAGTTGTTGATGGGAGAAAATAAGTGGGAATTGGGTGACAATACTAGCCTGTTTGCACATGCAAGAACCAAGCTGAATTCACAATGGGTAATGTTGAGAAGGGCAAGAAGATTTTCGTTCAGAAGTATGTACAGTGCCACACAGTGAAAAAGGAAGCAAGCACAAGACAACCCCTAATCTGAGTGGGTTCTTCGGCCAAAAGACTGGACAGTCTGGCTCCAGGATTCTCTTACACAGATGCCAACAAAAGCAAAGGCATAATCCAGAGAGAGAATACATTGATGGCATACTTGTAAACCTCCAAAAAGTACATCCCTGGAACAAAAATTATTTTCTCCAGCAGACATGACAGCATATTTCTAAAAAGCCATCAATGAATAATAGTTGTCCACTGCCTTATTTGTTATGAAATACAGATTTCTCTTCATGAAATTTTCTTTTAACATGCATCAGAACTCCACTGTGTTTAGATTGGTTTCATCAACCAGAGAACTTTGATCATGATTGGCTATTTAAAAATTTTGTTCATCAGTCCTAATAAAGGAATTATGTAGATTAGGTAGGCTTGTGTTTAAATGAGTATTATTATATTTTCTGTGTCTGGTCACAATTCTAGTCACAACCAAGGGATACTTTTCTATTTCTTTAATAAGATTTGATTAGGCTTGGCATTCGATTGAGTTGATCAAGTCCAATGAAGGCAATCCTTTCCACCTCTACCCTGGAAGGCTGGGTTTTCGTTTTTTTTTTTTTTTAGGATTTATTCTAGTGTCATTAATTTATTAAATAATGGGGAAAGCCTACTTAATGGTTTAATATGACTTTTACCTGTGGCATTTTTTGGAGGAAAAACATTGCCCTAAGTGCAACATTCCATTTGTTAACCAACATGCCTCAGCATGTTCAAGGGCAAGAGATTAAGCAAATGCAGGCATTTCCAATTTAAATTTCCTAGTTTTCCAAGAGGTAAACAGCCCTGCTGCACTGGTTTGATTAAAATACTGCCTTTCATATTCTTTTTGTTCACTCCTATCTGACCCTTTGGTATCCCATTTGGGGTTTTCTTGGCCAAGATATTGGAATGGTTTGCCATTTTCTTCTCCAGCTCATTTCACAGATGAGGAAACTGAGGCAAACAGTGTTAAGTGGCTTGCCCAGAGTCATACAGCTAGTAAGTCTCTGAGGTCAGATTTGAACTCAGGAAGATGAATCTTCCTATTTCCAGGCTTGGCACTCTATCCACTGCACCACCTGGCTGCCAAAGGCATTTCATTGTGTTATATAATAATTCTGAGTAAAAAATATCACATCATATTTTTTAGTGTAAGTGAACTTTGAATGTCAAATACACAAATATCCTTGGCTGTTGAGGCTCACAAAGGAGTTCAGCTAGAGGATAGGACTTTTTGTTGAGTTGTTAAATATCTGTTTTAAGCTAAGTTGTACCTTATGATTAATTTTTTAAATCTATTGAATTTAAAGTTTGCAGACATGTTATACAGTATTGAATGGTGGTGCTATTATTAACTCATTTGGGGGGCTCAGCTATAAAGATTTATAAGCTGGCAATGATGTGATCATAAAGCTTCATCACTCTTCTGAACTGTCCATCTCTTAGGACCACTGGTCACTGACCTATACTAAGGGAAGGAAACAGAAAGAAGAAACAGCAGCCAGGGACTTGAGGCCCCATTTCTAGGGCAGCATATGTTCCTGCTAACACAGGCTTGTGGTTGCTATTGGTGGAAGAAAAGTCTATAGGAAATCTAGTTTGAGATGACCAATAGACAGCTGGAGATTCAAGCCTGAAGATCAGCAGAGAAATGAGGGTTGGATAAGTATATTTGCTGATGAGATCACCAAGTGAAATAGTATAGAGGAAAAAGAGAAAAGGGACCAAGACAGATCTCTGTGGGACACCCACAGTTAGCAGGTGTGAAATGGGATCCAGCAGAGGAGACTGAGGAGTGGTCAGATAGATAGGAAGATAATTAAACTTTCACCTTTGACCTGAACAACCCACAAGATCCAAGTCTCCTGGCCAGCCAAGTGTGACTTTTTTTTACTCTTTCAGCTTCAGGATCCTCCTGGCAATGATGCTCTTCTCTTCTGAACAGTGTATTCTTCTAGAAATCACTTCCCATAGGGCCACAGGAGCTCAGGAATTCTTTAACTCACAAGGTAGACACCAGAGTTGGAACTGTCCATCTCTTAGGACCACTGGTCACTGACCTATACTAAGGGAAGGAAACAGAAAGCAGAAACAGCAGCCAGGGACTTGAGGCCCCATTTCTAGGGCAACATGTGTTCCTGCTAACACAGGCTTGTGGTTGCTATTGGTGAAAGAAAGCAGAGAAATCCCCTCCCCACCCTGCCTGAAACCTAAGATAGACAAAGAGCTAGAAAAAAATCTTAAAGAGCAAGAGGCCTCAAAAGAAAAGGAGACCTTTCTCCTTGTTTATCTTATAGCCCCACTAAGATCTCTGTTCCTGACTCCCAAAAGTTTATCCCCTTGGCACCCAGTGGTTAACCATCTTTGATATAATTCCCTAGTCAAGGGGACCAATCAGCTATTGTCACTTGTTCCCCTGGCAAAGCACCTGTATCTCAGCAAAAAACCAGCATGAATATCCAGCTCTATAAGAAGCACTCTTCCTAAGTTCTACATCCTATAATTTCTTTTTAAAAAAAATAATTAATTTTTAGTTTTCAACATGTACTTGCATAAGATTTTGAGTTTTGAATTTTCTCCCCCACCTTCTCTTCTCCCTTCCCCAAGAGAGCGTGTAATCTGATATAGGCTCTACGTATACATTCATATGAAACATATTTTCACATTAGTTATGATCTATATTCTATAATTTCACCATGTGGATTTGGGAGATTCAATTAATTATGGATACCACCTGCAACATATGCTTTAGGAATATCACTTTGACAATTGTGTGAAGGATGAATTGTAGGGGGGAAAGACTTAAGGAAAGGAGCAATTAAGAGGTTATTGAAATAGTTCAGGAAAGAACTAATAAAGGCCTGCACTTGGTGGCCATATAAGTGGAGAGAAAGGGATAGAGGTGAGAAATGTTGTGAAGAAAAAGACAAGATTTAGCAACTGACTAGCTATAAGAAGTAACGGAGACTGAAGAGTTGAGGATGACTCTGAGATTGGAAATCCTGGGTAACTAGAAGAAGAGTGGTTTCTACAAAAGATATAGGAAAATTAGGAAGAGAGGTTTGCTTGACAGAAAAGATGATGAATTCT
The DNA here is from genome assembly GCA_028646595.1 of Phalanger gymnotis. NCBI lineage: Eukaryota > Metazoa > Chordata > Mammalia > Diprotodontia > Phalangeridae > Phalanger > Phalanger gymnotis. The sequence goes on from CM053624.1 coordinate 85,379,506, forward strand.
GTTGTGGAGTTGCTGAGTTTGAGATGCCTATGGGACATATAATTGGAAAATTCCAATAGATGGTTAATGATGTGGGATTTGAATGCAGAAAAGAGTCTAGGATTGGATACATAAATCTGGGAATCATCTGAATAGAAATGATCATTGAACCTGTAGAAGTTGAAAAAGTCACAAAGAAAGAGAGAGTGAGAAAAAATAGAGGGTCCAAAGCCTTGGGGTATACCTGCAGCTAAAGAGTGGGATATGGAAAATGATCCAGCAAGAACACAGATGACTGGTCAGACAGGTAGGAAGAGAACAAAGAGAGTCTCATAAAAACCCAGAGAAGAAAAAGAATCCAGGAGGAGAGGGTAATCAATTATGCCAAATGCTGTGAAGAGGTCAAAAAGGATGAGGAGTAAGAAAATGTCATACTTTTAAAAATACTGAAACTTGTGAGAGGGGATTTACATTTGAGTGAGGAAGTTTGGAACCAGACTTTAAGAGGCTGAGAAGTGAGTGAGAGGAGAGGAAGTGAAGGCAAAGGTTCTCAGGGTTTGACTGGGAAAGAAAAGAGAGATAGAGGATGATAGTTTGAGGTGATAGTAAAGAAGTGAGGATATTTTAAGGACTGGCCTTACTGAGAAGAAAGGCCACCTCTTCATCAGACACTGGGGTAAAGGAGAAAAGAGATGAATATGGGAGAAGAGGGAGCTTACAGAAAATGGCCTTTTATTTTCTTAGTAAAAAATGAGGTGATATCCTCTGTTGAGAAGGTAGGAAGAAGGGCAGTACGGGTGCTTTGATAGGTGTCTAATATTTCATTTGAAAACTATGCTAATCTTTTCTGGTGGTAAAGAATTGGAAATTGAGGGGATGCCCATCAATTAGGGAATGGCTGAACAAACTGTGGTATGTGATTATGATGGAATACTATTGTGTTATAAGAAATGGTCAGCAAGATGCTCTCAGAAAAACCTGGACTTCCATGAGCTGATGCAAAGTGTGCTGTGTACAAAATAACAGCAATATTATAACATGATCAGTTGTGAATGACTTAGCTATTCTCAGCAATATAATGATACAAGACAACTCTGAAGGACTTAGGATGAAAAATGTTCTCCCTCCCCAGAGAAAGAACTGATGGTGTCTCATTGAGACATACTTTTTTTTTTTAAACTTTATTTTTCTTGAGTTTTTTTTTTTTGTCTAGGTTTTCTTTCACAACACGGAAATGTTTTGCTTGACTGCACGTTTGCTTGCCTTCTCAATGAGGGGGAAGGGATGGAAGGAGGGAGAGAATTTGGAGCTCAAAGTTTTAAAAACAAATGCTAAAGTTGTTTTTACATGTATCTGGGGAAAAATAAAATACTAAATAAAACGAAAATGAGGAGAAAGGATTGCCTAGCTGTAGTGAAGACCCAGTCAAGATTAGATTAACAATTTTTAAAGATAATCTCCTTTTCTCTCTAAGGCATCCATACTAAGTCCAGTATCAATATGGTGAGCGGAGGACCATTAGGTTGACTAAGGAGGGTCAAAATAACCTAGTTTAAGAACAGCAGATTAAAACTCCCATGCTGACAGGTCTTTGAATTGGGTCTTTGAATAACCACTGCACTTTCAGCCTTGATCATGGAAGTGAAACACCTGTGGGTGATGGTGAGCTAAAGGGGTGACCCTTCTTCCCTGTACCTTTCTATGATGGAGTAAAAGAGTAGGTCATGAGACATGAGGATACTGAGAAATTAGGAAGTCAAGCTGTTTGAGGGAACATCAACATGTCTATTGAAGTTCCATTGTATAAGGGAAAAAGTTGGAGTATAGAGGAAGGCTGTGAGGCAGGTAGGTATTGAACTCCTTGAGAAAGGAGGATGAGCTGGGAACTAGTAGATAAAATTGGGCAGAATCAATCTCAGAGGAGGAGAGGTTGCTGAGTGATGATAGCAGAAGGTGGGTCAGAAGCAGTAACAGGAGCAGACAAGAAATATGCAACCCTTCTCTTCAGGACCACAAGAAGTCAGGCTGAACTGTTCTAGGTGTACTCATTCAAGCTGAGGATCAATTCAATTCAACAAACATTTTAAAATGCCTTCTCTGGGTTAGGCCTTGCCCTAGGATTCGAAAGATGAAAAATGACAAGTCTTCCCCTCAGGGAACTTACAGTCCTATAGGTGGCATATGACAGGTACAGAGAGATAGGATAGTCTAGTGGCTAGAGGGTTGGTCTTGGCATTCCAAAGACCCGAGTTCCAAGTCCAACTGCCTGTGACACATAGTAGGCTGGTGACAGTGGCCAGGTTGATTAATTTCCCAGTGCCCCCATGCAACTCTTTAAGCACATAACTTGCAAAGGAACTGCAGATCTGCAACAGCAGAAGGAATTTATAGTGAGAAGTATCATGTACTTATGGAATCACAGATTGTGACAAAAACAAAAATGCAAGATATCACTTTCAGGTAGGGGAATCGGGGAAGCTCAGGTAGCTGGGTCTTGAAAGAAGAGAGATTTCCACAGGTAGCTTGGCATGTTGAAAATAACACTGCATTGTACGGTTCCAGGCCTGGCTCCTGATTCTTCCCAAAGTGACTGTGGGTAAGTTTTCTTACTTGCAAAATGGAGAGGACACGAGCACCATTCAGGTGCGAGGAGAGCGCTATATTAACCTTAAAGCGCTATAAAGGGTGACCCTAAGGTCTTAGGGCAGCTGTAAACTTGAGTAGCTTCAGGCCTTTGGGGACACCCAGTGTAAACATACGATAGTTAATAACATTGACGTGTGCACACGGAAATAGACAAGTGCAAGGTGAAGCCTGGACAAGCCTAGCCTTCCACTCTAACTGGAAGAAGAGCATGTGAGGGGAGTAGTGTGAAATAAGGCTGCAAAGTTTAATTATGGAGGCCAAGTTAACTAGAGGCCTGAGTCCCGGTGGCGGGGTAATTTAGCCAGAAACTGCTGCAGTGAGAAAGTAGGTCAGAGCAGGGAGAGAATGCCCACCTGTCACTTTAAGAAACAGATGCCGGGCTTCCGCGCCTGCGCACCGTGGAAGTAAACACTTCTCCCCCTCCCATTCTCCCCTTCTTCTAGTGATGTAATGGTCCGTCCCAGAGTGCTCGCCTGGTTCTTTGGGGGAAACACAAATGGTATGCCCTGCTGTTACTTCTATAGTCTGTGTCCCCGCGGTTTCTCAAGTGTTTCCCTCCCCCGCCAACTGGGCCCAGTGGCTTGGCCCAGAGGCGGGGAGGGAGAGAAGGGTAGAAAGGACCGGTCTGAGCCGGTCTGCGGCGCAGGCGCAGTGCGGATAAACAGGAAGCGGGCGGTAGCAGCAGAGGCGACCTAGGGGCTCCGGGGAGAAGAGGCTTAAGGAGGAAGGGTAGTGGAAGGGCGGCAGCAGCAGCAGCGGGTGATCGGAAGAGAAGAGTAGGAAAATAAGTTGCCCTTCTACCTTCGGGGAACAAAAACGCTAGCTTGGCCCCGTATTCCGGCCCTGGTTGCGCGGATTCGGCTCAGGCGGCAGCTGACAAAGGGCTTGCGCCGGGCACCGCCGCCTTCTCATCCGGGCATTCGGGCCCCTGTGGAGAGGTGGCTAGGGAGGAAGAGGGGGAGGGGAAAGGAAGGCGTAGCGGGCGCGGCGTTCTCGCTCTCTGCTCCGTGGTCCAATCCGAATCACTAGGCCGCCAGACCGACCGGGAGGACGGACGGAGGCCGGGAAGGGCCCGCGGTGACTGCGGCGGTGGCGGCGGCCGGGGCCAGGAGGATGGTGCAGAAAGAGAGCCAGGCGGCACTGGAGGAGCGGGAGAGCGAGCTCACCCCCAACCCCGCTGCCGCCACCGCCGGGGGCCCGCTGGAGCCGGCTGCAGCCCCATCCCCCGGGGAAGGGACTCAGGCTGGGGCAGGAAGCGGCTCTGCAGCCTCCGCCGCGACATCGGGCGGAGCGCGGAGGTTCCTCTGTGGTGTGGTGGAAGGTGAGGGCCCCTGCTGGAATAGGGATCAGGGGGGAAATCCCCTGATTTCTCCAGGATGGGAGTTGGGGGAAGGGCAGAGATAGTCCACGGCCCCACCCTGCAGAGAATTTGGGCTTTGGAAAAGGGGTCGGGGGATGGGTAGGGGGTGGGAGGGAAACTTATCCCTCTTTTTCCTCGGTGGAATTGATGCTTCCTTCTGCTCTGGGCGGTCGGACCGCACCCGTTTTGGGCACCTTTCCAAGTACCTTAGCTGACCCTTTGGCACAGGCCGGGAGAGGGAAAGGGCGGGTTCAGATTCTGTAGCCCTTGCTGCGCAATCTTAAAATTTCTTTGGATATTTTTTTGCTTCCCCTTCGTCCCTCTTCCAAATCCCGTCTCTGACCCCACCTCCACCTCACCTCCACCCCCGCACTTTTGTAATCTGGGCCGAAGGGAAGCAGCTGCAGCACCGCGTGTTTTTTTTTTTTTAATGTCTGCTTTGTTGGTTTTCAATGCCGCCTTCATTCCCAAATTCCTTTGAGGGCCGTACTGCCGGTTTAGAAAACGTTTTGAGAGTCTTCCCCAGTTCCTTTTCCCGTGTGCTATACGAAAGGCCTAGTTTTGTTCTTATTAAGGAATTGAAGGACGGGCACCTACCTCACAGTAGGAGGATCAAGTAAGATAATGTATAGTCTTTTTCAACTAGTTTTAGTGACTAAAGAGCATACTGAAAAACATAACGCAGGTTACCCAGTGATTAGCTGGAAATGTATCATAAGCTCCTTGAGAGTTCAAGGGTTGTGTGCTTTGCACTTTGTAAGGCTTAATAAATATTTGTCGATTATTTTTTAAAAGTAACACTTTCTTACCTAGCAGAGCTAACCAGAAAATGTTATATCTGTAAATAATCTCAACCCATTCAGGGGTCCTGCCCTTACCTTCTCTGCCCCTCAGCATTATGCCTGCGTTCGTTTGCTGCCTTTCTCAGTTCCCCACCTCCATTCAATATGCTTTTGAAACATTTTGGCTACCTCCAGTTTTAACAGATGTTTGTTTTGTTAGCACGCATCACTCCTTACCTTATGTAACAAGTATGTTTTTATGTATCAGAAAAACCCTGTATAATGTGATTCCTGCTAAAAGTAGGATACTCTTGCCGGCCAGGTTCCAGTCAACCAGAATCATGATTCTAATTGGTTTTATAGACTCTTGTTTTAGGATTCCTTAGAAGGTCAGCCTAAAGAAGAAAAATATTTTCCAACTTGAGAAGGGAACTCCTTGCTATTATAGGACTTTCTAGGGCTGTTACTAAGTGAGGGTTGAACAGCTGTGAATTTGGCCTTCATTGTTTACTCTGAAATAGTTTGACTGGATTGGTTAAAGTTTTAAATTTTAGTAGTACTACGGGGATGGAGAGTGAATAATTTCTTGAGGCAATGGAGAGAAAGATGGGCTGTTTATCAAAGTCACTAATTACCTTGCAGATTACTTTTTGTTTGGAGTTTACAATGGTGCAGATTGCATTTGCTTGCCGCAGATGCTTACGAAAATATAACTACTATATGACTTCTTAGCTAATGTATTTTATTAGCACCTATCCAGTTAAATGCAGCCAGAAAGATGTCAGGAGAATCTGCAAGACCCCAGATGTATGTGTGTATAGGTATGTATTGTGTATAGGTGTGTACATAATACGGTGCACACAAACACGTATGTTCTTGTACCCTCTAGTAGTGGAAAAAGTCCTAGACTGAGACAGTACTCAGGTAATGGAAACTCTAATCCAGAGGGTGCTCTTGGTCCCATTTTGTTTTTCAAAGCAGAATTGTACAGTTCTCCTTGCTGCCCCTAGAGGCCAGTTCTCTGTATGTTCCCTTGTGACTGTGCACCTGAGTCAGCACTGATTCTTTGTTCTTCAGGATTGGCCCCATTCCTAAAACGATTAAGAATAAGCAGTATAACTTTGAAGTACTTCCAGGTTTCCTCTCCCTCCCCCTCCCCCTCCCAAAAAAATCCTTGTAAGATATATTACTGATTCATAACAACACTTTTGCCTTCAGTTTGAAGTAGGATACTCTTGCCTGCCAGGTTCCAGTCAACCAGTCATGATTCTAATTGGTTTTATAGACTCTTGTTTTAGGATTCCTTAGAAGGTCAGCCTAAACCTAAAGGAGTCTGTTCGTTGCTTTTTGTTTTGGAAAGACTATCAAGAAAGATGTTCAATGATGGCATTAGGAAAAGTAGGAAAAATTCTAAGACTATTAAAAAGCTAGGAACTCTGATTAAAATTTATTCTATAAAAGCTCCTTAAAATAACCTGTAAGGAATAGATGGGAGAACTTGACAGGACTAGAACCTATCTTGATTAGGATGTCACTGGCTCTTTTAAGTCTGTTTGCAACTTATTAAATGTTTTAGGTAGCTATATGTGTAGATTACTGGCTTTAGAAATGTTGCATCCACAGAATTTGCCTGGGGTTGTCTTAGGAAGTACATAAATGTGAATACAAAGTAAAAAAAAATTGTAGTATGGATACATTTTCTATTGAAACGTTACTACAGTAGAACGGAAAAAATAGCACTTAAGTCTTTTTTCGTCTTAAGATCATAGGGCCAGAGCTGAAAAAAACCTTAGAGATTAAAAAAATGCTCTTTATCATTTATAAATATATAGCTACGCTCTCTTTCAGAGATGACAAGTATGAGGGAAAAATTGCTATAGTAGAGTTAGGATTGGGGAGTGCCCAACTCCAGTGCAACATTCATACAGCTGTTGAGGTCATCTATCCATCAGGTGTTTTGTTTTTTTGGCAGTTGGGCTTTTTTTTTTTTCCCAGTGAATGTTAATAGTTCTTTTGTCTTTTAGTGGAATTGTTCTGGGGCAGGTCAGGTTCTTGAGAATTTTGTATCTTTAAAGTATCTACTCTAGAATGGAAATTGCTGGAGAATTTCCTATCCAGGCCTGCTTCCTACTGCTTAATTTGTTGTGAATGTGGCTTTGCCAATCCCCTTTTTGATTGCAGACAGTTTTGGGGTCTGAGTAGTTCAAGAAGTTTAAAATAAAAAATAGAATTGATCATAATATCAGGTAAAGCCAAGTTCCTTGCATTTTTTCTGTCCCATTCTACCTTAGTGCCTACTCACCCCACACACACGTCATCAGAAAGCAGTAAAAAATTACTAGACCCAAACCACGGATGAATGTAAGTGATACAACGTGTGTGATCAACAGCAATTGAAAAGGTTATCTTTAGTATTCTAGGGACAGCTAGGTGGCGCAGTGGATAGAGCACCAGCCCTGGAGTCCTCAGACACTCGATACTCACTGGCTTTGTGACCCTGGGCAAGTCACTTAAACCTGATTGCCTCAAAAAAAATACTATTATATACTTTTTTGTTAACTATGGGCATAAAATATAAGTTTTTATTTGTTTAGTTTTCTTCATTGGATTATCCCCTAAACTTAATTGAAACTTATTTTGTTTCCCATAGATAAGAAAAACAAGGCATTTCCCTTAAGTGAAACAGGGTACAATGTGAACTATTTAGAACCTCAGAGGGCCAGAAAGAAGTGAATAGTGGCCACCAGGCAATTTCCATTCCCACACCAAATTGTCCAAAGTACTTAAATATTCTTAGAGTACCAATCTGGGATCAGACTGATTTATAGATTTTTTTTTGTTGTTGTTGTTGCTGCTGCTGACTCAGGACATGACTTTCCACTACTGTCATCACCAGTGACCTCTCAACCCTAATTTAGAATTGAAGGTATATGTACAAAAATTGAAAGGAAGGTGATGTAGTTAGTTTTGAGATATGAAAAAAATAACTTGAATATTGCTTTCAATCTAGGATTTTATGGAAGACCTTGGGTTATGGAACAGAGAAAAGAACTCTTCAGAAGGTAAATCATTATTTTTCAAAGGAGAGAAATAAAGGTGTGCTACTCCTTGTAAATACATTTTCCTTTCATGTGGGATTGTTAACATCACTATAGATCTACTTGTGGATAATTTGTTATTCTAACAGTCTTTTGCACTGTGTTTTGATTATTTTCTATTTGAGTATTGGTACTTTTTGAAAGAATGTGGGGGACTCCAAGGAAAGAAGAGTATACAAATTTTCAAACTTGTTTCATAATAATGTTTATACGTATACAAACAACTGTTTAAACATTTTATTCCCTTTTTTCCCTTGAAGGCTACAAAAATGGGAATTAAATACGTATTTATATGCACCAAAAGATGACTACAAACACAGGATGTTTTGGAGAGAGATGTATTCAGTGGAAGAAGCTGGTAATCTTTTTCCTTTTTAAACAATGTTTTCTGAATATGTGTGTGTGCGTGTGTGTGTATGTCCGTGTCCTAATATATACATATACACACATTGATATGGCAGAGAGAAACTGGTATTTATTTAATCTTTTATCTGTTTAGTTGTGTGAGGATTTCAATAAATGATTTATTATTACTTTCCAATTTTTTCTACTTTTTCTGTAAACAGTGGTAGGTAGAACAAATGTTTTATTCCTATACAGATGAGGAAACAAATCTGAGGAGTTTTGACTTAAGAGTCAAAACTAAGCTCATACAGCTTAGAGTGATTTAGAATTAGAGGTTCAATTGAGAAAATTAAGACCTACCCAAGAGAAACTGATTTAGAATCACACGTCTAAAACTGGAAGAGCATTCAGAGGCCAGCTCATCCATTACCTTCATTTTACAGACAAGGAAACTGAGGTCTAGGGAAGTTATATGATTTGCCCAAAGTTGTCAGAGCAAAATTATAATTCAAACAGGGGCCACCCTCTGACTCCCAAGTCAGTGTTTTTTCTGATTACTGTGCTAATATGGATAACTAAGAATCTATCCCTGCCACATTGCCTTTCTGGTGATGGTTTAGTTAGCTTTAATAAACAATGACGATGAAAAGCATTTTTTTAAACCTCAGAATTAGAATATGTATTCCCCTTGCATAGAATATTGAATGAATGGATGGAGATAAAGGTCCTATCAATTTTTTTCTTTGATTTAAATTATCTTCATAATTACCTAACTGGAATTTGGTGCAATATAGCCAAGAGGACAAAATCTAGCCAAGAGGAACGACTTGAGAACATTTTGTTATTTTGCTGGGATTGTCTTTAGTTAAGAAGGACCAGTTACAATTGTTGCTTCTTTTTATAGTTTCCATTGTGTACTTGGTGTAGTTAATTCATTATTAAAATTATAAAAATTAAACTATTCAAATTAGTATCTTGAGGTACTACTAAAAAAGTAAATGTTAAGATGTGCAAAACAACCTTTGTGGAATTATTTGGGGAAATGATAATGGAAAGTGACATGGGGAATATTAAAGATTCCATTAAATTTTAAAATTTTTGTATTGCATGTGGTACTGCTTTCTGTAATGAAGGGACACTCATTCATTCAAGACAAGCACTTAAAGCACTAAAAATTACTTGATTCTGAATATATCCTTTTCTATTTCCCAAATCATTTTAAATTACAGATTTTTTGTTTAGGATTTTGTAATAAAACCATCATTTGTATTATGTGGATGCTTAAAGATGCACAATTAAATAGTCTTTATTTACAGAATAGCTGTAGCTTGGCATTTTTGAAAAACGAGAAAGGAAATAGTTTTTAGTTTGATTGCTTGAAAGTGGAAGGGTAATTTTATCAGGTAAAAGAAGAATCTATTTCTATGCCATTTGTAAATTAATACTGTTGTCAGTATTCATATCATTCAACTGTTTTTATTGTTTTCCTTTACCTCTAAATAAAATGGTACCTAGTTTGTATTTTTGTATGTCTTTTTTTTTCTTTCTTTTTTATTCAGGGCAATTGAGGTTAAGTGACTTGCCCAAGGTCACATAGCTAGTAAGTGTGTCAAGTGTCTGAGGCTGAATTTGAATTCAGGTCCTCCTGACTCCCGGGGTGGTGCTCTACTCACTGCGCCACCTAGCTGCCCCTTCGTATGTCTTGATATTTGACATAGCATTCACTTTTAGCACAATTAAGAAAGATTCTTTTTCCTTTTTTATACCAAATTTACTAGAAATTTGAAGACTTCAGTTGCAAGGTTGGCTTGCTTTGCCTTGTAGTATTTTCTACGGAGTAAATAATTATCTGTAAATTTAGCTTTTTTATTTTTATTTTTTTAAGAACAACTTATGACACTTATTTCTGCTGCACAAGAATATGAGATCGAATTCATTTATGCCATCTCTCCCGGACTGGACATCACCTTTTCTAACCCTAAAGAAGTGTCCACATTGAAAAGAAAACTGGACCAGGTAGTTCTTTGTTCCTTAAACGAGGCTGGGTTAAAGATGAGTAGGTATGTTTATATCAAGTTTAATGAATTGCTTTATAGCATCTAGAAGGAAATGAAATTCGTATTGCCTCTAGGGCAATCACATTTTATGCTTCTGCTAACAGGAGGATAATTTGTAAAATGAAGTTGAGGAAATTTCACCTCAGTAACCTTTCAGTTCAATTCATGCAGCATTTTTAAAGTGCGTACAAAGTACTGTGTATATGTGTATATACTGTGTATATGTATATTTACTGTGTAAACGAACCAGTCCTTTTCCTCAGGTAGCTTACATTTTACTTGGGGGAGCAGGGGTGGCGAGAGTGAGGCAGGGATTTATACCTAAGTACAATATATACAAAGTAATTTCGGGGCTGGGGAAAGGCTGGGGAGGAAGGAGGTACTAACTACTGTAAACTGAAAAGGCTTTTTATAGGAGGTGGCATTTGAGCCAAGTGTTGAAGAGGGTGTGGGGAGCTGGGTTTTCCAAGAGGAAAGGTATACTAGGCATGGTGAATAAACCTGTGTAAAGATATAATAGTGATTGATTGATATATTAGCAGATACTGAGTTGGCCAATTTGCCTGAAAAGTAGAATGCTTGAAAAGAAATATCTGGGGAAAGCTAGATTGGAGCCATATTGTGAAGAGCTTTAAATGCAAAACAGGAGTTTGTATTTGATCCTAGAGGTAAAAAGGGTGACACTGGAGCTTCTGCAAGGAAGCAATATAGGGTTGTTTTTTACTAATATGAATTTTAAGGCTGTGTTGAGGGTGAATTTAGAATAGGAGAGAAACCGGAAGCAGGAAAAACAATTAGGCCCTAACAGTTGTCTAGGTAAAAGTTGATGGGGGTGGTCATGATGTGAGTGGAGAAAAAGGATAGATGAAAGAAACATTGCAGAGTTAGAGTGAGTAATATTTGTCAATCAGTATGGGGGGAGGGGTGAATGAGTTGAAATTGGGGTTGACTTCATAGTGATTGAGCTGGCTGACTAAAAAGGTGGTGCCTTTCCCCAAATTAAGAAAGTTAGGATATCTATTAGGCTGGGGCAGAGGTGAAAGTTGTGAGGGAGGAATTTTAAGTTTGAGAACCATGAGACACTGAGGTAAAAATATCTGACATCTCCATGATGTCCAGCACTTGGTGTTCTAGGACTAGAACTAGGAGAGAGAGATAAGAAGATGAATCAGTCAGCATTTATCATTATGTGCTGGGCATTAGGAAGACAAAGATGAGAGTGAAAATATCTGACCTTAAGGAATTTTTGTCTGGAGGAGAGGTGTTCATAAATAAGTACATACAAAATAATAAAAAGCAGTTCTGGGAAATACTTCATGCCAGCAATGGAAAGGAATGGTACATGTAGGGGCAGAGAAGATGGCAAGGTGTCTGGGGTAGATGGATGTGAAGTACTGTGTAGAATTGGTTAGATCAGTTTTTGTTTTCTTTAGTTTTACCAGTTGGGGGACAGCTCAGTCCCAGGGCAATCTTAAAAAACCAAAGAAGAAAATATCTAAGAGGAGGTGATTAACATAGGATATAGAGGCCAAGAAGGATGAAGACAGAGAAGAAGCCATTGAATCTGGAATTTAAGAAATAATTAGTAACTTTGGAAAGAGCAGTTTCAATTGAATGAGGTTGGAAGCCAGATTGCAGAGGATTGAGAAGTAAGGTTGAACAGAAGGACCAGGATTGAAAGCATGATGGGCCACTCCTGTATAGAGAGTAAGGCACTTCAAAGCATCTGGACCAAGCTTGCCTAGAGGGCTAGGGATGATTTCTCAGGCCAAAAAGTTCTTGGTTTAACACCGCTTTCCTAGCACAATCTGCTTTTTGGAAAGAGGATCAGTTGGACAGGGCACATTGGGTGAGGCAAGGCAGGGGAAAGAAACAGCCCTAAGCTTTCCTGAGAATACCTCTGCTTCTGGAGTCCCTTCCCTGGAAGCTTTGCCTTCCCAAGCTGCTCAGTCTTTCTTGTGGAGTTGAAACAGGTAAGGTGAATAAGCTTGGGGTAAAGTTATCTCTTCTGTGTTCTGTCCCGAGTCATGAGTCAAGCAAGTGTTTCATTATATTTCAGGGTTACTTTTCTTCCCTTTCCCCCTGGTTAATATTGAATTGAATATCCTTTGAGTATTATACCTTTATGAATTTGGGGGTCTTTTTCTGCTGATTTTATATGTATAAGGCACATGCGTTAAATTGTTAGGTTGAAAAGGATGAGAATTAGGAAAGGCCATCAGATACGGTAGTTAAGAGGTCATTGGTTCCAAGTGATCTGGAGAAGGCACTTGAAGTTTAATAATGAGTGTTTAGAAGCCAGATGGCAAGAAGTTGAGAGGTGGAGGCAATGAGAAAACTGAGGTGTTTTTTTTTTTAAGGATTTTGGCCAAAAAGAGGGAGAGAGAGAACAACAGCTGGGGGTAATGATGAGGTCAAGTGAAGTTTATTCAGGAAAAAGGAGATTTGGGCATGTTTGAAGGCATTAGAGAAAGGAGCCAGTATGTACGGAGAGATCGAAGATTCAGTCTACTGGAGAAGAGGGCATGAGATCAAATGCATATGTAGAAGGGTTGACTGTGGCAAGGAGAAGGGTCACTTTATTGTCAGACACTGGGGAAAAGGTAGGTGATGTTGTCAAGAGGTGTTGAAATGAAGGTAAGAGAAGAAGGACTCACATCCAATGACCTCAATTTGTACATGGTAGGTTTTTTTAAATGGGTGAATTGAATTAGAATGTTTTTGTCGGCATTAGAAATCAAAATGTTGGACTAAAAAGATATTACAATAAATCTGAGAAATTTTCCTTCAGGTTCTAAGAAATGACATCTTAATAGGATTGAGATATATACATATACATATATATATTTATGTTAGCTCTTGTAGTCTTAAGAATCTTAATGTTTTCTTCCAGGTTTCCCAGTTTGGTTGCAGATCTTTTGCCTTGCTTTTTGATGATATTGATCACAACATGTGTGCAGCAGACAAAGAAGTGTTCAGTTCCTTTGCACATGCCCAAGTCTCTATAACAAATGAAATTTATCAGTATTTAGGAGAGCCAGAAACCTTTCTTTTCTGCCCCACAGGTAAAAGCATCATTACCCTTTTACAGTTTGTCACCTTCAAGGGGATGGGTGTATATGTACAATTGGGAAGAATCATGCTTTCCAAAAATAGTATCTAAAGATTTAGATGAAAACTTGTAAGTTGGGGAAAATCACATTACTATTACAACAGCTGTGTTAGCTAGCGACTTTATCACTTTGAAAGTACTGATACAATATTTGAAGGGATGGTTGAGAAACAGTGTTCATATACAATTCTCTATATGTTCTGTGTATATGGAAATGGGGGGGGTTGGTTATTATGTTTAGAGTTTTAAAAGATGCGTGTAATAATTGAAATGGAAAAATCAAACTAGGTAGTTCTTAACTCTACTTTTCACTTCTGTCTATTCCCTTTTCCCCCATTTATGTCTACCTTTTCCCACCCCCCAACTTCTTCCAATTTCTAATACTGTGGCTTGAGGAGAAACCATTTATATTTAGAAACATTAAACTTTGTTGGATGTAGGCCTGTATTGTCTCTGAGATAACATTTCATTTTCACTGTCTCTGAGACTGAAATTAAGAAATGTGGGCAGTTCAAACCTAAGGTTGATTATTGTCGCTCGCCTCACAATGCTATTTCTCGTGATTACTTTTAGAATAATAGGAGGACCTCTGGAATAGTGTGAGGACAATTGTTAGAATTTGTTAATTGTTTCTTAAATGAGTGGCTTAGGAGATTTCAAAACTTTTGAGGACTTATCCAGTATTTTATGTAAATGATACTCATCAAACTTATAAAAACTAGAACTTGGGTTCTTTCAGAACAAGATTTTTACTTGTATAAAAACTTCTTTTCCCCACTAATTGTTGTTTTTGAACTTTCTTTATTCAGAGTACTGTGGAACCTTTTGCTATCCAAATGTTTCTCAGTCTCCTTATTTAAGGACTGTGGGTGAAAAACTGTTACCTGGTATTGATGTGTTGTGGACAGGTAGGTCTTTATCTTTTTAAAGTATAGAAAATGAAAATTCTGGTGAGATAAATTAGGAAAGACAGTTATCTGGTTAATTGAATTTTCTGGTTATCTTTAATCAGAAAATTTTTTGCTTTTACTGTTAAACTTTCCAAAATGTGGGATATTTTTTCTAATAGTGCAATAAACTGAAGGTCATTAATCAAAGTCAACACTACCTTTACTACTGTGAAAAAGGCATGACAACCAGTGACTTCCCAACAAGAATCCCTGTGATTGAGTTTGTTCCATTGGCCACCCGAAAACTTCTCTCTATTCCTTCGTACCCATCCATGGCAACCCTCTCCCACACTTCCATACCCTTCTGTTGTGCACTCCCCCACCCCCAAACCTTTGTTCTATTGTTAATAGAGTACCTTTCACATTAACTTATCATTCTTTGAGTCTCTTACAATGCCTCCTAGTCATTCTGAACATGAGTTATTTTTACAGCACTGTATATATATATATATGGCTAATTAATTGGAATAAGTGTTTATGGGATTAGAATGTGTTTATTGACTTTAGCACATGACATAGTCTTAAAAAAAGATCTTTTGAATTTTCTGATAATTTATCTATTTCTCTTAAGTGACATTCTTCCTATTTTTCCCTCTTCCTTCCGAAAATGTGGGGTTTAGTGAGTTCATATTAACTTGTGATGAACTAAATTGGTTTTATGAGCTGTCTAGAAAGTCATTATAGTAGATTAAATTTATGTTGTTAATATTATATATACTTAAATAAGTACAGATAAAATACTCTAACAGGCCTTACTTATGGTTATAGGTCCGAAAGTTGTTTCTAAAGACATTCCAGTAGAGTCTATTGAAGAGGTTTCCAAGATTATTAAAAGAGCTCCAGTTATTTGGGATAACATTCATGCTAATGATTATGACCAGAAGAGACTATTTCTTGGCCCATACAAAGGACGATCAACAGAACTCATTCCACGACTAAAAGGAGTCCTGACTAATCCAAACTGTGAATTTGAAGCTAACTATGTTGCCATTCACACTCTGGCCACCTGGTACAAATCAAATATGAATGGAGTGAGGAAAGATGTAGTAATGAGTAAGTAAATTTTGGTGGGAGGAAAGCTGCGGGCTATTCTTTGAATAAATACAACACCTGCTTTCTTTTTCTGAAGCAATAAAGCTTTAGTTACTTTTTGAGGGCTTTTGGGTAATTTGATACACACTTACCTTGTTTATTTGAGCCAAGCAAGCAAATCCTCCAGATCTGGGGATTCCTCTTGTGTAGACATTTGTCTTCAAATCTCATTTTGGGCCGACGTTGCATTGCTACACTTCTTTTAGCATGAATGTCTCAACGTACGTGACTGAAAATGAAAGTTTTATTTGAAACCAAAATAAGACTCTTACATTTGTAAAATAAGCTCTTGTGTTTCCAGGCTGTGATTTTTAAAAACAGAAAACAAAAAACCTAGTCCAAAAATATATGTCTGAAACCACTGTTCCCACCTCTGCTCTAGCACTTTTTCCTTATTTTTCTTTGTTACTGGAAGAATCATTGTTCTGGTGAAGCTAAGTTAGGCATCTAAATCATCCATGATAACTCTTTAATCTTACATATCTACCAAAGCCTACCAATTGTACCTCTGAAATTACTCTTATCTGCTCATTACCTTTTCTTTTTCTTTTTAATGGAAAACAAAATTTGTGTTTTTATTCAGGGGGCGATATGGTTGTACTAAAAGAAAACAAATATTCTTAACGAAAGCAGGAATGGTCTTGTGATGTTGTTCATACATTCAAACACTGAGATCATCAGAGTTCTTTGGGGTTTTGTTGTTGCTGTTATTTTTTTAAAGACTGTTGGTGGGGCAGTGAGTAGAGCACTAGCCCTGGAGTCAGGAGGACTTGAGTTCAAATCCAGCCTCAGACACTTGACACATTTATTAGCTGTGTGACCTTGGGCAAGTCACTTAACCCCAATTGCCTTGCCTTTCCCCCCCTACACCAAAAAAAAGACTATTGGTACTCATCATTTCTTATAAGCAATCTAATTTCCAATCTCCTGTGGAAGGAGGAAAGAAGAAATAAGCATTTATTAAGTTCCTGCTGTGTTCTAGGCTCTGTGCACATTACAAATGTTATCTCATTTGACACGTAATGTGGACCCGTTAGCTTTTCCACTTCTATGCCAGATAGCCCTGCCTCACTCAAATCAAAGTCAACTGCAAGTCATGTCATCATTTCCCCGATTTCATGGTCCTCTAAGAGAACAAAGGACAAACATAATCTGTGCCAGAAATTTCAAACCCAAATTTATCTTCCATGGCCACTATAATTTCTGTTGGGTCCAAATTATCCATGCCCAGGTCTTTCATGAAGTAGGAATATATTCAGTTTTTTTCTGGATCAGTCTTAAATCACTTCATGACAGAGAGAGACACAATCCTTAATGCTCCCAAGAGTCTAAGGGAACAAGTCACTATATTCACCCCCTTCTTTTTACTCCCACTGCCCTGCTTAAAGCGCTGATTCTGTCTTCTCTAGACTGTTCCTGTAGCTTTCTAATTGGTGTCCTTCACTCCATCAGTCTGTTACCTATAAAGCAGAGCAGAAACATTGGTTCCCCATTGTCTGCAGACTGTTATTCAAACTGCTTAGGCTGGCATTCCATGATCTGAGCTGACCTTTCTAGTCTTGTCTGCACTTACTCACCTATGTACCTTGTGCTTCAATTAGGCCATGCTCTTTTTCTTTTTCTTCATTAGTTTTATTTATGCCATTACTTGCACCCAAAGTGTTTCATGCCGTTTTATTAGGGGACTAGAGTAAGCATTTATATAGTACCTGTGTGCCAGGATCTGTGCTAAGCGCTCTACAAATGTTAGCTCATTTGGTCCTCACAACCACCCATAGATGTAGGTGCTGTTATTATCTCCACGTTACATTTGGGGAAACTGAGGCAAGCAGAGGTTAAGTGACTTGCCCAGGGTCACAATTGTCAGAGGTTGTGTTTGAACACAGGTCTAACTCCAGGCCCAATGCTTTAGCCTTGGCGCCACCCAGCTGCCTGCTACTATTGGTTCAGATGTCTCCTTTTCCACAAAACTGCCTTTCCTATTCTTACCGGCTAGAAATAACATCTGTACTCATGTTTCCTTTGTTGATAAAACTGTAAATGCCACTGTTTTTTAGCCTTTTGTTGTAACTTCTATCCATGTTACTATGTTACTATCCATGCCTTACTAGGTAATAAGTTCTTTATGGGTAGAGACTATGTATCCTTTTTCTGTACCTACCCTCCCTACCTCTATAGCGCTTAGCCGAGAACCTTGTATAAGTGGGGGCTTAATAAAAATGTTTTAAATACATGTTTTAGAGATTGCAAGATTTCTAGTATTTTTATTTCATCATGTAACGTGCCGTAGTTTGCATGGGAAATATTAGAGAAGCCTTAATTTTTTTCAAAGTTATGTCTATAATTAGTGTTTAAATACATGTAAGAAAGGAGTCCTTGTAATATCTGGCTATAGATAGTGCTAACTTCCTAATCTGTGAACTTTTAATGTAGAGATTGATTTTTTTACAATAAAAATATTTCTGTCATTTTGTTTTTGTTGCAGCTGACAGTGAAGACAGTACAGTATCTATTCAGATTAAATTAGAAAATGAAGGCAGCGATGAAGATATTGAAACTGATGTGCTGTATAGTCCTCAGATGGCCTTAAAGTTGGCGTTAACAGAATGGCTGCAGGAGTTTGGTGTTCCTCATCAATATAGCAGTAAGTAACGTGGGGGAGGGAGAGAAAAGTTATGGGGCAAGGTGGTTGAATCAAAAATACAGTCAAACAATTTTTAATGACGATGGTTAGCATTTTACTTGGAGGGCAAGGGCTATGTGGGTCATTAGAGAAGTGAAATTAAGTGAAAATTTGGAAGTAGGAAATGCGAGTCTGGATGTAAGATCATGGTGGTGGTTTTCCCTTTATAACTAATTGCAGACTCTCCCTGGAGTGCTAATTATAAATGCATAAGAACCTGAAAATAAAACTACTCCATGAAACAAGCCCAAAAAGACCTCTAAAAATGATTAAAATAAATTAGCAATCCAATTTGATTTTAAAGTCTAGTGCCAGTGAAAATGAATCTTTTAAAGAGCTGTCACATACTGTCATTTAAGAAAAGAGACTAAAGATTCATTTGGACAGAATTCTTCAGATTTTAAAATTTTATACAATGAAATATTAGATTCATAAGGAGGCTAGTCTTTTAGAGATCTTGGAAATGTTTAGTCTTTGGAGAACAAGGTAGAAGAGAAATGGAAGTGTTTTAGATGTATTATTGCTTTAGTTGTATTTCCGCTTGATTCTCTCATTGCTGATACAAAGATGAGAAAATAGATTTCTTTAAATCTGTACTTGTTGAGTTAAAAGGGGGATTCCCAATTTCCTGATGGTATTTACAGGTTATGTGTCTGATTTTTCAGGTAGACAGGTGGCACACAGTGGAGCAAAAGCAAGTGTAGTTGATGGGGCCCCCCTAGTGGCAGCACCTTCTCTGAGTGCCACCACTGTAGTGACTACCGTTTACCAGGAGCCTATCATGAGCCAGGGAACAACTCTGAGCAATGAGCCTCCACCCCTTGTCAAGGAAGAAGAAAAGAAACAGCTTGATGAGGAACCCATGGATATGGTGGTAGAGAAGCAAGAGGAAACGGACAAGAATGATAATCAGATACTGACTGAAATCGTTGAAGCTAAAATGTCAGAAGAGTTGAAACCAATGGATACTGATAAAGAAAGCATAGCTGAATCAAAATCCCCAGAGATGTCAATGCAGGAAGATTGCATTAGTGATGTTGCCCCAATGCAGACTGATGAGCAGACAAACAAGGAGCAGTTTGTACCAGGTCCAAATGAGAAACCTTTGTATACAGCAGAACCAGTGACTTTGGAGGATTTACAGTTACTTGCTGATCTTTTCTATCTTCCATATGAGCATGGTCCCAAAGGGGCACAGATGTTAAGAGAATTCCAATGGCTTCGAGCAAACAGCAGTGTGGTCAGTGTTAATTGCAAAGGAAAAGACTCTGAAAAGGTGAATATATCTAGTCTACTTTCACTTCTTGCTTCTAATTATTTTCTAACAAGGAGAATTCTAATATGGAGAATGCTCCTAAAGCTTCTAAGAAGTATGAAGACTTCTGCTATACTTAACCTCCTAGCTACTTGGGAATAAAGGGAACTTAAAGATGTTTTGTAACAATGTTTGTCACTGGGCCATGTTTTTATTGCTTGTTAAAAATCTGTTACCTACAATCCTTTGCTGCTTAGGAACAATCTCAGTTCCGGCTGGCATCAATAGTGTTTCGTATGTAATTTTTAGTTTCTGAATTTAAAAAATTATATATTCAGAATAGTTTGAATTTTTCTCTTATATGGTTGATCCTCAATAGATTGAAGAATGGAGATCTCGAGCAGCCAAGTTTGAAGAGATGTGTGCGCTGGTGATGGGGATGTTCACACGGCTCTCCAATTGTGCCAACAGGACAATCCTTTATGACATGTACTCCTATGTTTGGGATATCAAGAGTATAATGTCTATGGTGAAGTCTTTTGTGCAATGGTTAGGTAGGTGCACCAGGAACAATCTTCTCCCAGAGTATAATGTGTTTGAAAAAGCATGATTAGTCCACAGGGGAAAATTGGATGCGTATTTTATTTTCTTCAAATTCTTTGCCTATGTTTATTCTAAATGTAGGCACAATTACAGACTTCAATTGCAAGTCATTATGATTAATCACAAGCTGATTTCATATTTCCCCTTGGGCTAATTCAACATAAATATCTTTTTAATATATTAGAAAGTATTTACTTGTTCTGACTGAATGCATCCTGGACGGAATTCTGTGCACCTCTCAACAGCCTTCTGCTGATTGGGAATTGAGACACTATGAAATGTGACTCTCCATCAGCTCTCTGCTGCTTGCTGTGTCTTGATAACATAATTGCTGTGTTTTGATAGAACCATTGCTGAAATGACCGAAGGGCCTGGCCAAGAGGAAGCTGATCCTCCCAGCCCCATGCGCATGCGAGCTTGAGGACAAGGCTATTCTGGTGCATTGTATCAGATTTTCTTCCTCCCTTCACTAAGTAGTTGGCTTTAATAAGGGGTGGAAATGATAGTGCCTTTAATGTCTACTGCATTAAAATGACGCTCAAGACTTGTGTGCGTCTTTTTTTTTTTCCTTTTTTTTTTAATTAATTAAATTTTTGGAAACCTCCAACTTGGTAGAAAGCACCAGCATGGCCCACATTACTCCAGGAACATGACTTTATTTTTCCAGGTTTTAATCCAGTTCTAAGGAATATGTTGTATATTTGCCTATGACACAGCAGGCAGCAAGGCTGACAGATTTATGTCATACTTTTCATAGCTGTCATAGATAGCCCAATGGGTTACAGAGATGTCTAAAATACTGGTGTCAATAATATTAGGAATCAGTAGTAAAAGTATTTTTGGTTTTCTACCTAACTACTGATTAGTCCTTAAATAATTCTTTTTTAAAATTAAGAAAAATTCTTAAGGAAGCTGTTAGTGCCAAAAGTTAATATTTCCAATCCTTAATCATGTCATAAAAATCCTTTTTGGATTAACATGTGGAAGTACAGCTTGGGGAAGAAATTTAGGCCTTATTCTTTAAAATAGTGCCGTGTTGTCCCTTCTAGGGGAGAGGACCTCAGAACTTTGCTTCTTGTTTAAGTGATAAATTACTTTCCTTCCCAGTTACTACCAAGGGAAGATAAATCTTTATTGGAATTTAAGGGTTTTTTTAAAAAAAATTATTTTCCATTCAGCATTTTTTTTCTGCCTTTCGCACTGGGTGGGTGGGGGAACCTTGTAAGCAGTATCGACTTAGGACTCATAAATCTCATGTTTGGAGACTGACTTGAAAATATATATATGTATATATATTTGTAATGAAACTTAAATGCAAGGATAATTTAAAATTAGCTTCTTGACTCCTTGAAACATGCACTATTGTGTCTCTGCTTCTACTTAAGCAGTGGGATTGGATAGTATTTAACTCTGGGTGTAAATAACTTGGTCAAGAGGTAAGGAGATAATTATTGTCCATTCTCCAGTGACAAAGATGCTTTAGTTTTGTTTTGTTTTTTTTTTCCAGTAGTATGCCTTACCCAGAGCTTATGTTAGGAGTCATTTTCAAAACTAATTGCTGAATTTTCATAACAATATAAGATTTAGATTGCATTTAATATAGATACATTGAGCAGTATTCATCAGAGCATGGGGATATAGATTGGAGCCCTTTTTTCTTCCCTTTTCTTTCTAGTCCAGCTGGCATTCAGTCCCTTAAAAGAATGTGGTTATCTAGTACTTTTGATTACTAATGACTTCTATTATCTTCTTCCCCATTGTGTACAGATGGGAGAATCCTCAGCACAAGTTTCTACTGCTCTTGGATGGACAGCGGCAGATGTTCATCACGCGTCATGATTAATTAGTTTAAATTGAAAGGTTTTGACTGAGGTAGTTCAGGTAGATTACTATGCAGTAGGCATGAACTGAAGTCACATTTGCGCAGCGACTAAGGCATTAACAATGGTTTTTATTTACACAGCTCTTCATTCATGCAGCTTTTTATTGTCGTAGTTGAAGTGCTAGTTATGTTGTGGTCTCAAAGTGGGGGGCAGTGAAGAAAAATTATCCAAGTTATTGGCTAATCTGTACAAAGTGAGAGGGATAGTTTTGATGAGTGTAAATTATGTTGTTATGGACTGGGGCAGGTTCTAGTCAAAGCCTGAATTTCTACCCTTTTCCATTTTTCCAGATTTGTCTTATGAATTCTGTCCTGTGCTTAGGGGGGGAAATACCCCAATCCCAACCCCAACCCCCTCAAAATACCTCACCAAAAAAAAAACCAACCTCTAAACCTGAACTTTAATGGGCTTATATTGTCAAAACTTGGTTTGCTTTGGGACTGTCTGACTAGCACACTATATTTTATACTTATGAGATTGTTAACTTAAACAGGAGGTAGAATGCTGTCTTCAAAAGGAAAAGAACTTTTGCGCTGCTTGTCTTGTCAGAAGACTAGGCAATTGTTACTAGTTCGGTCCTTAAACTTAACTGTGTTTTCCCTTTTAAATTGTCACATGGTTAACCTCAGCCTATAAAATGGATTAAATAACAGCTTTTAAATGCTTAATGTTAAATGCATAAGTAGTTTACCTGAGAAATGAGGTGCTCTTGCACTTTTTTGGAGAAAGGGGCATTTTAGGACATAAAAAGCCCCATATGAATTAAATCTCAGGAGTAGCAAATTATCTAAGTTTGAATTTTGGTCTGTCTTCCCTGAGAATTGAGGCATCTATGTCTTCAGTATTTTGTTGGCTGTGTTAACTTATTGAGCTATTCCTTTTATATTTTCTGCTGACCTTAGTTTTCTGACAAGATTAACCCCCTTCTTTCCCTGACCCCTTCCCTTTCCCTCTCTCTAAAAAAATAAAATGTGACTTCAGACAGGTGCAATTCCTTCTTGGGGCTGTGATAATAGAATTTCCCTCTCCATCCATCTGGCAAAATTTGTGGTAGCAGGTCACTCCTTCATGTAGTTTTACAACTTCAAGATAGGATGGATGGCATGATTTGTTACAGCTGTACTTAGAGAATGTTAGCTTTAGCCTGACAAGCTCAGACAGTTTGTTTTTCTTCCTGTATATGTGGAAGGAATAGAATCTGACTACTTCAGAATTTATTCTTGATTCAGTTACTGTACGTTCGAGGGAGTGGGCATCAATATTGGCACCTTGAAAGTTGATTTTTTTAAAGTATTATCACAGCCCTGACCTTGATATCCTGGATTATTATTGTTAGAGAGGTTTTCCACAAAGAATGTATTTGTTGGACGTTTGAGACACTCAGGAAATCCCCTTTCTCGTAACGTTCTCCGCTTGGATCTGATTTCAACAGGGTGTCGTAGTCAATCTTCAGCACAGTTCTTAATTGGAGACCAAGAACCCTGGGCCTTTAGAGGTGGTCTAGCAGGAGAGTTCCAGGTATCAATATGAATTCACAACTGAATTGACATTTTCTTTGTTTTATGAGAAACCTTTTGTTGCGCATCAGATGGCTGGAAGGATTGGTCTGCCGAAGGCTTTCTAGTCCAAAATCCAATTTAGTTCTAGAGCTGGTTTTAAATCAAATTTTCCTCCCCCTTTCACAGTAATTTCTCAAGGAGATGCTGCCAATTCCCCCAGCGCATGCGAAGCGCAGCGGCTTTAGGTGTACATTTCACATTGTTTCTTTGCAGGTCGCACAGCATTTTAATCTGCGCCCGCAATGTACAATGCGCGCATGCTTGTCTGCCAGTGGAAATTCCATGAGCAAAAATGAGCAAATATGTGAAAAAATGGTAGACTGAATTTGAATCTACGGTAATTCTTTAAACAAAATAAAATAACCTGGTTTTCTATAAAACTTTCTATTGATGAAAGTATTAAGTATAGATGGAGCTTCTTATTTGGTGGTTAAATTTGTTCATGGATTTTTCAGGTGCTCTACTTTTTCCCCCCAACAGGTGCTCTGCTGCGCACAGCAAACTGAAGCGCATTGCTTTGGGGATAAAGCGTCTCCTCTGGACAGTTAACCCTCTTCAGACCAAACCTCTCCTCCTGACATTATCTGTTCTGCCATCTTTTAGTACAGAGATGGTCTAGATAAGATTGGTAAAATATATATATACATATATATATATAAAAAAATTGGAATAGACTTTGCCATCCTTTTAAAGTCCATCAATGAGCCACTAAAGTTGTATAATATTCAGATTGAATAATTTCTATTCAGAAATATCTCACCCTTGCCCCCACCCCCTGCAAAGTGGTGTTTGCATTAGTAAAGCATATCAAACCCCTCTTCTTTAGGCCTGCCTGCAGTAGCCAGTTAATGTTCATTTGGTAATCTGCAGTGCACAGCCATGAAACATTTGACTAATTCTCAGTAGTGATGATTCTCTTCCTTTTCTTTCCACAGCGATTGTTGCCAATTGATGGGGCAAATGACCTCTTTTTTCAACCACCTCCACTGACTCCTACCTCCAAAGTTTATACTATCAGGCCATACTTTCCTAAAGATGAGGTAATGGTCATCTTCTGCATTTACCTGTGACCTGTGGTGCACATGTATATCTCTACTTTCAGCCCAATAGTTAGATATTTTGATGATTCTGTAAGAGTTGAGGATCTTTGCAGCATCTTGCTTATGGGATTGGATAGGAGGAAGATGCGACAGCTGAGCACTAGAGACTTACGTAGAAGGTTATAAAAAGTAGGACCTAGGACTTCTGATACTTGTTCTGTCTTGAAAAAGTCAAGAATGCAGGGTTGTGATGGCTAAAGAACAATGATAGGTAGTTCCTGGAGAGTTGATTTTCCTTCTGCATATTAGTTATAAATACTCACTTGATTGTGAGGTGCCATCTGCCAAGGTATCATTACTTTTCCATTTAGCATCATTGTAATTGTAGCTGGTGATTGAAAATGTATAATTCTCTGAGCAGCTGATGAAATAATTAGTCATATATAAAATAGCTTTATTATAGCAAATTCTATGAGCTGTTTTAAACTCCTTGGATCTCATTGTAACTATTTAACTTTCATTCCACAAGTGAAACTTTGAAGTTTTCCAATTGTTTGATACACCTCTGCCTGAGTTTTCAACTAACTCTAGTTAACCAACTAGAGCTTATATCAGATAGAGCTAGTTTGATTTCTCCTTCCCTTTTAGCAGGTCCAGTCTGACACTTCTCTCTTACTGACATTAGATTTCTTTTGCCACCTTTCTTGACCCATCATCATACTGCATTGTGTTTTTAGGCATCTGTGTACAAGATTTGCAGAGAAATGTATGACGATGGAGTTGGTTTACCTTTTCAAAGTCAGCCAGACCTTATTGGAGATAAGTATGTACCCTCTACAAACCTGGATATAGTCATTAAGAAACCGTTCTTGTTAGCAGTTGAGAGGTGGTCAGTGGATTGGAGATACGTAGGGAGCTGAATTTGTGAAGTTAGCGTCGAGCAATGAAATTGCTGTTTTCTTCATTGCTAAAATACTACTCTTCTTGAGGGTTGGGCTTTTGAATGATGCTCAAGTTTCTCAATAGGTAAATGAAACCAGATTATCCCAGCTGACATTTTGGTTGGCCCTTCATGTCAAATATACATACTAAAGAGTCTTTAAAATATTGCTGTGTAAAAGTTTTTTTCTACTTAGTCTACTCTTATCAGTGGCTGTTTTTGTAAGTTTTTAGGTGGTTCTAGTGAGTTCAGTATAGGTGAGGATTAAAGTTTTAAGTAATACCATGCTAGCAAACCATATATTGATACTGTTTCCTTTAAAACAGGTTAGTGGGAGGCCTGCTTTCCCTCAGTTTAGATTACTGTTTTGTGCTAGAAGATGAAGATGGCATTTGTGGCTATGCCTTGGGCACTGTGGATGTAACCCCTTTTATTAAAAAATGTAAAATTTCCTGGATTCCTTTCATGCAAGAAAAGTACACTAAGCCAAATGGTGATAAAGAGCTCTCAGAGGCCGAGGTCAGTATTGCATGTATTCAGAATGAAGTACAAAATGGGGGAGGCCAGGCACAGTCACATTGTTAGATTGTCTTACTTGTAGAAACTAATTTTTAGCCCTTGTTAATATCATTTTTCCCCCTACTCTTCCCTTTTCTGTTACCTTAAGACCACTTGATACCTTGGAAGGACTGTTTACAACCTGTATTTAAGTCAAAACTTTCTATAATATAGTTTAAGATATTAACCATTGAGAAGCATTAGACTAAAGTGCACCAAAGTAGAGATGATACTATTAAATTTTTCCCAATACTTGGCAGAGCACTTTATATATAGTAAATTCTTGAAGTCCATTTCTTTTTTGAGACTCTTAATAATATTTTTGATAGGTCACTTTACCTCCCGCCTTCTTTTTTTTTTCCTGAGCTTATTGAGGGCAGGGCTAATAGTGTCTTAATGAACTTAAATCTCTCTGTATTATAGGGCTCAGGGTTCTGCACTTGGTGGAAACTTAGTTAATGCCTTTCCATCCATATCTAATAGTGAAATCTCTCCCATCGTACTGGATCCCTCACAGTCCCTTGTAGGTTTTTTTTGTTCTTAGCTCACTCTAAATGATATAGATATGTAATAAAGAATATTGTTTTTGAGTGTCTCTCTCTTAACTTTCTTCAGGGTCAAACTGGTAGACTGTGGTTGAGCAGCCACATTGTGCTGGTCTCCTGTAGGCAACTTATATACTTGAGGTGCAATTTTCACATTGAAATTGTGGCTTAATATGTTTCTTACAAAAATAACCAGTTTTTCTGTCACTTTTTAGGAAAGTGGTAAGTTGGAGGGGAGTGGGGTGACAGAAGGGAAGGCTGACAGGGGAACAGGACAACCAGAATATATGTCATCTTGGAGGGGGTGGGGGGTAGAAGTGGGGAGAAAATTTGTAATTCAAACTCCTGTGAAACTCAATGCTGAAAACTAAATATATTAAATAATTAAAAAAATTTAAAATAAAAAAAAGCGATAAGTTAGAATTACAAGTTAATAAATAGTGACTATACAAGGTGACTTAAAGAGTGGTGGCTACAAAATATACAAGGGCAAGAACTGGAAAACAGTCTTTATCTGTTATTTCTTTTCCTTTATCCTTTCCCTGCTCTTTGGCTGCCAGACATAAAACAGAAAGCAATTGATTCCATATTCTGTCATTTCTAGAAAATAATGTTGAGTTTCCATGAAGAGCAGGAAGTATTGCCAGAAACTTTCCTTGCCAACTTCCCATCACTGATAAAGATGGACATTCACAAAAAAGTAACTGATCCAAGTGTGGCCAAAAGCATGATGGCATGCTTGCTGTCTTCTCTCAAAGCTAATGGTGAGTATGGGTCTTTTTGCGAGTAAGAGCCAGAGAGAGATGTAAAATAAACATTGGACTAGATGGGAGGATGGGAAACTTTAAACTGATGTAACTCTTTATTTTCTTACAACTGCCTTTGGGAGATGGTTAGGTCTCAAATAAAGGTCAGGACTATGGAAATACTAATTCTTTGTCAACTCCAAAAGAAAGGTTCTAAACTTCGGTTTAGTTTCTTTAACCTTGAAAACAAAGGGGAGTTGCATCTGAGATGTATTTCATTTTTTTTATACTAAGAGATCAAATTTACAGTGGTTCTCACGAGTCCTAGAATCTTAAAAATCATCTATCCTTTAAAAATTTCCCTAAATTGGAAAGCCAAGCTGGATTTCAGAGTTGGGAAAATAATGCTGAGTACCTACTTTGTTACTGCTTGTTGTGTCCATGGTGCAGTGGGAAGACTACTTGATTTCAAGTCAGAGGACCTGGGTCCACCAGAGGCAGCTGGTGATGCAGTGGGTAGAGTGCTGGGCCTGGAATCAGGGATCCCTACAATCATATCTAGCTTCGGACCCATAACTAACTATATGAGTTTGGGCAAGTCGCTTATCCACTGTTCGCCTGTTTCCTCATCTGTAAAGTGGGGGTGGTAATAGCATCTACCTTGCAAGGTTATTGTGAAACTTAAATGAGATAATTTTTTGTACAAGTGCTTAGCACAGTGCCTGGCACGTAGTTAGATGGCTGTATAAGTGTTTATACCTTTTCCTTGCCCTCCCCTTTAAATTACACTTCTGCTATACTGTTTCTGTGTCCTGTGTGTCGGTCTCTTTGGGTCTGTTTCCTTATCTGTAAAATGAAGTCATTGGATTAGGTAATTTCTAAGGTCTCTAACTCCAGATGAAAACAGTCTTATGACATTTATTTGAGACAGATGCACCTTCTATTTCTAAATGGGCTTTGGGGCATTTTAGATACATAAGATGCATCTTAGACATACACAACACAATCTAGATAGGTTGTAACTGAATGGGTACAAAGCTCTGTATTTAATGGGTACCCTCAGGTAACTTGTTTCATTTTGGAATGAAGCCTTTGCGTATTTCTCACCATTAGCTCCTTTCTGCTTTTGTCTCTGAAAGATTTTCAGAATTGGGGAGAAACTTACCGTAACATAAATCAGACCCTTGATTCATCTTAACAGCTGGCGTTTTTATACTTTACTTTTAAAGTTTACAGAGCATTTTATATATATTTAAATGAGAATGTACATAAGTGCCCTGTGATGTAGGTGTGCTGCATATAAGGCATCTTAGAAATGAGGGTGGAGACTGATGTTACATCATTTACCCATGGGCACAGAGCTAATAAGTTCAGGGATGAGGATTAACCAAGTCTCACTTGACTCTTAAGCCCAGCAATTTCTGTCATATTGTATTCTGCGGTCAGATTTTTTGTGGGGTTTGTACAGAGATAAATAACTTTTTAAATACTGATGTTGCATCAGAGTTTAGATCTATATCATAATAGCTACCCTTCTTTATGTTGTGAGTATTTTTGTTTTGTTTTATTTTCAGGCTCCCGTGGGGCTTTCTGTGAAGTAAGACCAGATGATAAGAGGATCCTTGAATTCTACAGCAAGTTAGGTTGTTTTGAAATAGCAAAAATGGAAGGATTTCCAAAGGATGTGGTTATCCTTGGCAGGAGCCTGTGACATTCATTGACATTGTGACCTGTCTTAATGTCTTGACAACTCCCAAGTGGGTGGGTGGTGGTTGGGGTCTTCATATGGTCCAGCCTCAGGAGAAGACGTCAGCCAAAGGGATTGGGGCAAGGAGGACTATGTGAAGCCTCACTCATCACACATTCAGACTACTTGCTGTTCAGAAGAGAGTACTGCTGGAAATTCTGTTTAAGAATTATGGTCTTCCTTTTCAGGTCTTGGGTCAAGTGCCAAGACATCTTTCTTGCACCTTTAGGGAAGGGCGTCCTATCATTAATGAAGCCGGCAGTAGTTTTCTACATTCATACATGGTTGCATTTCTCACCCAGAATATCCAGCTGACATCACCTCCTTCATCCTCATTAATTTGTTGAATGATGGCTCCCTTTCCTCTTTGGGCGACATGACAAAAGACAAAACGGTTTCCTTGGAATTCTGATGCTACAGAATGGAGAGAATCCTGGGTGGGATAGTTGTCAATTAGCAACAGAAAATAAGTAGTTACACATCTGAGTTGGGCAATCTTTTCCTTGTTCACAAAACCATGGCCAATGTCAGTGGGATGACCATTGGTTCAGGTATATTGTGCTTTGTAGGGACAAATGTGCAGTTGTCTGTGACAAAAGTCACAAAATACATACTTGTATATTTCTTTGTATATAAATTAGCTGTATGATGATTAACCTCTTGTGTTTACTGTTTTTGTAATTTTTCTTTTGAAATGGAATGGTATTGATCCAAGATGGTACTTTTTGAATAATGTAAAACCATATTGGAGGATGGAGTTAGCTTTTCTTTGTCCTTGGCTTTTTTAAGATTATTTTTAAAGTGCCTCCCACCCAGGGCTAAAACATAACTTTTTTGGGCACAAAGTCGTGACTTTGGTAAGTGAGGCTGATCTGTTAACAAGGTTAATGCTATCACTACTGTCCCAGAAATCAACCCCAACAAGTTTAGCATGTCAATGTAAGTGAGCCCTGACACCTGTCGGGACGGGTAGGGCATAGGGAGATGATCAGGATTTGCCTGTATTTCAGTAGTCCTTTAATTTCAAGACCTGTTCATACTGGTTCAATTAAATCAGAGTCTTTAATTCCTGCATGTTCTTTTTAAAAGAAGCACCAGGATGAGCACACATTAACCAGTGATTTCAATGGTTACCTACTTTCTTGCTGTAACCACAGAATCTGAAAGCTTCATGTATCTCAGATTTAATGAATTGCCTCTCTTTTAGGGGTCTGAGATTGATGCTGACAAGTAAATTCTCTGCAAAATTACAGCTTTTCCATTACTTCAGGGAGAGTTCCAAACATAGAACTCACCTACAATCATTTTGGTACTTTATTCCAGCCTTGGGGTGAGGCAGGGGAGGGTGGAGAAGGAAAAGGATAAAATTTGAAGCTTATATTCTTGTGACTCCAGTCGTTGGAGTTTTGAGGAAGTCTTAAATCTTAAAGCCTGCTGGGCTTTTAAGTTAACTGACATATTGTGGAGTGAGGGCCCTTTATCCCTAGGTATCTAGGGATAGCCCCCACCCAGTGGGAGTGAGAACTTTTCATTTTCAGGGTAGAAAACTTTAACAGAAGAATCTGGCCTGTTTAATACCTAGAAGCAAATTTGCATTTTCCTTTTTGAAGTGGGTCAGAGAAATCCAACTATAACTTTATGGAAAGAAGAGTTTAAATGTCACTGGATTTCGAGTGCATCTCATTGAGTAGCATATAGCTGTCTTGTTTTCTCTGAAGGAACAGTTATTCACGAGCCTTGAGCGCTAGACCCAACTTTGAATTTAGTCAGGATTCCTAGCATTATGGCCTGGTTTGCTTATGGCGTTATAAGTTGCTGATACCTCTTTTTCTGTCCTTGTTAATGTATAAATGCTAACTGTATGGAACAGATGTCCAGGCCAATACCATCACTCTAGGATTGTAAAGTCATGTTAACACATCTTTCATGGTTATGAACTTTGATTAAGGTTGGAATGCCGCTTTCATTAATCTGTTTAGATCATCTGAGTTACCTGTAGAAAATGAACTATAAAATGTATTTGAAGACCATGCGAGAAGCAAAATAAAACTTGAAGTGAGTGTTTGTTGTTTGCTTCACCTTGGGCAAACCCATTACGTTGGGCCAGTGATATTTAGGTCTTCTGTCTTACTCTGCCTTAGAGCCAGGCCTTTAATTTTCCATACCTTTGTTCATTAACACTGATATCAGGGTCTGTCTGCCTAGAATAGTAAATAGTAAATCTATTATAGAGACTTCTTTTGACCCCAAGACTTTCCTATTTATATGCTGCTCAGAACAAGATTGGGAATTGGAGGGGGAAATTGGCTGCTTTCTGCTGACAGGATAAGCATTCCCTTTTAGAGAATGAACTTTTTTTAAGTATTAATGGCAACTAGACTTCAAAGTTTTGAGGCCTTCTGAAGAGCATTACAGCAGGGATTAAGAGATGTTATTGGAGAAGCAGGCTTAATATTCAACAAACATTTTTCTGTTTTAATACTGAAGCAGAGAATAGGAAGTTCCTTGAGGGTAGGTTTTTAAATTTGTGGACACAGAATTATAGCAATAGGTAAATGGGTGGGTAATTTGATTTCGGGATATTACAGAAGGAGTATAGGTACCAGGCCTAGGGAATTGCTTGTGCAAATAAGTGGACTGAAGTAGAAGGAGTATGTCCCATGGTGGCACAGGTTAGTAGTCTGCCCCTCCCCAAGTATGTTCATGTTAACTAGGACTTTAAAAATACAGATACTATTGTTGGCTTAGACTCTGTGTACAAATTGGAACCTTTTCATTTTATAGATGTTACCTTTTAGAGTAGATCTTTCTAAAATCGTAGCAAATGAATGGCAGAACCAGTATTCAGTCTTTTAACTAAACTTAAAAGCAGTAGAAATAAGCATGTAATAAATGCAGCCAAACAACAAAGTAATTTTTAGGGGAGGGCACCGGTAACTCAAGGAGTCAAGCCTTGTGCAGGGGTGAGCCTAAATTTAAGGAGGCTAGGAATTTTTTTAGAGGCTGAAGTGAGGAAAGAAATGCATTCCAGGCATTTGGGTCAGCTTGTGCAAAAGCTAGGAGACGAAATGGAATGCCTTCTAAGGGAACTTGCAAGTAGCCTCATTGGCTGGAGGCTACTTGGGAAGGGAGCTGGAGCCATATTATAAAGAGATTTAGATGCCAAACAGGAATATATTCTAGAGGTAATTGGGAGCCATTGGAACTTCTTAGGCAAGGGAGTGTGATTACTATATTTTAGAAATAACAAATTTGGCCACTGTGGAGAATTGATTGGAGAACACAGGTTATTGTAGTAGGTCAGGTTAGAGGCAGCTAATAAGGACAGGGCCTGAAATAGCAGGTACTATTACAGTGTAGAGAAATTCCTTCTGCTACTTAACTGCATGATCTTGAATAAATCACTTTTGGGGCTTCAGTATCTTCCTCTAAAATGTT
The DNA here is from genome assembly GCA_028646595.1 of Phalanger gymnotis. Taxonomy (NCBI): domain Eukaryota; kingdom Metazoa; phylum Chordata; class Mammalia; order Diprotodontia; family Phalangeridae; genus Phalanger; species Phalanger gymnotis. The sequence continues at coordinate 85,411,924 of CM053624.1, forward strand.
TGCATTAGGTGCTTTCTGGGATCCCTTAAATCTATGATTCCCTCTCCCTTTTGTTGTGCTTGAGTAGAGGAAAATAGAGTGCCAAGAATTTGACCCGTGCCCAAGAGATGGATGGAGCAAGGAATTAAGACCCCCTTCCTTGTTTCTCATTAGGCCCAATCTAATTTGTGTTGTGGCTTTGAAGGCCAAAAGACTTGAATAAGCTTTGAATTGCAGTGATCAGTCTTAGCTACTGTTGGAGGAACCAAGTCAGTTCTGCTGCTTCTGGCCCTCTTTGGTAGTCTCCTCACAGGAACCACCAATGTTGGTCAAACTTGGATTGAAAGAAGATTTAGGTGCTAAGCCTAGCTACAAAGAGAAAATATAAGTAGGTTGGAGTGGAAGGTAGCTTAAGACTGGTAAAGAAGCTTTGAATTGAGCATCCTAGCCTGCTCTTTCAGGTAAGTTTTTTGTTTATCTTATTTTTTTTTTTTAGCATTTGTGTGTTACAGAAGCAACATTTCATACAACATCTAGGATTAGGCTAGACACCAAACCTTAAAGGTGAGTAAGAGGAAGTGAGTGGTTGATTCTAGTAGACTTTTTGTAGTTACATACACACACTCCCTATCCCTTCTTGAGAGGTGTGTCCCTAGTGTTTTCAGGATGCTTGCTTTCTAACATCCCACTGTGGTCTTCAGTGGGAACAAATAGGCTGGTTGGAAGCTCCCAGCTAGGCTGGGAATACACAGGGTTAGTGAATTAGAGGACTGAAGGCAGTGGAATGACCCATGCAAGTTAGAAATTGGGGATTGGAAGAGCTGCATAATTGTCCTTTTTGACTCATTAGTAAAGGGGTGGGGGGTAGAATGGGCCAGCAATTTTACCTGTACACAAGTAGCGTTGTGTATTATTTTCTGTATCCTGGGCACTACTGAAGTTGATGCTACAGATGGAACACATTCCTGGATCTAATAACACTACTGCCCACACCTGAAAGAGAATAGTATAGGAACAGCTAGACGTCCCAAGGCAGGAAGTGTGTCATCAAAGTGGAGGGGCAGAGCTGAATTCTGAATGGGCATGAAGCAGTACTAGGGCTGGGTCTTATTCCGGTGGGTGGTTTTTTCAGTGTCATAAAAACAGAGTTGTAGCCCTTAGTGTGAAGATTATTGAAGAATTTTGCCAAACATAGATCCTTTGTCAGAAATTTGAAAGGCCTGGAGAGGAGAGGAAAGGAGGAGAAAATTTCTGAGTCTCATACCAGATAGTGGTGTGAGGTGTGGAAGGAGAAGATTCTAGGAAAAGATGTCAGTTCCTCACTTCTCTGAGATCAATCGAAGCATTTGTTGAGCACCTATTAATTGGTGAAGCATTAAGTGTAGGCGCTAGGGATGGAGAATACTATAATACTGTAATCTTAGCCCTCAAGGAGCTCATGTAGAAGAGCCAAAGTATTATGTACCTTTCGTTGTGTTGCACAGTACATGGCACATAATGTTTAATAAATGCTTGGTGCCTTTCATTTCTTGGTCTACATGCACTCCAATTTTTTCTGAGTAGCCTTTAGGTGAGCCACAATTTAATAAATGTCAGTTTTTCTATCTATACACAAGGAAATACCTATTAGGTAATGAACTCCACTCGGACCCCAAGACTCACTTGGCAGGCAAATTAAAGGGTGCTGTACAGGTCGTCAGCGTAGGGGCCATGCATGATAACCAGGAAAGCTTTATATCTAAGCATGGTGACTTATGCTTGCAGGTCTAACGCCTTCCTTGCCAGCAAGGACAGGATCTCATTGACCCAGGGCTCTCTCTGTGTAGGAGAGTCAAGTAGCTAAGCAGGAGGGCAGCCATCTAAGAAGCTACTGCTCCTGCTCTTGGAACTGAAGAGGGTCAAGCTCTGAACCTGCCAGAAAGTGCCCCACCTTATGCTACAAGAAGACTATTTTGGGGGGAACCACAGAGGAGGGAATAAGAGGGGTCCTGACTGCTGCTCAAGTGGCAAGATAAGGTCAGTCTGAGGTCGAGCTTGAGTGTTCTGGACGGGGTCTGCAACCCCTCCCCTCCACGCCCTCGGGGACGGGCGTGGGTGTGTCTATCTTCTGGTACCTGTTTTTGGGGAAGGAATCGCCTCCCACGGTTTGGCCCTGAGTTTTGACGTGGTGGGCACCCGGGAAGGAGAGAAGTGTTTGAGGAAAAGATAGGACCTTCTCTCCGATTTGTGCTATGGATCACGTCCTGGAGAGCTGGACGAGGATCTAAAGCCTGAGGCCCAAACGAGAAGGGAGGCCGATGGAAGCCCCTTTATCGCGCGACTCGCCCATGTGGGCGAAGCTGCTTAGTGTTTGGATGTCTTTAAGTCCCCCACCCTTATGTTCGGACAGGTGCTGCCCCTTTAAGAAGCGCGGCCGGAACCGGCGACGGTCCCTTGCTTTGTGCGTGCTGGGGGTGGAGTTTGTAGACGGTCCCTGCAGCATGGCCGCCGACTCAGCCTTCTTGGAGTTCCAAGCGCAGGAAAGCCGGGCCCGGGCTGGGGGCGCCATGGGAGCCCTGAGGCTGCGGGGCCTGGGTCCAGTCACCATGGACAGCTTCTTCTTCGGTACCTGGTGGGGCAGGGGGAGAGGGGGCCACAGCCGTTCAGATGTGAGCGGGATGGGCGTGGGAAGGAAGACAGCTGGCGCTGGTGACCGAGGGGTTCGGAGCGACCCCCACTCGCTGCCCTCCCCCAGATGCGCGGGTCGAGGGGCGACATCACGATTCCCCCAGGTCTTTGAGGTGGCCAGATGTGGGCAGCACGTGGAGAGGGCGGAGCCGGGGGTGGGGGCTGGGGAGGGAATGACCCGATCAGCCACGTGGGAAGAAGGGGGTAGGATTGGGTGAGGAAGGAGCCCTCCCAGGGCTACCCCGAAGGTATCTGATACCCTGGCTATCCCCCTTCCATTGCCCATTGCACCCACCTTCCCAGGTTGTGAGCTGTCCGGGCAGGCTAGGTCCTACACCTTCAAGGTAGAGGAGGAAGACAACACGGAGCATGTGCTGGCATTGACCATGGTGAGGGTGTCCACATGACATTTATAGGCTTCCTTCCCTAATCCCACCCCAAGGATGCATCCAGCTAGGACTGGATAGAGAGATGGCCTATCCATGTCTCTATCCAGTGTCCAGAGAATGGTATACCCCTTCCAAGGCTAGGGCTGCAGAAACCACGATCCCCGGACTCCCAGACTAACCAACTACTGCAAAGCTACTTCTAGGAAAACTTCCATAACTAATCCTCTTCACTGGGTATGTGGCCTAGCGATTGAGGGGGAGTGGGTGGGGGTCATTCCAGGGGGTCTGATCAGCTCATTTGAGCCAGGGACCTGTGCTGTTCAGTCTGCTGAGGTGACTGTGAGGCCTTGGTTTTGTCATCTCCACCCCAGCTCTGCCTCACAGAAGATGCTAAGGAGGAGTGCAATGTTGTGGAGGTGGTGGCCCGAAACCATGACAATGAGGAAATTGCTGTGCCATTGGCCAACCTGAAACTGTCCTGCCAGCCCATGGTAAGAGTAATCCCTCCCCTTTGTCCCTTCACCCCAATCTGTTGGGGTCAGAACTTAGCCTAGAGGCTGGGGCTTTCTTTTCATTTTTATTCCTTCCCATGAAATCTCAAGCCAGAAAGACCCTAAGGACGCCCATTTCTGAAGTTACCTGTTTCTTAGATGGCTTTTGAGGTCCCTCCTAGTTTGATCCTTTGACCCCCTCAGCTATAGGGTTTGGACCAGGGCTGTGAGCGCTCAATTGGACTTCTCCCTTCTTTACTCCCCCAGCTCAGCTTAGGTGACTTCCCACTCCAGCCTCCAGTGACTTTCCACCTGACATCCGGCTCTGGCCCTGTGCATGTCACCGGGAGGCACCAGATTGGTGAGGGGACTGTGGAGATACCAGACTACCCTCCTCCTGAAGCTTTCTGTCTTTCACCTTCACCAATGATGATCTCTCCACTGTCTTTGGGCTCTAGAGACCAAACTCCCTAGCCATTCAAGACTCTCTAATCAGGCACCTTCCTACTTGTTGACCATTTTCTCCAATCCAATCAGACAAATTCTCTCATTGCTCCCATATATGCCAGACCTGGGCCTTGGCCTACCTTATTCCCTGCATGGAATGCTCATCCCCCAACGTCAGTGCCCTTACTAATTAGTCACCTTTAAACAATCTAAATCCTGCCCGTCCCAGCCAGCTCAACCTTCTTTTCTCTGGTAAGCATTCCCTTATCAACCAAACCTTGACATTCAGTGGTGGTATTATCGAGAAACAATTGTATTATTGTTCTTTGCTTGACTCCTCTGTGGAAGCCATCATCCCAGCCAGGGTATAAACTTCCCTGTCTCTGGTGGTAGTGACGTCTTGTGCTGGGGAACCCCTGCTCCCAATGTCTCTCCCCTCAGTGTGGCTGATTCTAAGTACACAAAGGGTCTCAAGAGACATGGGAACATGCCCTCTCCCCCTCCGTGATGCTGATGGTCTGTCTGCTCACTAGTGTCTATGGAAGGCAGTGAACTCTCGGAAGAGAATGAGAATGAAGACAGGGACCCAGAACTGCTGCCCATTCTGCCTGCCAAGAAGCAGCAGGGGAGGCTATAACTAGCAAGGGTGAGTGGGAAGGGATTCCCCACTCCACTATCTCACTAAGGGTACAGTGGTGAGGAAAGGAAGATCTCCCTTCTCTAATATCCAAGTCCCAGGGCAAGATGATAGGACTGTTGAAGGCTGACCTCTGACTTTGTCTTTTGTCTTTTCAGGCCCACAGTTGTCTCTCCCTCCTACTCACATGGTCCTGTTTCTCCTGGATGTTTCAAAAGTGATTTTTTTATGGTTTTCTTGATTTCTCATCTGCAAGAGAATAGGGTCCATAACAGGTCTTAGGGACAAAGAGAAGGAGCCCTGGTGCCCTTTCTTACTCCCCAGCAGAACCCCATCCTGAAGTCCCAGTATCTAGAGTGGGACATTGTCCCAGCACAAGTCCTACTTCCTCCCAACCGCACTCCCCCACTCCTGGACCTTTTCTTAGCCACATATAGGGAGAAAGGTGTGAGATGGGGGGGGGGGGCGGCAAGGGAGGGGAAGAACAAAGATTTTCCCTTCCTTTGCCCTTCCTCCTGAGTGGGGCAGATGGACAGTAAAATGATTTTATTTAGAAATCTAAGTATTTCTAGACATTTTTACATTTTTGGAAAAAGTTGAAAATAAAGTAATTTTTTCTCCCTGCAAATTCATCTGCTTATCCTGGTGAGGGGTGGGAAGTGTGTCTTCATGTTTTTAATTTTAGAGGTCCTTGGGGAGTAGAGTTCCTAGTGGTACCACCAGATGGCAGTCTGGCCTCATGGAGGGGAAGTAGGGCAGAACTGGGGAGGGGGATACTTTGTGAAGGCTGGAGGTGCTGCCTCCAGAGGGAGTACTGAAGATTCAGTCCCCCTTTTAACGCTTTTCATCTATAGCTTGGTTTGGAACACAATATGTGGGGAGAATCGTCCCCCACCGAAGATTGAGCTGCTGGCTAGCTGACCCCAAAGTATCCATTGCAAAGTGGCATATATTCCCTAACATATCAACATCATTGAACTCACCATTCTAACAGCTCCCCACCCCCCCATACACACACACACACACACACACACACACACACACACACTCTCTCTCTCTCTCTCTCTCTCTCTCTCTCTCTCTCTCTCTCTCTCTCTCCATTCCCAACTGGAGTGTGAAAGAAGGGGAGGGCCAGACCCTGGGAGGTTATCGGCATCCAAACATGGGTCTGGGCCTCTGTCAGCACTGGGCTGAGGAGTCTTGGGGCCAGGGGGGAAGGGGTTGCCGCATGCTCATGGGCTTGTGGATAATGGACTTATGGGGTGAAGGAAAAGGAATGCCTAGCCCCTTCTCTGGGGATTGAGGTTCAAGCTGTGCCCTCAGACTTGGCCTCCAGTGGCATCAGTGGGGAAACACTGTGCCCTGGGGTTTCTGCCAGATAAGGGGAGGAAAGAACATACTTCACGAAGAGCTGAGTCAGCCTTTTAGCTCTATCCTACGCTCCCCCTTGGGGGGGGCCCTCCATCCTTGTGAAACTTGCTGGGCTTCTCTGGACCATCCTAAGAAACCTGATTCAGGGCCAGATGGAGAGGGAGGGGGTAGCATCCCAGATTGGGTGACTGAGTAACCAGAGTCCATTCCCCACCTCCCGACCTGGCGTATGGGGGTAGGGTGCTACCAGGAGGGAGATTAGTTTACAGGTGCTCAGAAGGGACTATCACCACCACCACCACCCTCTCAAGAATCTTGCAGTGTTGCCCATTCTTAGGACAGGAGAATGCCATTTTTCTGCGTACATTGCCTAAACATTGAGTGATTCTCTTCTCCCTTCCCTTTGGTCTCTGCTTAGTCCAAAGGGCCAGGATGGTCTGCAGGCATCTGTATTACGAAGTCCTTGGGTGAGCAGTTCAAGGCAACCAGAAGGACAAATAGACTCAGGATTCTGGAAATAGGTTTCCTCCCCCTGCCACTTTTAGGTGTTTCCTTTAGAATGACTCTAATTGGGTGTGAAGGGCAAGATCTTCAGATATTCCTTTTATCAGAATGCCCCTACCACCACCACTCTCACTCCGTAGTCTTCAAGGTGGCACAGTGGATTGTGTGTTGGACCTGCAGTTAGGAAGACAAGTCCCAGTCTGGCTTCAGGCACTTGGCTGTGTGATCCTGCGTATCTACCTACTTCTATCTACCTTGGTGTCCTCGTCTGTAAAGTCAGAATAACGATTGCAGCTACCTCCTAGGGTTATTGGGAAGGTAAAATATGTGTTAAGCACTTTGCAAATCTTAAAGGGATATGTAAATACTCGCTATTATTATCGTATTAGATTCCCCCAAGAAGACAGCAGCTGGGAGCAGGGAAGGGCTGGGGAGTGGGGCATGGAGAGGGAAGTATCCTGGGACCTTCTCTTGATCTCAAAAGGAAATGGCCAACCAGAGAAATGCTTATGCAGCTCCTTGGGAGATGGGTAATTAATGGCAGTTCTGTGGATCTCCCTAGAGAAGAGTAAGGGTCATTGGCTCTGGATTGCCCCCCCCAATATAAATCTTTAGAATAATAAACATATTATTTAGAATAATCAACATATAAGACTCACCCTAATGAGGAAAGTTATGGCTCTTCTAAATTGATGTGTGTGAATGCATCCCCAAAGGACTGATATAGTTGGTGAGGGGGATTAGAATCCCTAGCCTAAACCCTGCCCCACCCCAACTGCAAACCACTCAATAATACCATTGACACTAATTGCCCCCAACCTTCTTTGTATGCCATTAGAGTAGCCAACAAGCATGTAATAATTCATTATGTGTCAAGCACCTTGTTAAGCACAAAAACATAGTGCCTACCCTCAAGAAGTTTACATTCTAATGGGGAAGACAATACACAAAAAATTATACATGTAAGATATATAAAGTATAAACAGAAAATCTCGGAGAGAAGGCACTGGATGGGGATGGGGACAGGGAAAGATAGTATTTAAGCAGGGCAACTGGGAGGTGAGGAAAGAGAGCATTCCAGGCCATGGGGACAATTACAGGTGATCAAGGCTTGAGTTGCCTACCTTGGACTAGATATTTTCCAAAAACAGCTGTAGCTACCTGCCCTCCTCACAACAACACCTCCCCCATGGCTGAGTTAGGGGCGGTGAGGAGGGAAGGAAGGATTGCAGCATCATAATTCCTACGGACTGATACCGCCTGGTGGGTAAAGCTAGAATATTACTGAGCCAGAGAAATTGGCCCCCAACCTGACCTATCACCACCCCACCCCTAGGCCCAGCTTCCCATTCTTCTCAGGCAAGGCTACAAACCTGCATCACTGGGGCACTGAGGGAGTCAGCCCCAGAGGAAGAAATGTAGGAAATACCCTACATTATACTTTAGGCACTATATCAGGGTATCTCATACCCAAGCCTGGTCAGGAGAGAAGTAAGGAATGAGGCAGGGGATAGCAACAAGGACAAAATCTAAAGCTTATTCATCTTTCTGTCTGTCACTATATAGCACACAGTAGATGCTCAATAAATGTGTTTGTTATGAATGAGCAAATGAACGAATCTGGAAGCATGAGTTATGCATTTGTGAGCTTAGCACCTGTGGGATGTCTCAGACCTTCATGGCTGCCGAAGAGGAGTCTTGTGGGTCCCATTCCTATATGGGGTACAGAGTGGGGCTTTTGAAGAGTCCTCCCACACATTAGGGATAGTCGTTCTCTCTCTCCATCACTCATACATACACACCCTCAACCCATCTGTATCTCTCCCCCCCACCTGTGGATTATGCCAAGTGTCTATGTGATCTCTGGGAGATTGTTTATTGAAAGTCTGGTTTGAAATCTGCCTTATACTGGGAGCCTATTGTATTTATGTGGCAATGGTGTGCGTAGAAGTGTCAGCCTGCATGTGTTAATAATGTTATTTAACTCTTCTATTGTTATTTAACTTTCAGCGTGTCTTCTTTCCCAGGCAGACTGAGCTCCTGTAGGGTAGACACTGAGGCTTCACCTCTTCCTGTCTCCCCTACAGATAGCCCAGGCAAAGGGGCTGGCTGGCCTGGTGAGTGGGGTGTGTCAGGACTGTGGAGGGAGAGACTGGTTGATTTTGATGTATGAAGAAGTTTATGTAGACTATTCCTGTTGCAAAATGGATACTTCTTTACAATGAATAATGTTGATGTTTGTAGACAGGCGACTATGTTTGGAAGATTCATGGCCTGAGTGTGTTTGTAAATATTTGGTAGCCAGAGTCCATGTCTTATCTGTCTTCAGCCTTCCCCTTAGTGGCAAGCACAGGGTTGAGTACACAGAAGACTCAATAAATAGAGGCTGGGTTTTTGTTTTGTTTTGTTTTGGTTTTGGCTGTTTAAAGAGTTTGTAAAGTGTTTGTCAAAAGGGTTTTAGTGTGTTTGTAAAGTATTTGTCTAAAGGTGCATGTTTATAAAGTGTGTCTAAAGGGGCATATTTGTAGCATGTTTGTTATTTGTGCCTAAATGTATGTGTTTAAAGTTGTGTGTCTCCAGAGGAGTGTGTGTGTGTGTGTGTGTGTGTGTGTGTGTGTGTGTGTGTGTGTGTGTGTGTGTTTTGGTAGAGAATGTGTGTGTTCTTAAAGTGTGTTTGTAAGGGGGAGGGAAGCCTCCGAGGGGCTGAGGCTGTCACTCAGGGATCAGGCTGACAGGAGTTCCTACTATCTGGGGCTGGGAGCTCGGATTGCTGATTCGAGGAAACAAAATAGCAATTGTAATTACGGGGCTTTGATAAGATAAAGGAACGAGCGGGAGCTGGAGAGAGCCTGGAGGAATCCTTACAGGAAATTAGCATCTGTCAGTCATGGGAAGGGGGGAGGGAGACGGACCACAAGCTCAGGGGCAGGAACAGGTACCTACTCGAGCTGCCTCTTTCCTCTTCCCACAGCGCCTGGCCCCAGATCTGAAGGCTGACCCTCCTTTTCTCTCAGTCTGCACTAGGGATGTGGGGTCATGCTCATCCTCTCATCACCTGACTGGAAGCTACAGATCTTTCTCAGGACTTGGGGGTTGGGGGTAGCAAAAGAAGAAGACAAAAGATTGGGCTATCCCCAGCCAGTCCAGGTGGGATCTTAGTCTAAAGATGTGCCTACTTGGCTGGGTTGAGAGTAGAAATGGGGTTTTTAGGAAAATTAAATGGTTGGGAAAGTGCAAAGAACATAGGGCTGTAGGGGTAATGGGAGGAATCTCTAGGATGTGCAGATCTTGGGGATTAGATGAGGGTCTCGTTATGCTGCTATCCATACTAGAACCTTAAGACTCGAGTGAGGTGATGGAGCCCCATCTGCTATAACACCACCCTGATCCTAGTCTCAACCCCCCAGGTCTCAGTTGGGTTACAGCAAGTTGGGACAAAGGAATCCACTAGAGTGCACTGGATGGACTTTTAGTTCCCTGATAGTTTTCAGTTTGGGGAGCAATTCTGGGCCACCATAAAGATTTGGGACCTGAGAGTGGCGTTGCTCCCCATTCTCTCAGAATGCCTTCACCAAGCATTCTCATGCAGAGTTCTTGTGTAGAAGAAGCTAGGTTGGGAGTCAACATGTTAGTAACTGGTCCAGTCTGTGGACCTGGCACTAGGTTTCCTTCAGACTTTAGTTTTACCATTTATAAATGGGTATAATCCAGAATTTTGTTGTGGAAAGGCAAGGAGGGAGGAGGGGAGCTGATCTGGGTTGCCTTCTGGGTTTGGGGATTTGAATAAGGAGGGAGAAAATAGAGGAGTTCTTTGGAGAGAGCTAGGTTCGGTATTTAGGTTGAGTGGGATGGCACCACCTCTGAGGAATTAATAGGTGACCCATCCATAGCCATCTCTATAGCTACTCATCTCCCAAAGCCACCAGAGTGGGTCCAAAAGTGGGTCATCTAGGGCAGGTAAGGATACATCTAGCACTGTCCTGGGCCGCTGCTGGCTCCCCCTTCATACTAGCTCAGGACCCCCATGGCTTTCCATCCCAGTTCTCTTTGCAATTCTCTCTGGCCTGGGAGGCCCTGGTCTTCTTATCCTCAATGGCTTCAAGAAGTCCCCTCTCTTGCATGACAAGATTATCCAGACCCATACCTAGCAGAAGTGGAGCTTCTAGTAAGCCAAGATCCACCTGGTGGGAAGGGGGCAAAGGGTTAGGTTTGGAAGGAGAAAACGGTTGTACTTTAGAGGTCTGCGTAAAGCTTCCAGCCAGTCCTTTTGTGTGACAGAGACTGAAGAGTTCCTAGGGTTGATAGTAGTGGTACAGGAGCAACTTTCTCACCTCTTCCTTCAGAGTACAAATCCTCCTGGGGCACAGAGGAACTGTGCTGTCACTCTAAGTCTGACCCTGGAAGGGACGCTTTTTGAATGGAAAGCTGTGTATTTGGTCCTACTGTGGGAGGAATTCTGGGGCTCCCCAGAAAGGGAGTGGAGAGGGCCCTGACCTGGATCTGCTGTAGAGGGGGCACTCTCTCTTTCCCTAGGGACTGGGGGACCAGGAGCCGGACTTCTTGGTTTCCTGATAGGAGCAGAGTGGGAGGAATGTGTTGGGAGTAGGGAGTCGAGAAATTTTTCTCTACCCATTGACAAACACTGGTGGTACATTCATACACAATTTTAATTCCGGGTGAGGAAACAAAGCACTGGACCTGCTGATTTGATGACCTTGGAAAAATTGCTTCACATATGAACCTCAGTTTCCCCGCGGTTGTATGGGATAAGTTCTTTAAAGCTCGACAGATATGCGAGGTAGCTTGCCCACGATCATATACAGTAGCAGTTAAGTGACAGACTAGAACCCAGGTCTCCTGATACCCAAGGCACCCTTTGCAACAATGTGGTCCCTCTCTGATAAACAGAATTACAGACACCCAGGGCCTGTGACAGACACAGACACAGCAGGGCACTTAGTAGGCTTTTAAAATGTTTGTTGAACTCAAAGGCGCATGGCCATAGCCTAGCAGGCGGCCCTTAAGTTCTGGATAAGTGGGGAAACCGTGTCCAGAAACCATTAAGTTATCGCTGTCTGGCTTCTAGAGGCCACGGTCCGCGGGAGGGGTGGGACATCCCGGAGCCCCCTTCAGCTTTGGGGTTTCGGACACTGGGGGCCAAGTCACATTTCTCTGGGCTCTGGAGACCCCCCCTTTCCCCCTCTCAAAGCAAGAACTGGGCAAAGGAGGGGGAAAGGGGGCTGGAGTAGCCCAAGCCTACCCCACTGTACCCGAGACCCCTCGCCCCGCCTCCCAAGCCTTCTCCCCACAGACTCCAGACCCCAATCCTCATCTCTCGCCCCGCCCCCTCCCCTCCCAGGGGCTCCTTACCAGCCCGGTTCCCAGCCCAGGCTTCGGGTTCCGACCACTGTGCGCTGTGCGCTCTCCCCTCTTGGCGGGTGCGAGAGCCTGCGGGGGCCCCCCTCCCGTTTCCCCTCCCCCAGTCTTTCCCTCCTTCCCTCCCCTCCCCACCTACCCCCGTCCCACCCCCCCACCCCCCGCCCCGGCTTCTCCTCTGGCTGAGGATCCTGTGCAGCCTCCTGCCACCCGCTCCACGCATCGCAGCGGGACCTGGCGGGGGCACCTCGCCGAGCCGAGCGGAGCCGAGCCGAGCTGCGCCGCGCCACGCCGCGTCCGACCCTCGAATCTCTCCGAGCTGCGTCTTCTCCTTGGCCTCCACTTCTCTCTTCTCTCCTCCTCTATCTTCCCTGTCCTCCACTGTCCTGTCCTCCTCTCCCAGCTGGTCGGTCCGTCCCAGACGCGCCGCTGGCCCTCTCGGGCTCCTCTCGGGCAGCCCGCCCCGATCCCGCTACCGCGCCCCCGACGCCGCCCCAGCTCCATCCCAGGGGACTGAGTCTCTGAGCATCTGGGACTTTGCGGGCCCGGCCCGGCCCGGCCCCTCAGCCGTCTTCATGCTCCCGACCCTGCGCGTCATGGGCAGCCCCCGCTCGGTGCTGAGCTGTTTGTAAGTAAAGCCGCCGCCACCGCTCACTTCCACCAGTCCCCTGCGCCCGAACGCCCGCCCGCCCACTCGCCCCCGGAAAGCCAAATCACTTCCCTCTTTCCTTCCCCGGGCCGCCGCAGCCTCTGCTCACACCCCTTCCTCCCCCCCACCCCCTTCCTCCCGCTTTTGTCTCCTCCAGGCTGTTGCACTTGTTGGTCCTCTGCCTCCAAGCCCAGGTAAGGAGCCCTTGGCCGCCTGTCGGCTCTGCGCGCGTGGGACTGGGCGGTGGTGGAAGGGAGGATGGGAGACTGGGCTGGGGACTGGAGCGGTCTGCAGACGGGACCAGCTCCGGGCGGGCAGGCAACCGGCAAGACTGAGTTGGGTGAGAGCAGAGCACGGCTGGGAACACTAGATGGGAAAATAATTAGATGGAGCCAGTTGGAAAAGGTCAGGCAGCGAGCGCACTGGCTCAGCCTGAGTTGGAGAGGAGGCACTGAGGTGGGACAGGATGCTGAGCGGGGGAGGGCGGGCACAGTTAGCCCAGAAATGGCAGTGCCCCCAGCCCATGGTCCAGACAGCCTTCGTCTGAGTTAATGCGGACCTTAAAGATACAGCCCTCTCATGCTAAGGATGGAGAAACTAAGGCTCAGGAAGAAAAACTTCCCAAGGTCATACAAATCGGTTAATGACAGAAGCTAGAAGCACAAAGCAGGCCCCTTGCCTCCCAGTCCAGTACACTTTCCAGGTCCCCAGGGATGGCCAGAGAGGGGCCAGGACAGGAGGTTAGCCAGGTGGTTGGGAAGGCACTGCAGAAAGGAGAGCAGTGTGTCATATGTGGGAGCTAACTGAGGCATTCTTCGGAGAAAAGAGAAAAGACCAAAGCCCCAGATGTTGTCGTTCTGAGAGCACACACACACACACACACACACACTCAGTGTAGGGACAGGGTTGGGAAACTGGGAGCTGCCCCAGTTCATCAAAAGTAACAGGTCAGGGGCAGGGGGTGCAGCAAACTACTTCTGGCTCCTGGGACGGACAGATGGGTCAGGAACAAATCCCTGTGGGTGCTCACTTGGTTGCAGAGGCAGAGAAATAAGCCCCCTGCCTGGAGCAGGAGAGAAACAAAGAATGCCAGAGGAAAAAGAGAAGAGAAAGAGTCTGGGAAGGAAAGAAATTGTAGAAGCTGGGATTCAGTTCACACTCGGCAAAGGGAAATAGGCATCCTGACAGTGGGTGGGACTTCTCACAGAACTCATAGACCCCCTTCACTTTGCCTGATGAGGACACCCGCCTCCGAAATTCCTCCTAACCCCCAGGCTGTAAGGAGGGAGCATTCTCACAAAGTAGGGGAGGCATCTGAGACCAAGTAGAGTGAGAGACAGGACACCACGTAAAGGTTATATGTCATCAAGAGAAGAAACTACTTGTGAGCACAGGATAGGACCCCCCACGCCACCTACTGCTCTCACCCCAAACCACAGGTCTTTTTTCCTCTTAGTTGTTTCTTAGCCTGAAGCAGGGCCGGGTCAGGTTAAGCCCTCTCTCCTCTTCAACATTTGTTCCAAATACATCTTTATAAATGTCATTGTGTGAGGTCCACATTTAAAAGACTCGGGGGTCCTAAGAGGGAAGTGGGGGTGCTGAGGGCTGAACCAGCTCAGGTCTTGAAACCTTGCCACCTCCTACAAAGAAAGACAGAAGGAAGTGAGTGGATAGAGACAGGATGTGTGGGTACCTTCTCCATACACTTGTTCCTTTCCTTCCAACCTGTTCTGAGCTCCCCACATCTTTACTGTAAATATCCCAGTGCACTGGATAATGGATCAGGGTCCAGAGAATAGCTGCAGCTGTAGCACCCAACTACCTAGGTTGGATGGTCCTGCTCTGAAATTTCCTTAATTTAGGATTAGGCTAACATATAGAATGATCCCAAAGAGAGACTCTTCCAAAACCCCAGAGTGTAGGCAACAAGGGAAATAGTATATCCCAGCATAATATAGATTGGAAGGGGGAACCTGGGAGGAGAGGGGTGGTGAATTCATTTGTGTTTGTATGTAGGAACAAAAACTCAGCTCTGGGCATCCGTGGTGCCCCACCCCTCTGATTTAGTGCCTGGGGGAGTCTCTCAGTTCCAGGGTGGAGAGGGTCACTCAGACCCTTGGGAGGAGTAGCATTATAATGGTGTGTTGTATATTTTTCAATTTCCTAAAGGTAACTGTTCAGTCCCCACCTAATTTTACACAGCATGTGAGGGAGCAGAGCCTGGTGACGGATCAGCTCAGCCGGCGCCTCATTCGGACCTACCAGCTGTACAGCCGCACCAGCGGGAAGCACGTGCAAGTCCTGGCCAACAAACGAATCAATGCAATGGCAGAGGATGGAGACCCCTATGGTAAGTCTGGGGCGGGGGAGGTGGGCTGTGGGCACAGAAACTGACAGGCACTGTGGAGACCAGATAGCCAAACACCCCAGGAGCAAAAGGAGTCTATTTGTGACACCTTCTCCTACCCCCACCCTAGGTGCAGGCACTAAATGGCCTTAGTGGGCTAGGCACCATGAGTCTCTGCATAGAAGTTCTCTTTAGAACATTGAGGCTTCCCAGGAGAGAGAGGCTCTTCAGAGGCTCTGAAGCACTGGGGAGCAAGGTGACTCCAATATTATAAGGCATCCTTCTTTCCTAGATATAAACGAATTTCCATCCTCCCCCACACCTCCACTATAGTTTGAAAATGGAGTCAGGCTGGGGTTTCTCCAGCAGCTTAGGCAGGCAGGCAGGGAATAGAAAAAACTCCACAATAAGGGAAACCCTTGAAAGGGGATATGTTAGACAGGGCCCACAAGAAATCGCCCTGGACTCTCTTTGGAGTAAGGGTGGGAAGGAAGAGTATGCTTTGGTTGGGGGGGGGGGGTGGAGGGAATCCTGAGAAGTGTGAAAGTTTAAATACTTTGATCATAAGTGTCAATTACAGAATGACTTGGTCAAAAGGTCCACATTGGGTTTTCAAGGAGGAGCTGGCAAAGGAAGCTCTCCTTTTCAGAGTGAGGTGGGCAAACTGGACGATAGAGGCTACAGTCCAAGTCGGGGACTGGTGGCTTATTTGATTTCAAAAACATTTACTATTCCTGCCTTGAAGCTGGGGCCGTTTGAGAGTCTTCTGTGATGTACTGACAGGGAAAAAAAAGGAGCCCTCTGGGCCAGTGAGCCAGTGGGCAGGCGAGCATTGTTTCAGAGAGCTATTATTGTGACTTTTTAAAACCTTTAAATAATGACCAAGTTAAACCAGCATGAGAGGAGAGAGGAAGACTCTATTAAAATGTAATAAAAAGGTGGAACATTTTACAGGCTAAGAAGAAAAATGAGGACTGATAGAAAACAGAAAAAGGACAAGCCGTTTTTTTCAGATGTAAAGTGTGAAAGGAATTGCAAGTCTGTAAATGTTAAAAAAAAAAAAAGGCTCGAGATTGTTCTCCGGGAATCTCTGGAGAGAGCCCTCGTCTGGCAGAGCGATTAAAATCCTTCTGACTTTTGCCTTTTCGAATGTTTCCTGAATACTTTCTCCTCTTCTCAGGCTAGTTTGGGGATCGAGTATGTCTCGCTGCATTTTTTCTGCCTCTACGTAGCTGACTTTCCTTTAAAGCTTGAGTAGGAGACATCATTTTCCTGAGATAAATCTGTCACTTAGAGGAAAGAATAGGTTTGAAAATGTTCAGCTTTCTGAAAGCACAGTTGCAAAATACTGTTGCTACTGTACCTGACCGGCCAGTGCCAAAACAGAGAGCGAGTCTCCAGCTTTGGGAATAGCCACCAGAGTTAAAAGATCAGCACCCTCTGCTCCCATCCAGGCCTCTCTCTCTCTAAGTTCTCTGATCAGACTATTTGTCAGACACATTGTCTATCTTCCAGGAAAATGTATCAGGTGACATCTTCCACTGAGCCTACATCCATAAGAATGTTTGGGATTAGAGGCAGGAGTTGGTGATGGCATATGCAGGAAGAGGCTAGATGGACCTGTTGAAACTGATTATTTGAGATCTGGGGGCCTCAGAACCTCTGGCAAGATTTCCCCTTGAAGAGCAGGGCCACAGTAGTGGGCCTTGTCTTTTCGTAGGAAGAAGGCATTGACTTCCCACTCCGTTTCCTCCTCCTTCCCCCTCTCCCCCTTGCTTTCCTTTTCCTTATGAACCAAGATAGGATTCCTGACAGGTTCTGGCCCCCAGGCTCTAGTCAGGAGGTGAATGGGAAAGGAGGGAAAACTGCTTGTATGTGAGCAGTGTTTGGAGTGAAGTGATTATGTAAAGAACAGAGAGGGCACAAGGGAGGACAGTGAAGCAGCTTCCCTAGCTGTAAATCAGCTCCCTCTCACCCCTCCCCAGCTGTAAATCAGCCCCTGGGGCATCAGGAAAGGGCTAGAGGAGCCAAGGACATCTTTAAAAACAGTCCCATCTCTAGCTGGTTTCAGAGGGAGGTAGATGACATCATTGTCCTCTTCAATCAGCTTTCCTCTCCCCCCCACATCCCAACCATCCAAGTCACCTCTTTCCCTAACCCTCCAGCCTCTAATCTAAATTTTCCAATGTTTCTCCAGTGTTCCTCTCTCTATGGAGACCTCTAATATATGGAGATCTATATAAGCAAGGATTTGAGGTTCCCTATTCAGTGAGGTCAGGTGGTAAAGCAGGGAGGAAGCTTATTGGAAAAAAAGTAATAACATCTGAATTTTCCTGGGATATTGAGTGCTGGGCCTAGAGGCTAGTGTATCTTCATTGGGAAAAGGAGGGGCATGGCTGCTGTTCTAGTTTGGAGTCCAACATGGGAAAGGTTCAGTGCATTTTTTTTTCAGTGTTACTGGTTCTCCATGGGTTTGGGGAAGGTATCTGCTAACACTACTCTTGCTGCCTATGAACAAGAAGAGTGCAATTGCTGTGGTCCCTCTGATGATCATTCCCTTCTCTCTGACAGCCAAGCTCATAGTAGAGACAGACACCTTTGGAAGCCGAGTACGAGTCCGGGGGGCTGAGACAGGCCTGTACATCTGTATGAACAAGAAGGGAAAACTGATCGCAAAGGTAACGTCTTCAGAGGCTGGAGGGGTTGGATCCTAGGCTAATAGGCTAAGTTAGATGCCCCCGTCAACACCCGTAATACTATTTGTTCTCTGGACCAAAGACATCCTTGCCACCTTCAGTTTCAGAGTGAGTAGATTGTCACCTCTGGGGTCAGTCCCATGGTTATTGTGTTGGAGTGAAGGGATAAATCAAAGAAAAAATAAAGCTTGAGGAGGAAGAAGGAAGGCCTAGTTAGCAAAGGGGGGTGGGGGGGAGCTGCCGAATTCCACATATCTTCTTAACAAATCACCAAATTGCTTTGCTATTATGTCCAATTCCATGGTACAAGCATTTGCAATGTTCAGCAGTTCTGTGGAACCAGCCCCTCTACAGAGCTCTGAAATACCCCCATTAGTCACGGCTACTCTGCTTCGCCTTGGGCCACCACTTCTTCCTGGGCTGGGGGCTCAGCCCAGCTCCAGTCACTGGCTATTCCCCACCCCCAAGCCCACCTCACCTCACTCTTCAAGCCTTTCTACTCTGAGGGAGTGCTAAGGAAGAAAACTTCACTGTAGGTGTGCTTTTTGCTAACATTCACTTCTAAGGGTCTCAAGGAACCATCCCTGCCTTGGGATCATATAGCTTTCTCATCTTCTTAGATCTTCCTACCTCCCCTGTCCACTGGTCTCTTTGGCAAAACACAGCCTGACATGATAGAGTGGGGAGGTTCCCTTGTTATGTGGGGGAGGAATCCCCAAACAGCCCCTACAGGTGGAGAAGCCCCACTCACTGGGAATTCTGGGACCTGGGCATTAGCCAGAGAAGATAGACTCGGCAGGAGGCTCAAGTTGTGTGTGTATGTGGGGGTGGGGGGGCTGCGGGGGAGGCTAGAAAGGGTGGGTGGCTATAGACAGAGTCTTGCCCCCCAGGCTCTGTCCTTCTCTCTCTCTGCCTGCCTTGTCTGGGGGCACAGCCCCTCTGCCGTGCCATGTGTCACTGCTGCCCAGGGGGGAGGAAGTTGCCGGGTGTGCTATGGGCTGTGAAGGATTAGAGACTGAGTGCCTGGGTAGGTGGGCGGGGCTGCTGCTCCTGCCCACCTCACCATCTGCCAGGGTGCATGCTGGCTGGGCCTGCCCGCCTGCCCTCTGCCTTCTGCATTCACCCACCCCCCTCCCTGGCTCCCGGAGCCGGATGCAGCTTTGCCCCTACCATGGTGTCTCTCCCATTCCCACAGAGCAACGGCAAAGGTAAGGACTGTGTCTTCACGGAGATTGTGCTGGAGAACAACTACACAGCTCTTCAGAATGCCAAGTATGAAGGCTGGTACATGGCCTTTACCCGCAAAGGTCGGCCCCGGAAAGGCTCCAAGACCAGACAACACCAACGAGAAGTCCACTTCATGAAGCGGCTGCCCAAAGGTCACCACACCACAGAGCAGAGCCTTCGGTTTGAGTTTCTCAACTACCCCCCTTTCACTCGAAGCCTCCGGGGCCAAAGGACTTGGGCTTCTGAGCCCCGATAGGGCCCTGACCCCTCCCCAGGACTTTGAGTAGAGACTTTTCTCTTAAGAGGATAACAGAGCAGCTAAACAGAATGGAACGATGTGGGGAGGGGGGAGGGGAGTTCCTGACTCCTAGATGTGGATAATTGTTTGCTGTTGGGTTTTTTTTAAAACAAAAAGAAAAAAAGAGGCTTTATTTTTGTATTCCACTTGGCTGTGGTTGTCTTCTTAACTCTTCCCCAGAGGTCTCATTTCTAGGGCCCAAACTGGTGGTGGTAGGGGGCTGTCTTCCTAGGAGTCCTCAAGAACAAAGTGCAGGACTTTTCCTAGTCCCAGAGGGGCTGATGTTACCCCTCTACCCTATCTCCCTCATCCTGGGTCCCAGTTCTGCCCTACCTGACCAAGGTCTGGAAGCTGGTTTCCCAGGAGTAGGCAGGGTGGTGGAGAAGAAAGCTATAGCCTGAATTGGTTTTTTGGATGTATGTTGGGAAGTGGGGGAATCATGTATCGGCGAATATTAAATGATTGAAATATTTATTTAACATGTCTATTAAAAGTTTGTGTTTGGGTGATGAGGCACCCCATTCTCTGAGAGGAAACAGCCCTCTCACAGCAGACTGTATAGAAAGTGAAAATTAAGAAACAGCAAGTCCAACCTCCCAGTCAAAGTTTTCAGATTCTGTGGGTGGCTCCAAATTGCTATCAGACTTCTGCTCCTCCTGGTCCCCAGCTCTGTAAGGTTTTGTTAGGCTTCTTTGCACCCTAGCAGCTCTCAGACAAGAATCTCCTAGCACTTAACAGCTATTAATTACCAACACCTCAAAATACCACCTCTGGGCCAAGGATGATTATTAGCCAGTTGCCTGCTCTAATCCTCACCGGGCTGGACCAGCCCAATAGACCCAAGGATCTGGCCAAAATCACCCACAAGTCTTCATTGAGTGCATGGTCCCTGTGTGCCCTGCCTTGGAATGGGCTATCAGGGAGCCTGATAGCCTCCCAACTTCCAATTCTATGTGAAATTAAAGGAGAGAGGAGCTGATTTTTGGAGGTGGGGATACGGGGATAGGGATAGGGAGAATGGGTGTTAGAGTTAGGACTATGTAAATGTGGGTATTGACAGTTGAGACATGTACCAGGTGTTCACTTTGGGAGACGAGGTTAGCCAATTGTGAGCAGGGGGTGCTGAGCTGACCGTTGTCCAGGGAAAGGAGGAGGCCATAGCAGTCAGGACTGGATGGTGACTATTATTTCATCATGTCGAGATATATTTAGAGCATAAAGAGACCTTGGAGGACCCCCTCATTCTACAGATGAGAAAACTGGCCCCGAGAAATGAAATGACTTACCCAAGATGAAACAGTCAATAGCAGGACGGGCATTTGAATTCAAAACTTCCCATTCCAAATCCAGTGCTCTTCCCACTACATTTCATCATCCCACAGAGTCTCCAAGAACTAGAGTCAGAGAGGGGTGGGTGGGGTCTGTCAGTCTGGACTAGTGCAAGAAATGGCCCTTTTCTTTATCTCCAGCATCCTGGGGTACAAGGCACACTCACTATGCCTTGCTTACCCAGTCCATCTTAAAAATCCATCCTAGGAGTGGACCTTAGCTGGATTCACAAGAGACACTGGCTCCTCCCTATTAGGCTTTTGGCAGCATCATTCTGTCCTAACCAAGCATCTCCAGCTCCCAGATTTTGCTTCCTCAGGGTTAAAGAGAATCCCTAGAAAGGGAGGAAGACTTGGAGACAGAGGGGTTAAGAGTCTGACAGGGAGACTAGGGTAAGGGAGAAGATCTAGCCATAATTCCATCGTTCTCTGTCCCTGTCTCTGGGGGCTATCTCTAGAGACACAGATATTCTTTCTAGTAGGCTCTCTGGGATGGAGGGCAGGGAAGGAGTGAGGGGAGGGGGGACTTAAATAGTTTAAACATTTTTCTTTTAAGCTTCACCCCCCCCATCCCATTCCTAAGCCCCTCCCCCGCTGTTCCTCTTCTCCCCCTCCCCCTTTAATTAATTCTGGGTGAGCAGCCTGGCTTTATTGTGCATGGAGCTGGGGGTCTCACTGTGGGAAAAGTCACACCTTCTGAGCAGCTTCTGATGCCATGTAAATGAAGGAAAAGTCCAGGAAATGCTTTCATCTGCCCTGCCCGCCGGCCCGCCAGTGGGCCAGCCCCCAGCCCATAATGACCCACATTCATCTGTTGGAGAGAGTAATTCCTGGGGGAAGCCTAAGGGTGGGGGCGGGGTTGAGGTGGGGGCAACAGCTTGTAGGGAAAAAGGAATGTGAGCGCCTTAGGTCATGATCCTGGGGCTGGACTGGCCTGAGGACCTAGAGAACTGTTAGGTGCAGGGTGAAGACCCAAGCCTAGGTCAGCCTAATCTGTGCTTCTTGGGGAACCTGACTCTTCATAGAAACTCCCACTCCCACCATGGTTTAACTTTTGATAGTACCAGGGAGAAGTAAGTCAGGCCAGGGCAACTGAGCACCTTCTCCCTCAGGCCAGGGAAAGCCTGGAAAGTGTTCTCTCTGTTGGGGCAAACCTTCCTTCAGGGCAGGCTTCTTTTTGCTCTGTGCCTATGGGAATCAGGAAGCTTAAGTTAACAGCCTGACTCTGGAAGGAGTCCCCACTGACCCAGGGCTCCCCTTGGAGGAGCACTGGGCTGCCTTCTTCTACCGCTTGCAGCTTCTGTCCACAGGCAGCAGACTAGCTTCTTCCCAATGGGAAGATCTGAGGGGAGCCCCCTCTTACAAGGATTTAGGCCTTTCCAGGCTGGGTCAATCAAAGTCGCAACACCTGAAGAAGAGGAAGAATAGGAAGAGAAGTCTGTGCCTCATCACCCAGCGCAGTGGACCTGCCGCCAGTTACCAGGTCCCAGCTCCTTCCTCTCCCTCTTCTGGTTCACTCTCTGCCACCGGGCAACCAACCCAACTCCAGCACCTGAAGAGAGAGGGCCAGGGCCTTTGGCCAGGGCCTCAGGCACCTCCTCCCTTTCCTGGGGTCAGCATCAGCTCCCTGCTTGGTTCACCAGAAATAAATGGGCCGAGCATATTGGGCCCAGCAATAACCCCTTGAAATCAGTTGTTATCACAGTTAACAACCAGTTTGGCTTCAGTTCAGGCTGTTAACTATCCAGCTGCTAAGTGCTGGTAATGATTGATTCCTCGCCAGTTGCAGCTTGAGTGACCGTAAAACCCCATTAGCCAGGACTCTGCAGCGGCAACAACTCAAAAGATAAACAAGCCAGTTGGGTGCCCTGGCCTGGTCCAGTCAGCCCAACCCACCCTGTCACCCCATCTTCCCTGTCTCCACTCCATGGCCTTTTCCCAGTCCTGATCCTCTGCAGCATTTGAAACCACTGACTTCTTTCTTCTGGATGCTCCTTTTTCTCTGGTCTTTCATAACTACTCTCTGTCTCTCTGTCTCTCTCTCTGTCTCTCTTTGTCTCTGTCTTTTTCTTTCTCTGTCTCTCTTCCCTCCTCCTTCCCCTCCTACTTGTCTGATGACTCCTCAGTCTCCTTTGCTGATTCATCATCTATATCATACCCCCTATCTGCAAGTATACCCCAAGACTCTTATTTTCCCTATCTCCATTCATTTAATGACCCCATCAGCTCCCATGGATTCAATTATTGTCTCTGCAAATGTTTACCAGATCTATATATCCAGCCCTGTTCTTTCTCCCGAGTTCTGGTTGGACCTTTCAAACTGGATATCTCGTAGGCTTCTCAAACGCAACATGTCCCAAAAAGAATTTGTTCTTTCCTCCCAAACCCACACATCTTCTGAACTCTCCTATTTCTGTCAAGAGTACCACTCTCTTTCCATTCACCCATATTCATAACCTCAGCCTCCTCCTTGGCTTACTCTGCTTCCAATATAATGGGTCACTGTTGCCAAGTCTTGTCATTTCTACATCCACATCATCATTTAGATCCATTTTTTTCCTCTAGACTCACAGTCACAGCTCAAGTTCATGCTCCTAACATCTTCTAATTGGGCTATTATTATAATAGCCTCCTGACTGGTCTCCATGACTCAAATCTCTCCTCTCTCTAGAAGATATCTTCTGCACAGATGCTAAAACAATTTTCCTGAAGTATGTGTCTGATCATGCCATTCCCTTATTCGATAATCTCTACTGGCTCCCTATTGCCTGCATGGTCAAATTTAAACTGCTTGAAGCTCTTCACAGACTAGCCCCAACTTATCTTGTTACATATTAGTCTCCTTCATTCACTCTTTACAATTATAGTTAAGATTTGCCTTCTTACTCTTCTTTGAAAATGCTACTGCATCTTCCATGCCTTTGATTTTTCACTGGCTGTCCCTCATTCCCAGAATGCCCTTCCTCCTCAACACCAACTCTCAGAATCCCTCCCTTCCTTCAGAACCAGTTCACATCTACCTTCTACTTGAAGCCTTTCCCCAGCTGTTAGTGTTTACTCCCCGCATTACCTTAAATTTATTTTGTTCTTCATATATATATATATATATGCATACATATATATATATATATATTTGTGTGTGTGTATGTGTATATACACATATATATTCACAATGAGAAGCACTTTGCTGTACCACCTGGATGGATTTGACAATATAGACAAGGAACCAGGGCTGACAGTTGCTGGGGGTGCTCCTAAAATTGGCAAAGGGAGGTCATGCTACTGTCTGGGTTAGTGGTCAGCCTTGGCTGAGACATAGGCTACAGTGGGAACTGGAAAAGCTTGGGCTGCTGCTAGAGTGTTCCTTTTGACCTGAGCATAAGTGTGTAAAGAGATACTGTCTGAACTCCTTGCCCATCCCTCAAATAGTCCTCTTGGAACTTTGATTGGGAGGGTAAATGAGACCATACCCCAAAGTTCTGGACATTTGTCTGCCTAACCATTATATGGTACCATAGAGGCAAATGAGGGACAATGGTAGCCTCTAGAAGAAATTCTTTCTTTCTCTCCCCTTGCCACTTGTTTCCTGTTTCTTGATTTCTTCAGCCCTTCCAGAGGTGGTCTCCAAACTTCTTCTCTTGGGCCAAAGACACCATGAATTTCTACCAGGTAAAGGGATTGAAGCTTGACCTCCATTTCCAAGTAGAATAGGAATTCTTTAGGCACAGATACTAGGGTTTTTTTTTAAATCTCTGTGTTCCCCATGTCTAAGTTTATCCAATTGCATTGAATCCTAATGTGACAACAGCCAGGTGAGCTATTTCTGACCCCCAGAAGGAAGAGCTATGTCTAGACACAACTCTAGGCCCTGTGGTACAGTGGAAAGAATGCTTACTCTGCAGTCAGAATCTGGATTCAAGTCCTGCCCCTGACACTACCTGCATGACCTTTGGCAAGTCACCTAACCATCTTGTGCCTCAGTTTCCTCATCTGCAAAATGAGGGGGTTGGACTAGAGAGCCCTTAAGATCCTTTCCAGTTCTAGATCTATGATCCTTCAATTCCCCAATTCCTACTTTCTAGTCCTCAGCCCTTCCTGTCCTATCCTTGAAGATCAGAAATCTGTCACCCTCCAAAGCAGATGGTTTTCATTCCAAACACTCTTGTCTTTGGTCTCCCCTCTGCTGAGCTACCAAAGAATCTATCTTCTCTCTCCTCTGGCCCTGCCTTGATTCTTTATCTTCTCCTGGTTCAGTTGATCAGAGCCAGTGAGAGAGGGTCTGTCTACAGGCCCAAGGCTGGCCAAAGGCCAGCTCTGGATTTGCTTGGGCTGCTGTGGAAGCTTAGATTGGGGAGAATTCTGCTTTCAGGAACAGTGGGCAAGGCAGGACAAGACTGCTATATCCAGGCAGAGGAGTTCAAACTTAGTGAAGAGTTGGGGCTGGGGGGGGCACAGAGAATTGATGGGTTGTATTTGTTGTGGGGCTTGGTTCTCAGTATAGCCACAGTCCAGGGATGACAGATATGTCTGCCTATCCCACTCCTTTCTTCCTTCCCCAAGCAGCAGGACAAATTAGATGTCTATTCTGATGAGGGCTGGATGACTGGTGTGGACATCCAGAAACCTCCCCAAACTCTGCCTCCTTCCATGCCCCCAAGGTTTCTATGGCAACTAAGGTACTTCAAAGGAGACAGGAGATTAAGAGTCCCAGCGAACAGGTGAGAGAGAAGGAATGATTGGGTGTCAACCAGATTGGAGGCTCTAAAAGGGGAATACTAGAGGAAATTCCCAACCTCCCCCCACCCTACTGCCTGTCCCTCACCTGCCCTGGTTTCTCTCTCCTACCCAATGGAGCTAACTATGTTCTGGATAACACCTAGGACTAGCTACCCCAGAGCTAACCAATTGGGCGGCTGAGCACTGAAATGGGGGCCTTTTCTAAGAGTCTGCAGGCTCCCTCCCACACCTGCCTGTGAGTTGGAAACCTGTTGAATAGAAGTTGTGATAGTCGAGGAGATAGGAATGGGTCCTGGGTTCTCTGCCCTGCTCCCTTCCCCTTTTCTTTCCCCTTCCCCAAATCCCTGCCACCCACCCCAAACCTCTATTGGCCCTGGGGCTGATTCCAGTGTGATGAATTGGGTGAAAGGGGAGTTCTGCAGATCCCCATGGGGTGGGGGCAAGGCTCTTACAATGGAAGGTCAGTGTTACTCTTATGGCATCTTCACAGACAGACAGACGTTGGTTTCAGGTTATCCATTTAGCTCTACTGGCCCTGGGGTCAGTTGAATGAGAGAGTGATGGCCCTGTCCCAAATTTAGGATCTAAGCTGGTGGGGGGATAAGCATTCTTTCTCATTAGTTAAATCCAAGCCCCAAACTCTATGAAGCCAAAGATGATGCTCCCTTCTTCCCTCCTCCTTTCAGCCTACCTGAAGCCATTATCTAAGGGGACTGACCCCTGAGGAGCAGGCGACTGCCATCCTTACTGTTGCCCGTATCAGTTAACTGCCACTGTAGGGGTAGGTAAACCTAAGAGTCCCAGGAGCAGCAGAGCCCCCTCCCCCCCTCCCCAGGCTATCAGCCCTGCTTCCAGCCCAGCCCTGAAGTCACCATCCTGGGAAGCAATTCTGGAGAAGAGACTTGGTAATTGTCTCTGCAGCTCCCACCTTCTGAGCATCGCAGCTACTAAAAAGCCTGAAAAGAAAGTTCTCAATACCAAAGTCTTTGGCACCACCAAATGGTTCAACATCAGAAATTAATATGGTTTTGTCAATGAAACCAACACGAAAAAGTATGCATTGCCATCTGTGGTACTTTTGTACCCCCTTAGGGGTACATTGGACCTTTCCAACTGACTTACAGTGGACTCCACCTATATGCATTACTTCCTCCTATGAGAATTAGAATTTGAGCTCCTAGATAACATAGCAGGACCGATTGCTTTTCTGTTTGCATACCCAGCACTTAGAATGGGGAAAGAGGAAGTTTGGGGAGGTTTCTGGACATCCACACCAGCCACCCAGTCATCATCAGAATAGGCATTTAATTTGTCCTACAGCTTGGGATAGGAAGGAAGGCATGGGATAGGCACATAGTAAACTCTTAATTAATACTCATTCATTCTTCATTCCTGAAAATATAGAAGAAATTACTGAGGTTTGGTGTGATTGGCTAGGAGGCTAGCTATTTTGTCTGTCTGGGCATGTTGAGGAGTAAGGCTGAAGCATCTAATATTATAGACTCCCTGAGGACAACTGCTGCGCCTTATTTCATCTCTGTATCCCTAGGGCCTACCTCCGTGCCTTTTCCCTCTATAGGTAGATCATTTTCACATCTACTTATCCTGCCCTAATCTCTTTCCTGACCTATAATCTTATATCTCCAACTGCTTCTTGGACATCTTGACCATCCCATAGACATCTTAGACTCAACATGTTCCAAACTGAACTCATCGCTTTTATTTCTATCTTTAACCAGTACCCTCTTCCTAACTTCTTTATTACTATAAAGGGCAGTCCCCCAGGTTGACATCCTAGGTGTCATCCTCGATTGCTCACTCTCACTCCACAATTTATTACCAAGCTCTATTGTTCTTGCCTTCATAGCATCTCTTGCTTAAGCCCCCTTCCTTCCTCTCACACTGCTACCGCCCTGGTATACCTCACTCATCACCTCACTCCTAGACTGCTGGCTGGACTCCTTGCCTTGTCTTTTTCTACTCCAGTCCATTCTCCACTCATCTGTCAAACTGATCGTCCCAAAGCAAAGACCTGACCTTCCCCATTCCTCATTCAGTAAATTCCAATGGCTTCCTGTTACTCCCTCCTACTTTTCCAGGCTTCTTATACCTTACTCTCCTCCATGTATTCAGCAATTCAGTGATACTGTCTGTCTCCTTACTATTCCTTGCACAATGCACTGGATCTCCTGACACCATGAATTTGACTTGGCTGTCCCTCATGCCTGGTATCCTTTTCCCTCCTCATCTCTGTCTTCTGGCTTCCTTCAGGTCCCGGACAAAAATCTCACCTTCTAAAAAGAAGCCTTTCTTAATCCCTCTTAACGGAAGTTCCTTCCCTCTAAGATTATCTCCAATTTGTCTTGTCAATATTTTGTTCCTACCCATTCATTTACATGTTGCCTCCCTTATAGACTGTGAGCTCCTAAGAACAGAACTTGTTTTTTGGTGGTTTTTTTTTTTGGTCTTTCTTTGTAGATATGGCACTTAACACATAGCCTAACACATAGCAGGTGCTTAATAAATGCTTGGTGACTTGATTTGACTTAAGGAGGGACCTGAAAGTTGTCTTCAAGTATTTCAACCATGATTATGTTAAAGAAGGATTCACCTTGTTTTGTTCAGTCTCAGAGGGTAGAAATAGGAGTAAGGGGTAGAAATTCCAGAGACATCAATTTAAGTTTGATGTTAGGAAAAACTTACAAGTAGCAGCATTTGAAAGTGAAATGAGCTGTCTGGGTAGCTAATGGGTTCTTCTTCACTGTTTTTTGTTTGTTTGTTTGTTTTGGAGGGGGAAGGCAAGGCAGTTGGGGTTAAGTGACTTGCCCAAGATCACACAGCTAGTAAGTATGTCAAGTACCTATGGTCAGATTTGAACTCGGGTCCTCCTGACTCCAGGGCTGGTGTGCTACTTACTGGGCCTCTAGCTGCCCCTTTTTCCTCACTGTTACATCTTCCAGCAAAGGTTGGATGAGCACTTGTTATGGACATTGTAGTGGGGATTCTAATTCAGGTCCTGGTTGGACTAGATGACTTGGAAGATACCTTCCAACTCTGGGATTCTGAGATTCTATGAGAAGTTTCATTCCCACAGATGTACCTGTGCTTCAGGCCGTCATCACTTCTTGTCTAGGTTACTCCATTAGATTTTTTTGCTTATCTGCTTACTCTATAATCTCTCTCAACTCTACTCCAACCTGCTCACTGGGGTTGTTTTTTAAATTGTGAACAGCCACTTTTTTTCCTACAAAGATCCTACAATGGCGATCCCATTTTCTATAAATTCTTTAGCTAAGGCCCTCTACATGCTGGACCTAGCCTACTTTCTAAGACTATCCCCTTCTTTTCCTAGCACAAACTCTCTCCTACAGGCAGGTTAGTCACCTCATTGTCCCTTCGAATATGCCCAAAATATTTCTGCTTCCACTTTTGATTGTAATTCCTTCCCCTTCCAGAATGTCTTCTTCTCTTCTCTTTGACTCTCCAAATCCTTCCCATCGGTCAAGGCCCAGCAAAAGTTCCTAAAGCTTTTCCTTGACCTCCTCAGCCCACATAATCTTTTCTTTTTATGGTTATTTAACTCCTCCTGTGTGAGCCCACTCTCCCTAAATAGACTCTGCCATTCCTAAGGTAAGGAATCTCCCCTTTCCCCCACACCATAATGGATCATTCATTTGACATGTATTTTTTTTTATTTTCTTTTTTAATTAACACGAATTTTTTTCTCTACTTACCCCACATTAAAGAAAAAAGGAAAAGGAAAACAAACTCCTTGTAATAAATATGCATCGTCAAGCAAAACAAATTCCTGAATTGGTCACACTTAAAAATGTCTATCTCCTACTGCAGCTTGGGTCCATCACATCTTGGGAGCTGAGGACTATGCATGTTTTATTGTCAGTCCTTTGCAATCATGGTTAGTCACTGCAATGGTCAGCATTCTGAAGTTCTTCAAAGTTGCTTGTCTTTACAATTCAATGTATTTTTATTAAAGGCCTACTGTGTGACACCATGTTGAGAACACCTGACACAGAAGGCACTCAGCAAATGTTTGTGAATGAATGAAGCCTCAGCAAGTCCAGTTCTGGGGCCCCTACTGCCCTCAGTAATGAAGAACAAAGAAATAAATAATTTATCAAGTGTAATATGGCCATGCAGGGTCTGCTTGATCTCAATTCTGATAGGACAGTCTGAGAAATTAAGCTGCTGGGGTTTCGGAGCTACAAAACGAATTAGTCTTTCTTCCTGAGGGCCCAACTCCTCTGTGCCCCCACTAACCTAGGCCTGATCCTAATTGTCTGGGGATGGATTCTGAGACAAATTTTGCTTCCCTCAGGAGGGAGTCTGTCTTTCTATAGAGGGCAGGAAAGAGAGAATGAAGGAGCTCGAGTCACAAGAAGGCCTCTGGAATGGTGGTCAGGAACTGGGGACTGGAGAAGTGATGGGGAGGAGTAAAATGCTAGTAAGGAAGAACTTTGATGAAAGATGCTTGTGACTCTCGGTAGGAGAAAGACTTGTTTTGACTTAGGTAGAGCCAGAGATAGAACTGAGTTTCATTAGAAGAGAGAGGAGGATAATTTAAAAGATGTTTTAAAGTGACAAATACTTTGGCAGCTAAGGTGTTTTAAGGGTAAAGAGAAGAGGTTTGGTCAGAGTGGTCTAGGGCAGACAGGGTGACATCCCAAAATAAAGCCAAAGGATAGTGCCAGCAGCAGGAAAGAAAGTTCTTGCACTGACTTTGACAAAGAGTACTTATCCAGGGGTGTGGTGTGTGTTGAGTGGGGGGTGGGGCGGGGAGGAGGGGGAGGGGGAGAGAGAGAGAGAGAGAGAGAGAGAGAGAGAGAGAGAGAGAGAGAGAAAGAGATAGGTTAGAATTGGTCCCATGGGTGGGAGATTCCTGATTACTATTATGGTCTGTCTGAGACACTGTCAGCTATAGGGATCTGTTCTTAGAGCTAGCTTTGGCCTCTAAAGGTACTTTCATCAGAACTTTAAGGTAAATGAAGGGGATAGTCCTGGGGAATAGCAGAATTTGTACAGTCTGAAGGAGGCATTGCTACCCCCTGGAGGGCCCTGGTATGGCCAAAGAAGGCAGGTACAAATCACCCTCAAGGTTGGGAATTTCAATTCTAGTTAGTTGGTAATTCTAATGCCGATACTAGTCACCATTAGAGAGATCAGAACATGGGAAGAGGAAAAAAGAGGAAGGAAGGAAGGAAGGAAAGAAAGAAAGGAAAGAAAGGAAGAAAGAGAAAGAAAGAGAGGTGGAGGAGCACTTAAGTGCCTACTATGTGTTCGGCACAGTGCTTAAGTGCTTTACAAATATTATTTCATGATTTTTTAAAATTAATTAATTTATTTTTAGTTTATAATGTTCAGTTCCAGAAGCTTTTGAGTTTTAAATTTTCTCCCTTTTCCTCCCCTCTCCCCTCCCCTAGATGGCATGCAATATCATATAGGCTCTATTATGCATTCACATTAAGCATATTTTCACATTAGTCATGTTACAAAGAAAAATTATAACCAATGGAACGAACCACAAGAAAA
>CM053624.1:85443113-85543601 GCA_028646595.1 Phalanger gymnotis
TTGAGAAGTCTGGTAACTGCTGCAGCTCACTGATTTAGGGCACTAGGGCACGCTCCGCCTGGCTCCTGGTCTGGTTGGTCCGCGCCACCCACGCTCGGCTCTGCTCCCCTACACTCCCAGTTTTGTGCGGGATAGACCTTACCAGAGACTATCCAGACTGTCCTGGGCTAGAGCCCTGCTTCCCTCTGCTACCCTGTGGGTTCTGCAGTACTAGAATTGGTTCAAAGCCATTTTTTATAGGTTTTTGAAGGGACTTGGCAGGGAGCTCACGGTAGTCTCTGCTTTCCAGCCGCCATCTTGGCTCCACCCCCGCTCCAATCACATTTTTAAGGTGGTATTTTCTTCAGTGGTTTTTTGGACCTCCTTTTCCATATGGCTAATTCTGCCTTTCAAGGCATTCCTTCCCTCATTGGCTTTTTGGAGCTCTTTTGCCATTTGAGTTAGTCTATTCTTTAAGGTGTTATTTTCTTCAGTATTTTTTTGGGTCTCCTTTAGCAAGCGGTTGACCTGTTTTCCATGGTTTTCTTGCATCACTCTCATTTCTTATCTCAATTTTTCCTCTACTTCTTTTACTTGCTTTTCCAAATCTTTTTTGAGCTTTTCCATGGCCTGAGACCAATTCATATTTTTCTTGGAGGTTTTTGATGTAGGCTCTTTGACTTTGTTGACTTCTTCTGGCTATATGTTTAGATCTTCTTTGTCACCAAAAAAGGAATCTAGAATTTGAGTTTGAATCTGCATTTGTGTCTGAATTTATTTTCACTGCCTGTTCATGTTCCCAGCCAACTACTTGACCCTTGAGTTTTTTTTTGTCAGGATACGACTGCTTGTAGAGTAGAGAGTACTTTGTCCCAAGCTTTAGGGTCCACACACTGCTGTTTTCAGAGTTACTTCTACTCCATCATCACCCCAGGCTCTGTCCCAGCAGTGCTCCTCCTCCCCTAAGAACCGCCAACTAGGACTGCAATACATATCCAAGTAGGGCAAGCAAGAGAATCTGCCTATGTGCCCACAAAGCGCTCTTTGCACTCCTGCTCTCATCCACTGCTAGATTCCTCCCACCATGTGAGCCCAGGACTTGGGAGGCAGCTGATGCTGGAATTCTGGAAGCAGCCTCAGGATCTTCCTGCTGCTGCTATCACAGCAACTGCTGTATGATCTCCTCCACCCCCAGAGCTGGCGGCTGGACCTCTCTGAACTGGATCCCACAGTTTCCCCCTAACCTGCTCTTTGGCGTTCATGGGTTGAGAAGTCTGGTAAATTCCACAGCTCACTGTTTCATGGCCCCAAGGCCTGTACTGGATGGCTGATTCTGGATCTGGTTCTAATAGGAATGTATTCTAGGGATGGACAAAGGGACAAAGGGAAGTTCCAATATATACAAAAATATCTATAGCAGTATTTTTGGTAGTAGCAAAGAACTTGAAGGAAAGCAGGTACCCAATGATTGGAGAATGGTTGAACAGATTGTAGCATATTGATATAATTGCATTATTTAAAAACCCACAAATATGAGGAATTATGGAAAGAAGGAAACTTGTATGAACTAATGCAGAGTGAAATAACCAGAACCAGGAGGTTAATTTGCAAAATGACCTCGACAATAGGAAAAACAATACTGAAAGACTCTTGATCATCAATCAATATGCATTTATAAAGTGCTTATTATGTGCTGAGAATACAAAGAATCAAAGAAACTGTCCTTTTTCTCAGGGGACTTACATATAGTGTGCCTCCTACCTCTCAGTAGAGAGGTGGTAGACTACAGATGCAGAAGAAGACATACGTAATGTGTTGATTAGTTTTGCTTAACTGTACTTCTTTGTCACAGGATAGGATTCTATGGTAGTGTGTTGGTTGATTGGAGAAGGTCTTTGGGAAGTGCTGGTGATGTGGATTTTGGAGTCAGAAGATCTGAGTTCTAGTCCTGGCTCTTTAGCTTGGACAAAAACAAAAGACATAGATCTGTCTGTCTTTGGGCAAGCCTTTTCACCTTGCTGAGCCCCACTGTCCTCTTCTTTAAAAAGAAGGGGTTGAACCAGATGACCTTGGAGGTCCTTCCAGCTCTAAATCTAAGATCTTATGACTATTTCTCCCTCTAAAATATCCAGTTCATGGAAATCAAAAGGATGCCCATCAATTGGGGAATGGCTAAACAAGCTGTGGTATGTGATTGTAATGGAATATAATTGTGCTACAAGAAATAACAAGTGGGATGATTTCAGAAAAACTTGGAAAGACTTACATGAACTGATGCATAGTGAAGTGAACAGAACCAGGAGAATGTTGTACACAATAACAGCAATATTGTTTGATGAAGAACTGTGAATGATTTATCTCAGGGCTCTCCAAAATATGGCCTGTGGGCCGCATGCCCACCCGCAGTGAGATTTTATGCGTCCCACCTGTGGGTTTTAATTTTCACTAGCGAAAAAATAAAATAATAATTTGCATGGAATGAGTATTAGATTTTTTAAATTCCATCACTAATAAATAATCTTGTTAATGTTAATTTTCTTTGGTGTTTTTAAGCAGTATTATGGACGGAACATATCGCATGGAATTTTCAATCCATTTGTGGGA
This sequence comes from Phalanger gymnotis, assembly GCA_028646595.1. Taxonomy (NCBI): domain Eukaryota; kingdom Metazoa; phylum Chordata; class Mammalia; order Diprotodontia; family Phalangeridae; genus Phalanger; species Phalanger gymnotis. The sequence continues at coordinate 85,445,697 of CM053624.1, forward strand.
TGCGTTCCATCTGTATGATGCAGACTAGTCAGTATGCACCTACCTTTATACTGTTGTCGCTTTGTTGTTTTGTGTTTGTTTTTGGGCTTCGTGCCTTTGCCATCTGTTGTATTGATGACACGGGTTGCCCCACTTTCTATTAGTATACTATATTTTTTATTCTGGGTATAGCCCTTGAATAATTATTTTATTTTAATGTGGCCCTAAGATAACCTAAGGTTGGACGGCCCTGATTTAGCTTATTCTCAGTAATACAAATGATCAAAGACAATCTGAAAGGACTAATAATAAAGCATACTATCCACCTCCAGAGAAAAAACTGATAGTGATTGAACACAGACTGAAGCAGGCTATTTTTTACTTTCATTTTTTCTTTTAGTCGAATCTTCTTAATGACTAATATGGAAATGTTTTACATAGTTGCACATGCATGACCTATATCTGAGGGAAGGAAGATAGAATTTGGAACTCAAAACTTTAAATAAAATTGTTTTAAAATTTTTTAAAAATCCAATTCAATTTAACAGGAATTTATTAAAGACCCATTATTTGTAAGGCACAGCAACTAAGGACACAAGGACAAAAAAGGGGCATGGTACCTCTTCTTAAGGTGCTCACCAATGGCTGTCCACAGTCACATAGCTAGTAAGAATTATGAAGTGGAATTCAAACCCAGGTCTGACTCCAAGTCCAGCATGCTTTTCACTATACTGTATTGCCTCTCAGAGAGGTAGAATGTGATGAAGGCAAAGAGGAGATCCAGATAAAGAATTCCAGGGGCACAGCTAGGTGGCACAGTGAGTAGAGCACTGGCCCTGGAGTCAGGAGGACCTGAGTTCAAATCTCACCTTAGGCACTCGATACACTTACTAGCTGTGTGACCTTGAGCAAGTCACTTAACCCCAATTGCCCTGCCTTCCCCCCTCCAAAAAAAAAAAACAAACAAAAAAGAATTCTAGGAAGGTTTGAAGAGGGAGTGATCACTTTCTAAGCAGGGAGAGGGGAGGGGACATATGATCTTTTGAACACCTAAGCTTAGCTTGTCCTCAAAGGAAGATGTCATCAGCAGGCAGTGATGAGGGGGAATCTATGATCCAGACAGCACAAGATTGTAGAAATATGTATATACCAAAAATAATTATTAAATTGGTAATTTTTATTATTAAAATATACTTAATTTGCTTCTTTCAAAAATTTTGCCAACTTCCTCCTTATTCTGAAAGTATCTCAGGTCTCTTAGACTAGTATTTATTGATTTTTATCAATATATTACAAGCCTGAAAGTATTCTGTAATCAAATTAGTTTAGGAAATGATGCTTCAGAAAGCACACACATTCGTTATAAAGAAAATACACAAGCTGGACACATCTCTACCAAGTCCCCTAGAAATTAATCTCTGTGATAGATTTTCAGACTCAGGTCAGACTTTGAGAGGCAGCAGGATAGGTGGATGTCTGTGTAGGGCAGTAGGAGTAGAAAGAACCAATCAGTCAGTCATTAAATATTTATTGATGTGCAAGGTCTTGCACTCTGAGCTGTGGGGTACAAGATGAAGTTCTTGGCCTCAGAGAGCTCACTGTCCACCTGAGGAGCCAAGGGAGAGATACAGAATAAAGAGAAACTAATATCAGTATAGGATGTATCAAATGATTGGTATAGAAAATATTTATTTATAGATCACTGTGAGCTAGGGAAAGACTTCATGGAGTTAGGTCTGAGCCTTGAAGGCTTTGAAAAACGGGTGGGATTCAGATGGTCAGGTAGAAAGGAAGGGAAGGGTATTCAGGGACGTGTATGTGTGTGGAGGCGAGTTGGTATTCACATATAATAGAATAGCACAATAATAATAGCATTTATACGACGCTTTGTGAACAAAGGCAAATCACTTAATTTTTCAGTGCCTCAGATGACACTAAGATTTTTAGCTTCTGAAGTTTTTGATCTGTTTTACTGGAAGAAGTTTTCATCATACACATTCCCTGTATTAAATCACAGTTCATGAACAGGAAAAAAAATCAGGACAGAAAGTTGAACTGATCATTTGAGACTAGATTGTCCAGGCCTTGTATGCCAAGGTTAAAGGATTATATTCTTTACAGGTGAGATAAATTCAGAGAAGTTTTTTAAGTGAGGAAATGACATGTTCAAAGGCTACAAGTGAGGTTAGACCCAGAGCAGGAGAAGAGGGGGCAAGCAGGATCTGGGTTAGGTAGTAGGGAAAGAAAGGATAGAACCAAACACTTCACCAGTTACCTGTAAATTACAGCACTAATACAGTATGTATCTGTTATGTCTCCATCATAGGCCATTCTTGCAATCTGCTGATTTGTTTAAATTCTTCCTACAACTTTCAAGGATGGCTACGTATTTCAGTAGCATGTAAAGGAACTTTATATTCAGATTAGACCTGGGCCCCAAAGGTAAGAGCTAAAGGAGTAAGACACTCACTGGGCTAATCCTTTCACCATCTTTGCACACTAGGGTACCACTGAACCAAAGCGTTCCTTGAGAACCACACCTAGATCCTTCCCCTTATTCATTCATCCATCCATCCATCTATCTATCTATCTGTCTATCTATGAGTCTGTTCTTTGGTGAGAAATGAGCTCAGAAATACCAATCGATACACAATCGATGAGCTCAGAAATACCAATCGATATGTGGGGGATAGCATAGCCTTTCAACCACTAGCAATTTGCTCAGGAAGCAGCTATCCCCTCCTTCCTCCCTCTCCTAAACCCCCAGCTTTTTCTTCAGAAAATTTAGGATGGCTGGCATTTTGCAAAGCTTTTTTTTTAAAACATGTAATAGTGCCGTCCCTTCTCAGGTGCCAAATGGGCATGTGTTCCCGCTCTTTCTTTGTTCTGAGGTTTCTCTAGACTTCAGAGATATTCATATCTAGCTCAGAAAAAAAGAAGCAGCTAGGTGGCGCAATAGAGTACTAGACCTCAAGTCAAGAAGCCTTGAGTTCAAATCCTACCTCAGACGCTAGCTGTGTGACCTTGAGCAAGTCATTTAACCAGTGCCTGCCTCAGTTTCCTCATCTGCAAAATGGGGATAATAGTAGCACCTCCCTGGATTCACCTTGTAGATCAAGTGAAATAATATTTGTAAATTGCTTTGCAAACCTTAAAGCTAGATATAAATATATTACTCATGTATTTGATTCAGCTACTAAGTAGTTACTCTGCACAAGGTTTTGTGCTAGGCATTAGAGACATGAAGGCAAAATCAAAGCAGTTGCTGCCCTTAGGAAGTGGCCATTCTGCTGGATCTCTACAACATTACACAGATAATTAACAAAGTGAGGAATGACAGGGCAAAGGAAAGATCCAGTGCTCTAGTACTCTAGGAATATTTGGAGGGAATGAGAGGGGGAAGAGGAAGGAGAGGGAGAACACGTTCATCAAGGGGTCAAGGGAGAGACTAAATGGAGGAAGGGGCTCCTGAGCTGAGGGTTAAAGGAAAATAAGGATTCTCAGAAGTAGATACAGGGAGGGAGTGCATTCCAGGCCTGAAGGGTAGCTTATAGGAATTCAGGAAAGTGGAAGATGCAGAGTTGGGGAATAGTTAGAAGTCCAGTTTGGCTGAAATACAGATTGCTTGAATTTAAAATAGGTTAGGATAGGGCATGGACTGCTGTTGCAGTTCTGGTATATTATTAATTACAGAAGGAAAACTTAGTCTTTACCTAGCATCTTTCTCCTAACCAACTTAGAGCAGTATAAACATATTAATCTGCCAACTTTCAGGATCTACAGGATAACAGCCAAAGACCAACAAATGCAACAGATAAGGGTAGATTCTTATTCTCTCTGAATCCTCAAAGGGAGCTATTCCCTGGGAAGAGATCTTAGGTCCCCAGAGGGGGGAGAAAAAGTGATAAGATATATCACGGCCAGGGTAGTACATCAGAATTCTTTGCTGAGCTAGACGAGGCAATCACCACAATATGTACCACCTGGGTTTCAACTACCATCATTAAACTTGCAATGCTGGAGATTTGTGTATTTACAACTGAGGATAACAATTGTTGTAATGCCTCACCCCTTGGATCTAATTGCATGTCATCTTCAGATAAAAGTATGTAGAAATATAGAAGTCCTTAACATTTGCTAAAATTATTTATAACACAGAGTTTCCCTTATGAAAAACCTCCTCTCCCCTCCTTCTAGCCACCCCAAGCCTAATCTCATCTATAAAAAAAAAATGTACCTTACTGTCCCACAAACTAGTCTGTTTTCAAAGTAAAGCAAGAATTGTCCTGTTAGGGAAGCCATCAGTAACTTCGTTTTGTGAATACTGCTTGTTTATAGAAAGCAGTAGCTGAGGACAGACACTTTGAAACCACCTGTGAAAGAATTAAAGACCAAGGGGGGCAAAACCCCCATCACAAACAGAATCTCACTGATCAAGTGTGAAAGAAAGAAAGAAAGGAAGGAAGCAAGAAAAAGCAAAGTAGATCTTTGCAGGCCACCACTAGATGGACATAGAATTCAAAAACATTCTTTAGTGAGATCAAGGATGGCCACCTTTGAAGCCTGGAGGGTTGGAGAATTTCAGTAACTGGCTGGCCATGGCAATCATCACAACGAAGAAACTGAAATCTTGCACTTGCTGGACTAAAGCATTTAAATTGGAACGATGTCAGATTTCACAGCTATCTTATGTCCAGTGACCTTATGGGACCCTGACGGGAAAGGCAAATAAAAAATGATTGTTTTAAATAGCTATTGGAAAGATAGGAAATCAAACATGTACCCTCTAGGAAAGAAGATTGCCAAATTCATACACACACACACACACACACACACACACCCCCCACACACACACAGACTCGGGCACAGGGCAGCATATCAAGAAAGTAGCTTTCTAACTGAATGTTCACAGCATGCTAGGCACCTAATGGAACATACAAAAAGATGAGGTTTTATTACAATAGCCAGTCAGTATAAGAAAAGAAGGCAGAATTACTATAAAAAGTCAGCCCAGCAAAAAAAGAGGGAGATGTGGGCAATTTGGCTCACTGAACTGCAAGGTATTATTGGTATCTTTCATTTTTTCAACATTTAAGGAACCTTTTTTATGTTTATGTGCAAAAGCTTGTTCATGGACATTAGGGAAAAACATACAAGAGACAGTATCAGTTATAACAAGCCTACAGTTTCTGACAATAATCAGCATGCGGTAATAAAGAAGCAATTATATTGACAGAGATGAAATCTTAGACTTTTATAGTACTTTTTAGGAAAGAATTTCAAAGCTATCTTCCAACTTATAGCCTCCCCATGCTCACTGATAGAACTATGCTTAACACTTTACTGAGAGATAAAGGTAATGCAATTCAACAAGCATTTATTACTTGCCTACTACATGCAAAGCTCCTGCTAGATGCTGGACATACCAAGGTAAAAAAGAAGCAGTCTCTAAAAAAGAAATAAATAGTCCCTCACTTCCTGGGACTTTTGCCTGTGGGGGGAAGAGATAGAATGTATGAAGAAGAAGGAGAAAACACTTTTTAGTCAGGTATTTCATGTATATAACTGTGTCCTGGGCTGCCCACCTCAATTATGAGAGGAGTTAAGAATCAAATTGGTTTAATCAAAAAGGTTTCCTGGCAAAGGTGGGCTTGGAGCTCAGTTTGTAAAGGAGGTAGACCGAGTTAGGAGAGTCATAACTGGAGGTTGTAACTGGAAATATGTACCTCAATTTTGGATTGGCAGAAAGCAGATACTTCTACTCTAAATACCTTTCCTTCACTATTCTAAGTATGCATTATGGTGCCCCTTACACACCAGGCAAATTGGCAGTAGAATAGAAATTTAAAAGAGGACCACTGTGTTGTTCACGACAAAATTGAAAACTGCCTCAGCAAAAACTTTTTAAAACTCAGAGCCTTTGAACCCCACTGGTTGACAAAGTAAGACCTGTGAAAATGAACAGTAACCTTTTTAGTGCATGTGTAACAAAATACATTTAAAATGCATTTGTTTGTTAAGGGTGACAGCAGAGCCCACGCTAGTTATTTTCCTAGTTTATTTTTTTTCCTGGTCAGCATCCCCGAGCACAAAAACTAGGGAAAGTGAATTTTAAACTTTGATTTGTTCGGTTTTCCTTCAGGAGGGGCCTAACAAACAGAATCCTTGAAGCATGATTTGAAAAAGATGGATAAGATATTCACCCAAAATTCAACATCACCTTTAATCTTGCCCTCCTCCTCCTCTAATCCCTAGGTAATGTTTTGTGCTTCTTTTGCAGGAAAGCAATTTTGCTAATCACTTTAGCACCAATTCTTGCATCCCTGGCAATACCCAGAACAGCTTCCATCCAAGTCTTTGATGTGGGAAAGAAACACACACACTCTCCTATGTAATCTGAAAACAATTCACCTCTTGCCAATGAATGAACAGCACTCCACTTTAATGGAGAGCAAGTTCTGTGGAGGTTTCTAATCCTTTCTGCCAAAGAAGAGAAGAGAGAGAATCACTCAGGTAGCCAGCCCAGCCTCCTTCAGGAGTTAAAATCACATGGAATGTTTTGTGGTGTGTTTGGGGCTTTTTAAAAATATCACTCGCTGAAGATTACTGCTCTCAGGGAAATCAAAACAACTCAAGATAAAAAAAAAATAAAAAGATTCCCCATCACCAACTCAAACAGGATATTCTTCTCAACTCAGATAACTCTTGATCTAAGTGTATTACAAGAAACCTGCTTTAATCCCTCAAAGCAATGGTGTTACAGATAAGTAGCCTGTAACCGAGGTGGCTTAAATTCCAGAAATGTACAAAAGAATGGGTTGGAAACCAAACTAAAAAAGAAAGGCTCAGTCTGCATGACTGTGACTTGAAGGGAAGGGGTAAATTTAGGGCAGAGAAAATGCAAAGAATGACCCCTAAAGGGGAACTTGTCATGAAAGTCCTGAGTTATCGGAATAGTTTTTCAGGCTGCTGCTGCTGGTGTGTGTGTGTGTGTGTGTGTGTGTGTGTGTGTGTGTGTGTGTGTGTGTGTGTTTGGGAGCTGCCAAGGTTTTAACAAACCAATTTGCTTTAACAAACCAATTTCAAATTGTTGCCCTCCTTTAGGGTATGTGGGGGAGGGGATTTGAAGGTACACTTGCAGACTTCAGAGTGGCTTTATAACATTAGCCTTTAATTCCCCAGAGATGTTCTTTTACTTTTCGTATTCTCTAGTTGGTGGTTAAAGTGGGAATCAAATAATAAAGCTTCTCTCAGCATTGGCCTGGCCCTGGATGACACCCTGTCACCCCTGCTGCCACAACACTCAGTGAGTGCCTGGTCAGCATGTTTCTTTAGGGCTGTAGACTGGGGCCCCCCCTCAAAAAGCTTTCCTTAGAGGCCCAGAAAGGAAAACTGATGGCCACTGCATGTGTGCTTGAAATTCCCACCGTGCAGCTAATTACCTAAAGATCTTCAGAAAGGTAAGTCTGCCTTAGTTTAGGAGTTAAAGCTCAGTAGGTTCTCAGTGATGAAGCTTTCCATTGTCTTGCCGTATTAAAGAAAAGACTATAGAAATGAAGTTTATCCTTCTTACTTGTAGAACTTCGAAGAGCCCTGTCTCTCTCCCCGCCTACCTCACCATTAAATTCCTACCTATTTTTAAAGGTTCAATTCAGATGTCTCCTGTTCCAGGAAGCTTTCCCTGATCCTCCTCCCTGTTGGTAATGACCTTTCCCCTCCCTTGGACCTCACACAGCACTTTGTTTGTTCTTTTATACCCTTATTTGTCATAGTTATTTGCTTATGTGTTATGCCTCTACTAAAGTTCTATTCAGATCCCTCCTCCTGGGGTAAGGATGATCCTGGGTTCTTGAAGGCTTTGCCGATGCAGCACAAGCTCTGGTAGATCCTATCTAACTGGAAAAACTTTGAGAATGGTCCCCAAAGACCAGCCTAGCTAATTCAGAGAAGTTCTTCATACATCATACATATCAAGTCCCTGGCATATATGTATATATGATGTTAAGAAATGGAAGGGATGATCTCAGTCCAAGTCCTTCATTTTACTACTTATAGATAAGATCAAGCAATCAACATACATTTATCAACCATAGCCTTGGAGGACAGCTTAAAGCTCATGAGGCTATTAACATCCAGAGAATGTAACTTGAATTTAACTTGACTTAGCCAAGGGCACTGGAGCTGTAAGCAGCAAGGTTGGGATTCAAGCCTGAGTCTTTTGATTACAAACTCAGCCCTCTTTACATTATGCCAAGTGTGTCTCTGGCATGGAAGAGCTATGATCTGAATCCATGGAAAGAAGCAGATACACTGATGAAATCTCAAATTTTTTTTGGAGGACTGACTTATGTATGGGGGCTGGCCCCCTACTGAACTGTAAGTTCCTTGAGGGCAGAAGAGCTTATCTAAATTTTTCATTTCACATAATGCCTAAGATGGTGCTCTGCAAACCAAAGTCAGTTAATAAATGTTAACTGAATCATAAGAAGAGATTTCAGAGGTCATTTAGTCTGACATATCATCCAAAGCATTTCATCTACAGTATTCAGTAGAACTGGTCTTCCAGCCTTGGCCTGAAGGACTATAGTGAACTTAGCACCTTCAAAGGTAACCCATTCCATTTTTAGATAGCTTTATTGTTAGGTAATTTTTCCATAAGCTAAGCCAAATCTTCCTCTCTATAACTTCTACCAGGTGGTCCTAGTTCAATCTGTAAGCACCAAGCAGAACATGCCTAATCCTTCTATCTCACAGACCATTAAGTATTTGAATATAGCAATCACATCTCCCCTAAGTCTTTCTGGCCAAATATCCCAGTCTTTCAACCAATCCTTGCTGAAAAAAGCAGAGGCAGAGGAGAACCTTAAGATCTCACACTGAGACCTTGTATGTCTGAAGAAAATTGAAAAGGACCATTGTTAAATGGTTTGAGATGTGGCAGGGTACAAGAACTTCTAGTGTAATTTTTGAACTTTAAGGGATTCTGATTAATAAGTGCATGAAAACAGTGTATGATTTCCAATTCCCTTTCTCTTGTCAATATCCCAGTGCCTGCACAATGAAAATAGCTTTTTGGGGAGCTACATGGGGGAATTGATGAAGACAGGAGATCTGAAATCATTCATTCATCTAACAAACATTTATCAAGTTCTTGTTGCGTTCAAAGTCTTGTGTTAGGAGCCAAGGGGTAGGGAATATAAAGTTATTATCGTTTAGCTATGACACAGCTTTATAATATGGGATAGACTTTTTTTCTTTCTGGTTGACAAATCTTCAACTTTAGCGGTCAACTCAAGTTCAGGGAGGTGAATTCCTTCTCTTTCCTTGCCTCTAATTGTATTAACAACTCCTCTCAAACTCACAACCTGAGATTGTGAACTCTTATCTTTGGCACCCTCAGCATGGGTGTTGCCACTTCTGTCAATGCTTTCTTTATGTGATCTCTCAAATCTCTCTTTTCCTCTTTATTCATTACTATAGCTCGAATTTCTCTTCAAGCATTGGTCACCTCCTATCATTTCTTTTATTCCTCTTCTGCTTAAGATACTGTTTGTGTTTGTAAAATCACCCATTTGATGATTTTTTTCAGACAGTCTTTTCAAAGCCTTTGTTTCTCTGTTGCCTTTTCATTAAATTAAATTGGTTAACACTTTCAGAATTGTCCTCTGTTCCCAGCCTCATTTCTTTATTTGCTCTACCGCTAAGAAGTTGGGGGGCACTACTGATGTTTAATTCAATGATTGCCACTCACAATGACTTCTCAGAACTCTTTGAAAACACTTCCTTGATGATGTCTTGGTGCTCCTACTACAGCTTTCACACACAATCTTCTCAAACTTTGGAAATCCATTTGTCTATCCAGTTCCTGTATGGTACATTATTCTTAAAATGAGTAGAGTGTTTCTTCTCCCAGCAATGACAGGCTTACCTTCTCCCAGTCTTAACACACAGCTAATCTTTTCTCCAGGCAGCTAGGTGGCCTGTGGATGGAATGCTGGACATGGAGTCAGGTCCTCATCTTCCTGAGTTCAAATCTGGCCTCGGGCTTACTAACTGTGTGAGTGACGCTGGGCAAGTCACTTAACCCTGCTTCCCTCAGCTCCTCATCTATAATATGAGCGAAATTGCAAACCACTTAGTATCTTTGTCAAGAAAACCCCAAATAGGGTCACAAAGTCTGAAACAATGCAATAATAACCACAACCAATTTTTTCCTCAATTGACATCTTTTCCGTTCTAGCTCTGTTAGAAATGAATATCTGTTTTCCTAGTCATGTCTTTCTCACAAAAGTAACAAAGATTAAAATGTTCTCATAATATTGGATTTAAAGATAGGAAGAAACATCACTATCTTCAAATTTTTTTAAACCTACTCTGAATGAGACTTTCACAAGTCTTTTGTGGTTTCTTCTGTAAAAAAATGATTGTATATGGAAGTTATTCAAGGCAAAAATTACAAATGGAGTTTTAGAACATCCTTGATCTATCTAGCTTCAAAAATCAAACACCAGTTTATTTGGGAGTTCATATATAACTTCTTAAGCATTCTGACCAGGAAAACAGGGAATTTAGTAATTCATTAAATAACCTCCACAAAGTAAAATCTTACCTCAGCAATTCTTTAGGGAAGCTGTGGGGCTTTCTTGTTATGGAGCCTCTCCAGTTATCAAGTGGTCCAGCAGATGGAGATGCTGAGAGATTATGAGTTAGACTTTAGAATTCTGAATTCCTAGAATATCCTTACCCAGCCTACCTCTTATTTTTAAAAAGCTAGGCCACTTGAAGAACAGATCTGAGCCAAAGGTTATTCTTGGTGATTTTGTAGTTACCAAGAAAAATGAGAATTCACATGGCAGCTAAAGGAGGGTTTAAACTCTATTTATCCAAGGGCTAAGACAGATATGATGTCTATTTGACTATTTAATCAGCCTGACCTCTGTTTTAAGTCTTCAGCCTTCTTTTTCTTCTCCCAAGTAACTGTTTCTGTTGCAGGCCCTCACTATAAAACTAGCAAGTGAACCCTCTTCCCTTGGTCAATGCCCAGCCTTCTGTGGGACAGAAGTTATATTGACCTTGAGGCAACTGAGTTGGTGGTCCAGTGGCCATTGTCAGGGGAGCAGGTGGTCTGGCCAAGTTCCACATGCTTTGGAATTTTTCTGGCCAGAAGTTCTCATTTCCAAAGAGAAAAAAAGGACTCAGCCTGTACTTCTCATTTCCAGGTCAAACTGCTGAACCTGGGCAAGATTCCTGGCCGTTGGAGCAATACTCCCTCCCTTCATACCCCGTCTATGCTTCTTCTCTCTCTGCTCCCTATGGTAGTTTTCAAATCTGCATACCTTTTTCCAGATCATCTCTTTTTAGCGAGGCAGGCCTTAGTCTCTTTTGAGTGATTGGTACAGAAAAAGTGTGTCCGTGTGGGGAGAGAGCACTAATATTGACGTGTGTATATTTAGTTACACAGGGTCTGCAAACCAATAATAGTGAGTAAAATTTTGGTCCAACTTATTTTGACACCATGTTTTACTTTATACAAAAATATTTTATTGCTGTATACACTTGCTTATACTTTAGTACAAGCCCCCAAAATGAAAAGGCCTTCCTTTTACCCCTTTGTAGTGAGTTTTTTGTTTATATTTAGGAAGTAAATACAATTTACAATCTGTTCAGAATGATGTAATGACTTTTACTTTAGGGAAGTTGGCTGTCATTCACAAAGCCTGTTCACCCCCAAGGCTGCTGGAAGGACAAGGTAAGCTCTTAATATCTTTTGTTGTTTCACCATTACTATGACTGCAAGTTATGTGACTTCAACGGCCAAAGAGGTATTAATTATTATTAGTGACAATTATGCAATTGTAAATATTTTGAGCTTTTTTTCTACAGTCAATAAGCACTGATTGATGATTTCACAGTTGTTTGCTTTGTAAAAGGAAGCTATTATTCTTTCCTTTGAGGAGTTCAAAATGCCTAAATGAAAATTTAAACCTTGAAATTTAACTCTCATCCAAAATAACTTATCTTTATACCAGTTATTCAAGTGGTTGCTCAATTACTTATTTTTTAAAATGTCTTTTCCAAAATTAACTGGTCAGTGCGTTAAAGTTATAATTTTTTAAAAATCTCCTCATGATCTTGGAAATTTCCTTAGGACTTAAGGTTCTTTCCATTTTTGTGTTTTTGTCTTTTGCCAGCTTCATCTACCAAGACTTAAAGAGCCTTCTTTTATTCTGGAAGGCATTTCATAGACTTTTCCCTCTTGTGCCACAAAGTAATGTAGGGTTTTATTCCTAGAGCCCAGGGCTAATAGTGAAATTCATGTTTTGCTCAAGATCGCTTTAAATACTGCCTATTGACACAAAGATGCATTATTCCCCTGGTATGCATCAGCCTGACTAATGATGGCATTATTCAACTAGCAAACGTTTCTTAGGAATCTGCTTTGCAGACATAGTTACAGTTGATACTTCTAAACTGATCACCCCTCTAACTGTTCCTACCTCCCTATTTAAAAAAACACAACCACCAAATTATTAGTAGTATTTGCACTTAAGCAACAAAATAAAGGACTTTGATGCTTGGAGATGTCTGTTTTTTTTTTCCACAGTTGTGAAGTCAGTACTATGTTCTGGGGTGATGTTATCCCATCCTTTGGAAAATGGATTCCTCTAGCACAGCTGTTACTTTGGATGACTGGAGACTTTAAATACAGGTTTATTCTTTTACTGGAGTATTTCACAGGAAGGTCACTGGGCACCACTTTGAACACATTTTTTTTTTCCTTTGCATTTGCAAAGACAGGATAGGGATTCATTATATCATGAATTGATACAACTTGGGGAATACTATTCTTTTATGTGTATACAGTTTTTATTATAAAATCTCAAAAGAGCTTTCTTAAAGTTATTGGAAAAATGATTTTTAAAATATATGTACTGCCTCATCAGATGATGAATTGTTTTAGTCAACTTGTGAAACTGTCTACTAAGGCATCAAGAGAGTTTGATCTATTCCCAAAGTAGGTGCCCAATTAAATCATCAATCTTTTGAAACATTGAATATGCATATTTTTGTTTCTAGTTCTTTTCTTTGATATCATTAGGTTTTTTAAAGTGTGTGAAAGAAAGTAATACAAATTAACAACTGAGAACAGGTTCATTCATCCATTAGTGCATTCAACAAACTTCCTTTTAAACTTCCTATTATGTGCAGAGCCTTGTGCTAGGTATAACACAGAGTTTAGAATCTAAGAGATGACAGTTCAGACAGCAGTGCTTCAACAAGATTTCAGAAGACAGAAAATACTGTATCAGCATGTTGAGTCTTTTCCAGAAAAATAAACATCCTCGTCTAACTTTCCCCTTCATACTGGACCCTCTCATGTTTATAGCACAACATTCATTGCTAGGTCTCCCAACCTTCTGTCTTCAAGACATAAGATCACAGGATCACAGGATTATATGGGACCTTAGAGATGATCTAAAACAATCCTCTCATTTACAGATGAGGAAACTGGCAGAGAGAAATTAACTTGCTTGACATCACACAGATAGCAAGTGGCAGAGCCAAGATGATCACTTTCTATTTCTTTTCTTCTCTTTTCTTCATACATTGTTAAAAACTATTGATTTCATTTGTACATATTTATTTTATAGATGAATAAATGATTACAGGAGTCTAAGGTGACTTGCCAAAAACCTTTGGTAAGAACTTAGGTTTTAAATCTCAACTTTATCCTTCAATATTAATAACTGACATTTATATAGTGCTTTAGAATTTGCAAAGCTTTATATATATCATCTCATTTGAGCCTCCAGACAAACTTGTAAGTATTACAGTCGTTATTATTATTCTGATTTTACAGAAGAAGAAACTGAGGCTTTGAGAGTTTAAGATGATGATCACATGGTGTAGGAGGTGAGGCTTTAATCTAGCTCTTCCGGACTGCAGATTTATCAGTTTTTTCCACTCTTTGAGATAATTTGGCATAGCTAACATTTTCAGGCTTGGTGCAAGCATCAAGGTTGCTTGTTTAAACAGTACTCTTTGTTAGGCCAGGTGCAGAGTCATTTTAAGATCAAGGGCCTTTAAGGGGATGAACAGTCACTAGCTTGGGGAGGTTGAGAGAGAGGATAGAGGTGGTCTATAAGTTCCTTGATTAGAGGAGGACCTGAGATAGTGTTGACAGACTATCTCGTATTTCAATTCTTTGATTATTTCCCTATTGTGTCTAGAAGAATAAGGGTTGATATTTGAGCCAATGTCTGATAGTGCTGACAAATGATGATGGCACACAATACCACTTGCTCCTTTCCTACCTCTTTGGAGTATTTCCCCCTATTCTCAAATGCAAAATTATTAACCTTGAACTCTTAAGATGAGAGGCAGTGTGGTGAAGTGGATAGATACTTGAGCATGGAGTCTGAGAGACCTGGATCATTTAATGGCTGAATGACCTTGGTCAAATCACTTAACCTCTTTGGGCCTCAGTCTTCTCCTCTACAAAATGAGAAGGTGGGATTTGATGACCTTCTAAATCTACCATGTTAGGACTTCTCCCTGACACCAAGCACAGTACCTTACACAGAGCTGAAATATATATATATTTATATTATATACATATCATATATAATATAAATATATATTTATATATGTAATATATATATGTATGTATATATATATAAAGGTTGGAAATCACCTGGGGGCTTGTCTAATGGTCATTCTACTTTCGATCTATCAATAAGCATTTATTAAGGGCCTACTATTGCCAGACACTGTGCTAAATGCTGGAAAGAAGTCAGAATTAGTATTTGGCTTGATACTCTGGACCAACTCATAGTCTAACCCTAAAATGTGAATCAAAATGGCTATAACCTACCATTTCTTACTTGGCAGATAGTATGGATTGACTGATTTTTGGACTATCAGATAACAAGTTTTACATAGGCCCATAATTATTACCTATAACAGTAACAACATTAATATTCTTTAAATGTATTTCCACAAGCGTATGCAAAGAAACTTTGTATCTGTATGCAAAAAAGCACAACGGGACTTTATACAGACTGGTTAAAAAATATCTGTAAGGATTTTTTAAGACAACAACATATTATGAAATTTATATTAGTTTTTTTAATGTTCTTTCACATTCATGGAATTCTAAAATAAAAAATAAATTCAATGTTTAGAGTTAACTCACTAGTTTAAAAAGCCAGATGATTGTTATATAAAACACATAAGACCACCAAGAACTTAACATTCTTGCAGTATTTCACAGTTGACTATAAAGCACTTTCTATACATCATCTCAGTTCATTCTCACAATAATTTGGTTGTGAAGTATGGCGAGTATTATTCCCATTTCACAGATAAGGAAACTGAAGCTTTGAGGAGCCAAGTGACCTGTTCAAGGTTTTGTTGCTAGTTGGGGGAAGCTAGAATATGAACCAAGGTTTTCTGACCCCAGAGCTAGTTCTCCTTTTCTTTCCTACTATTTCATAATATTTATTGCAATCTGGTATTTAGGAGAAGAGGAGATGGGAAGAAATGGATGGGAAAGAAAGAAAGAGAGAGACAGAGAGAAAGAGAGGAAAGAAAGAGAAAATTAATCAGTTTCTCTCTCTCACTGTCTTAGAGATTTTTTTGAAGGCTAAAGTATTCTCTTTTTCTGGATATTAATATATTTACTTTCCCCAAAAGTATAACTATTTTTAGGAAATTCCCTGAGTAGAAGTTCAAGATTTACTTTTGTGACAAGCTCTTTAGCCACATGACTTTTTCCAACCTTCTACCCCCTAAAAAGAACAAAAGAAAATCCTTTTTGGGGAGGGAAAAAATCTTTCCTAGCTTGACTTAAACCACAGAGGGATTTTTGGAGGGAAAAAAATCATGGAGAATTTACTTAGATATTTCTTTGAGGTGAGACAAACTTTTCAGGGCTTTGAGGGGCTAAGTCACAACACATACCTGAGGCCTTATTCCCCCACCTCCCCACTCTCATTGCATATTACAGTGTATCCCCAACTTACTTGGCTACAGAACACTTCTGGATTTGAAATATATTGATAGACCCCATACATGTTCATCTGGGGTGAAGGAAAGGGTTGAGAAGGGAAGGAGAAAATTCTGAAGCAAACTAGATGTTAAGCCTATTTTCATGCTGAAAAACTGTTCTTTGTATGTAATAAGTATTTTGACACCTAGGTAAAATTTGTACTTATTATGGTAAAGGGAAAATATTGCTAGTATTGACATTTTCCAGTGGAGTCTCTATTCATGTCTTCAGAACACAGTTTTCCTTCCTTGGAAAAATCATGAAATTTCAAATTCTAATCTAAATGGCTTATTTGTTCTTTTGTTTTGTGAGAGCGATATAGGAAAATTCTGATTTTTAAAAATGATGGCCATTTTTTTCATAAAGATAGGTGTCATGAATAACTGAAATTTAGGACCCTGTATTCTTCTAATCATGATTTGTTCATTTGAGCTCAACTGAATATACCTTCTTTGCCACTAATTCAAGCACAATGAGAATGTGATGCTCTGCACTATTCCATGAAAAACTACTATAATAATGATAGTAAAACACTTTGGAAATATGAACATGCTTAATGTGTATCTCAATTTACTTAGTAGACTGTTTTGCCTCAGTTGAACGTATCTCACCTCCATAGCTTTGTGAGATATGTCAAATTTCTTTACAACAGTCTTCAAGGGCATGTCTAAATTCTTTGGTTGTACTGAAATTTTGTTGTACTGAATATTGCTTTAAATAATGAGACAATCTTCTGGGGTGGGTTTTGTAAAACTATTTCTAATGCAAAGGGATTTGTTGTAAAGGTATTTGTTATAATGGAATTTGACCTATGATGATTATTTGGAATTTTCTTGGAGTAGTTCAAAGCATTTTACAGGGATCATCTACTTTATCCCCCCAAAGTAAGAAAGCGGCAGGTATTATTTTCACTACAGATTGAGGACACTGAAAGGCTAAAGTTTTTGTTTAGGTTTTTTTTCCCTCCGAGATCAAAAACTGAGCCTGTGACACTGCCAGATTCCAGGTCTGCACTCTGTGACTAGCTGACTAATCACACATGCTATATGAAGCAGAATGATAAAAATGCAGCTGTTTTACCAGGTTAACCTTTCTGGGAGTTGTGGTATTTTTACAGGTACAGTAACTGATTCCAAATCTCTATGAAAAACAAAAAAGCAGATAATATAAAACCTTTCAAGTTTCTGGCATTGGCATATATATATTTTTAAAGCACTCAATACCACGTGTGATCTTCAGTCCTTGTTCACTCACCTCCTTTACCTGATGTAGGTGAATTTCTTGGTTTTGCTTAATTTTGTTGCCCAGAGACTGGGATGGGGGGAGGGGAGAGAAGATTTTGGGGTTGTCTCAGATGACTGAGTGGATTGCAGTTTGAAGAATTCTGATCCCTGTATTCCAGTTCTAATCGCCTTTTCTCTGCAGTATCCCAACCAAAACAAGACTATTTAGGAAGATCTGGATATTATCCTTCGCATCCCGAGGCATCCTGTACCAGATCTGAGAATTCTACCCAGAAGACCGAGTTCATTAAATTCTTAAATAGTGCTTTTTGTGAGAACTATGCCCTGTGCGAGGGTTGTAGGGGATACCAAGATGAATGAATACGACAGTCCCTGCCCTCAAGGAGCTTACAGCTGGGAGAGTAAAACACCAGAAATTGGCAGAGCAGTGTGAGGACTTGGGTAACCACAGAGCAGACTAACCTTCTGGGGCCTCAGACCTAGGGCGGGAGTGGAATGGGTGACACCCCCGGCCATACACAGAGACACGCACATACACGGGCACACGAAGGTCACCTCCAAGGGCGATTGAGGGGACCTGGGGTCACATTTGGGGGGGGGTCCTTCCTACGAATCTGAAGAGGGTGTGGGGGGGGTGGGGTTTGCACCTAGGCAGGGCCCAGTCCCCGCCCTCTGGCTAAGGGCCCGGAGTCCTCCGGCTGGGGGGCGGGGGGGGCGGTGATTGACAGGCGGCGGAGACGGCGGCGGCCCGGGCTCCCGCCGCCCCATGTGACTCGGGCCGGGATGGCTTCGCCTTCCCCTTCCCTCAGCGGCGGCCGCGGTTCGGGCACGGGCTCGGTCTCCGGCTCCGTGTGATCGGCGGCGGCGGCGGCTCGGCGGCGGCTCGGCCGGGCCCAGGGCTCTGGCCTCATGGGGAGGAGGGGCACCCCGGGCCCCCACGGCGAGGCGGCGGACGCCGACACGGACGGGGAGGCCGAGGCGGGGCAGGCGGCTGCGGCCGGGGCCGGGGCGGAGGAGGCAGAGGCCTGGCCTCCCGGGGCCGGTCCGGGGCCGCCGCTGTGGCGCCTGCCCGAGGAGCTGCTGCTGCTCATCTGCTCCTACCTGGACTCGCAGGCCCTGGGCCGCCTGGGCCAGGTGTCCCGCCGCCTGCAGCGCTTCACCAGCCGCGACCTGCTCTGGCGCCCCATCGCCCGGGCCTGCCTCAACTCCGGCTTCACTCGGCACGGCACCGACCTGTAAGCGCGCCCGGCCTCGGGCCCGGGCCCTGGGAAAGAGCGGGGACGCGGGGCCTAGTCTGGCGACTCCCCGGCCCGTCCCCTGGCTGGGCTCGGCGGGGGGGTGTGGTCTCTAGGAAGCCCCCCCCTCCTCCCCCGGGCCCGGCCACGGCCCCGCAGCCCCCTGTCTATGGTTCCCCGAAATTCAGAGCCCTGGAAACGGCCCCCCACTGTGAGCCCCCTTTTAAGTCCCCTTCTCCCCATTGGCCACATCAGTGAGCCCCTCCCCAAAATAACCCACTCTGGGATCCCTTGAGATGAGTGCCCGAGACCTTGCCAAATATCCCCCATAGAATACCCTCGTCCACCCACCAAGAACTATTTAATTTCCTTTGAGAGCCTCTCAGAAGGTCCTCCTCTTTGTGACCCCTTCAAAATATGCTTCCCAGACAAGGACAGTAACAATAATAGCATTCATAGAGTGCTTTAAGGTTTGCAAAGCGCTTTACAAATATCCTGGTTTATCCTCACGACCACCCAGGGAGGTAGGTGGTATTATTCCTTTCATTTTACTGATGAGGAAACAGGCAAGTTAAATGACTTGCCCAGGGTCACGCAGCTCCTAAGTGTAGGAAGCTGTGTTTGAATTTGGGGCTTTTGCACTCCCAAGTCCATCACTGTACATGTCATTTTAAATGTAGCTAGTCCCTGAGATTCTCCTAAAATAACTGCCTCTTTTAGATTCCTCCCCCCAATAACCTTTTCTGAGATGATTTTCAACATAGGCCTCTCTGAGGCTACCTCTAAATAATCTTTCCTTTCTTAGCCTAGCCTTCAAATACTATTCAACTTGAAAGATCCCTTAAGACCCACTCTGTCGGTGAGATTCTGAGGTTTTCTCAGTTCCAGCACTCAGAGCCCAATGCTTTCCTCATTGTTTTAAGTGGCTCTAGGGTCTTAAAGGTGTGTGTGTGGGAACTAGCTGGATAGACTAGCTCTGTGTGTGGTTTTGCTTTCCTCCAGCCCCTTTGCCTTTAACTCTTACAAATTATGATAGGGTCTCAGGTGTAGTATCTGTATTATCATTTATTGGTATTCCATATTTAGTTGTGGATTAAGAAAACCACTAAATATTTTTATAACCAAGGAGCATTTAGTCAGATGTGAAGAAATGTCTGTAGGAGTGTGACCTGGTAATGTGGACCCCAAGAAGTTCTCCCCAGCTATCTTACTTTGCCTTCTGGTCCCAGGCATAGGCAACTTCTAGAAGTCTGGAGGAGAAAATTTATTTTTGGGCCACACTTCTGTACCCAACAGGACACACAAGAAGGTGGATGGGATGCTTGCTTGTGGCCTAGGACTGGTTACACGTAGGTATGTGTGCTACATAAGAGATATATGTATTGCAGTTTTGTCTGTGCTGAAGAGAAGGGGGCAGGAAGAATGAAATTCTGAGACCTATAATTGGAAAAAGTGTGTCCTGGACAAGCATGATTTGAATGACACTGAAAATGGAAATGTATGACCTTTTCAGTTGAGTTAGAGTGGAGAGTGGTGCCCAACCTTCCAAGGGGGGTTGTTTTCAAAATGCCCTCTATCCCATATGACTAAAACACTTTTCTAGAGATTACCCATAAGGAAAGCTGACTAAAATGACTGGACCACACTCCAAGAAAAGGGTTGACTTTCTTTCCTTTGAGGGAATTAAACTGATAGCTTGAAAATGCTAGCTTTATTTTTCTTTCTTGTTCAATATACTTCTGAAAGGGAGAGGACTAAGATATTGCAGGTACTTTGAAAGCCAAATAAACTTTGCCAGTGTTAAAGTGCTGTAGTTTATTTAATCAGCAGATATTTATTAAAGTGCCTACTACATACAAAACATTATACTAGTTACTGGGTATTGATTATAGCTTTATTATTTATTAGCTGGGTCCTGAGACCTATGGTGAGGTATCTCTGACCTCCCAGGGAAGTTGTTTTAATATAGCATTTGATCAAGAGCAAGGTCAGTGCTCCTTTCTGGGTTGAGGGGAAAAGTCATATATGCTACAACAGGTGGGGAGAGTGTTTATCAGTGTGGTCTGTTTCTGGACAGCTGCATGAGGGATGATAAGCTGCTTGAGGTGGTTGTCGTCTTTGGAGAAAAAAGGCTTGTGGTCTTCCCCAAGTTTTAGTATGCAGTGAGAATCATACCTCTGTGAAGATAGAGTGAGACAGCTGGTTAATACATTGTGTCTCCGCCCCCCACCAAAAAGACTGAAAGAGTGAATGCCTTTTAATGGAAAGCAAAATTTTAGTCTTGTTCAGTTTGATAACTTTTAAGTGTCTTGTTTCTTCATGTCACCCTGTCGAGTGAAGTTGAGGATTGGGACTGTTTCTAGAAGGTGGGAAGAGGGAAGTAAGTAAGGTGTTTGATTTCTCACCTGTCCTGATTCTTTTACTCGGGTACGTGGAGTTACTTCAAATACTACAGTGATATCTGTGGGCCTGGGATCTCAACTTAAGGTACCTGGATTTTTAGCCCCAAGGAAACACGAAGGGATCTGGTTTACTGACCTTCCGGCCCAGGGCAAAGTAGTTGTTTGGTTGTTCTAACTGATCTTGGCTCTGTTGATTAAGATGAACTGCTCTGACTCCTTTTGATTTGTTAATGGCCTTACTATTGTGCTTGGAGGCATTTTGGGCACTTAAAAAACAAAACCCCCAAAACCCGAAACAAATAATTTGCCTCCTTTTGAGCTCTTGCCCAAATTGTAAACATTATTGATCATACATACCTCACAATATGTGGATATATTTTTTTTTCTGGTGGACACTAAAAGTTTTCCTACTAGTTTAAAATTAATTTTGTTTGGTCCTTTTTTGAAGGTATTATGAAACTTTGGGGAATAGAAGTATTTTGAATACCATAATCAAAGCTAAGGAAATGTTTTGTATAGCAGCTTTTTAAGTTTTCCCTGAGGAATTTGGGAAATTAGCCTGGTTTAGTGCACTAGAACCAGAAATTGAAATTTAACTAGACTTCATAGTCAGGGCCAAGGTAACAGGTGGAAGAACAAAGTTAGTACTTGGAAACTCCAAACGGTTTACAATCTAGATTGGGATTTTAAAGAAATTGATAAATATGTGGGATTTTAGAATTTCCAGTCCACAATAAAAGCCCCTCAAAAAGCAAATACTACAAGCAAAAGACTACAGTTTTTTCAAACCCTAATTTTAATTTTAGTATACTTTGGAAGCTGTTAGGCCAGTCTTCCAAGACAAGTGTGATAGAGTTGAGTAAAAATGTAAGGAGTGGAGAATAGGTTTGTTACTGGATAGTGACTGGTGTAAAAATACTGAAAACATCAATGAAAAAATTTTTTTAAAAATGTAACTGGGTAGTAAAATTGCTAAATTGTATTTAACTGCCATGTCCATTCATTCCTTAATTCATTCATTCCTCCACTGAGACTGAATGTGTGGAACTCTTTGTGACTGGGGTATCCATTTCAGCGATGATTAACGTTCAGAGTGAAGAGATAGAAACAGATAAGCATTGCGTGTTTGTTTGTTTTTAAAATAATTGAACCTAAGAGCAATTTTGCAAAAAAAAAAATGGCATAAAGTTTCTCTTCCTATTTCAAAATACAGAAGACTTTGGTGGTTGGTTAACTTTTGAATCGAATCAGTGTTTCTGAGAAAAGTTGCCAAACTTCTATGACTTGGGCACTTTTTGGCTTTTCCTGCTGAAGAGGGCCAGTTCAACCAAAGAATTGGTTTATAGATGTATATATTGTCTTTTTTTTTTGAAAAGGCCTTGTTTAATGGCTTCTGTGAGTTAATAAAAGTAGAGTTCAATTTACATGCTCAAAATAAATAAAACAATACACCTGTGAAAGCAGGAAACTGCCCAGTGAGGCAAGTACCTCTAAAAGCAAATGGGGTTTGAGGAGGCCTCTTCTAAAATTCTGAGACAAAAACAAAACAAAACACCAAACCCTCCTTAAGGCTTTTCCAGTCATGGAAAGCCTGAAAATTAGAAAGCATTTCCTTACTTTCAGGATAATAGTACATTGAGACTCTTAAACTCCACAAAGATGAGTTAACCACATATGTTGGTGGACTTTTAGCCAGAAGAAAAAGAAGACTTCAGGTAAGGAGTGTGGTAAGTGTCTTCAAGTATTTGAAAGGCTGTCATGTGGAAGAAAAATTGTTCTGTTTGGCCCCAGAGGGCAAAACGAGGAGCAGTGGGTTCCAAAAAGGTAAATTTCATCTCGATGTAAGGAAAAACTTCCTAACAATTAGAGCTGTCCAAAAGTGGAATGGACTGCCTCAGGAGATAGTAGTTTCCTCCTTACTAGAGGTTTTCAAGTTAAGCCTGATGACCGCTTGTTAAGGGATTTTTGCTCAGGCAAAGGTTGGACTAGATGGCTTCCAAGGTCCTTTCCAACTCTGATTTTATGAACAGGGTGGGAACAGTTATCTTTCTTGTTTCTCCATCTTTTGTCCCTTCTATCTGAATCCCAACTGCTTTGGAAATTCTCCTACATCTACATTTTATTTTTTGCATACAATTAATTTTGGTTCAAGACTGTGGTGGTTTTTTTTTTAATTGAGACCAAAGTATGAATAGGGTTCGTGGGGAAATGTCTGGAATAAGGAAAAATT
The DNA here is from genome assembly GCA_028646595.1 of Phalanger gymnotis. Taxonomy (NCBI): domain Eukaryota; kingdom Metazoa; phylum Chordata; class Mammalia; order Diprotodontia; family Phalangeridae; genus Phalanger; species Phalanger gymnotis. The sequence continues at coordinate 85,468,838 of CM053624.1, forward strand.
CAGCATCCATGATGTAGAAGTATTATATCCCCTCTTCCTTCCTGTCTTCTAGCTAAATTAAAAAACAAAAGCCCTAGGTTAACTCTGAAACTGATTTGGCTTTTTGTTCAGAATAATTCAGCCCTTGATCTGGCCTGAAACTAAAAGAGATGTGTGCATGTTTAGATTATTCTTCTTGAAATTGGATTTCTTTAAACATTTGGGAAGTTTAGGAGAAATAAAATTCTAACTTTTTTAGAACTAGGGAAAAGATGAGAAATTGGATTTTTAATGAAAAGCATGTATATTATATATATATATGTGTATACACACATATACACATATAAGTAAGGTCCTCTGACACATACTTAAAAAACCCTAGTAGCACCAACCAATCAACAGATAAACTTGCTTAATAGGTAATAGATTTTTGCTTGTATTTCAGAATTTGCCTAGAAGTATATCACCTGTTAGAAGATTGAATTCTTAGTGAATTCAAAGTTTTGGCTCAATTCCAAGTTGAAGAAGTCTCTTTCTCCTGACCAGGCCTGTCTAGTTGTAAGCATTAGTTCAGATTCAACTCTCACTTTAGGCCAACAGTAATAGCATTAGTTAGACACACTGAATAACAAACAGCAGGGCTCCTTCCTCTCCAAGGTAGATCAGCTCCCTTCTAGATGACCAACAGCCATCTCCAAACAAACAGAAGATGACTACCTGGATAAAGAGTTTACCTTTTGAAAAAGATTTGGCCAATTTTTTCTTAGCTTACAAGTCAGTTCTATATTTCATCTGACCTGCTTCCTCTGTTCAAATTGCCCTCCCTGGAAGTCCAGGCCACCCAATTGGTCTCAGTGCCCACCCCTCTTTAGTCTACAATTAATTGCCAGCACATTCCTTCTCTTTCGCTTTCTTCTTCTTCTTCTTCTTCTTCTTCTTCTTCTTCTTCTTCTTCTTCTTCCTCTTCCTCCTCTTCCTCCTTGTCCTTTTCTTTCTCCTTCTCCTCTTCCTCCTCCTCCTCTTCTTCCTCCTCCTCCTTCTTCTTCTCCTCTCTCTCTCTCTTGCTCTTTTTTTTTTTTTTGGTATTTGACATGAGCTAAGACTACTGAGAAAGGTGACAACTGTGAAATGAAGACAAGGCTGGGAGGCACCTTAAAAAATACAAGAGGCAGCAACTAAATGACAAGAGCAGACTGCCAGGCACTTTCAAAACACTACTTGGTCTGTTGACTTTCCATTCTTTGTCCGCAGCACAAAATTGGAGGTCAAAGAATCATAGGAGTCAGAGATGGAAAAGACATTTGGGGTCACCTAGTTCATCCCTCCTCCTTCCTCTGCCCCTGATTCAGAATCATTCCTTACATTATATTTTCTCCTCCAGCTCTTGTACAGTTTTCACGGTCTTCACTCAACTCCGGCTGTTGCCTTTGGGAAATGACGCAGGAGGCTCCATTCGGTTTGTGTCTGGCATAGAGAGAAACTGCCTCTGCCCACAGTTGACACCTACGAACCTCTTTGTTGGTGGTCTTTGCTGAGAGGTTGAGGGCTAACCGATGTCTTGTTCTTCTCTGCTACTTGGTTTAGAGGCCGAAGAGTATTCTTTGGGTTGTATTAGGTGTCTACATATGTTTGGCGGTAGCTGTGATATAGAAGTGACTGTTTGCTTTGAGGCTTTTGATTTCTTGCCCTCTGAAAAGCAAGAGGTTGGAGGTGAAGGGAATGACATTGAATCTCACTTTGCTATTAAGTAACCAACTTGGAAACAGTTAAAAAAAAAGCCCTGGAAAATGGCACTGACCACTAATTGTTAGAAGAGGTATACACTACCCTTTCAGGTTAGAAATAGAGTGAGAAGGATGCTTTCTGACTGAAAATGTAAGCTGGGAAAGAGCAAGAGCTCAGGCTGAAAGCAAATGTTTTGGGACTTAGGGATGGTGTTGCTTCTGGAGATGGCATTGCCAATGGCTCCCTGACGTTGGGGAACTAATGGTCACTGATTGTAATGTTCTTAGAAGGAGTCTGGGGATGGTCTTTTCTAGTGGTAGCATAGAAGGATACCTTCCCCTCCCTTCTTAAGCAGCTGGTGGGAGCTACCCAAAGGGGATATTAAGTTTCTTGTGGTAACTGCCAAGAATGAGAGGAAATCTACAAGCTGTGGGATTTCAGGGTGGGATGAAGGCAGGGGGAGGCAGGTGATGGTAATAGGAGGGAGAGGGAAATGAAATTGTTTTATAGTAAATATATTGAGATGTTTTTCCTGGAAAGCTGTTTCATTGTAATGAAAGATGGTCTTTTTGCCTTTTAGCTCTGCCTTAAGTTCCTTTCTTCTTTCAGCTTTCCTTATTCCAACCACCTTTCCTAATACCCTACTTTCTCATGCTTCTTTGAATTTTCATTTTGGAAGGGCATGTCGGTGAGGTAAAGGAGTGCTTTAATAATGTACACAGTGAGTTAGAAGGGAATTCTCTTATAGAACAAATGTATTAAGGGAGAAATTCTCATTCCTCCTTTATCTTGCCTGTTGTTTGACCTTATCATAACGTCCTGAAGACATTAAAAGCTTTTTGGACACCAACTGGCATATCTCCATTCCCACAATCAGCTTAGTAGAGCCAAAGAATGAATTTGAAGCCTAGTCATTTAGACTAAGAACCTGCTTGAGAGATTAGTATATGCCATAGCAACAGAATTTTAAAATAGTAGGATTACTACTATTCTAGTGCCAGTCCCAGCCCTTCCTCCTACCAAGAAGTCCTAGGTCAGTGCCATTCTGTGGAGTTAAGAAGTATGTGAAGACTCTTATTTAGTCCTTCCTTCTTGGAATTGAGCAGGTTTTGTGTTTATTGCTAGTCCCATTTGGTTCTAAAGACCAAAAGGTGATTTTCAAAAGCGAATGAATCCTCTAGTCCAGAAAAGGTAATACTGGACTTTCTGCATTGTCATTCAATCTTGGGAACAGAGTCTATGGCCCAGTTGAAAGGGAAGGTATGAGATGAGAGGTCTGGGTAGGGGTGGTGTACCATATTAGGGAGGCCTATATAGTGATGTCTGTGCTTGACACAGGCATTCCTTATACAGCCCTATTTTCTTTGCTGCTGTGCCCTTTCTCACTTAAAAATGAAGATTAACTAATTTACAACCCTTTTATAACTTAGTAGTCTTAATAGTCTTTGAGAATACTTAGTAGATGACCTTTTAAGAACTGCTAGGGCTGAAAAATTCATCATTCTGTGGTCATCCTCATGATGAGTCTTCTCAAACTTAGCCAGGATATTCCTTAAATAAGAGATACACAGCTTGTTACTGGTCCTGTACCAGAAACCTTTCCAGTTTGGTAGGACCTACCAGGACTTGTAGTCCACTGGCATAGCCTTTGAGGAGCCAGGGCTACTTCCTTGTAAGGCACTGGGGTAGATTTTAGTAGAAGGTCCTTATGACTATGTAGTAGCTAGGTGGCTCAGTGAATAGAGTGCCAGACCTGTAGTGAGGAAGATTCATCTTCCTGAGTTCAAATTGGGCCTCAGACACTAGCTATGTGACCCTGGGCAAGTCCCTTAACCCTCTTGGCCCATTTCCTCATCTTAAAATGAGCTAGAGAATGAAATGGCAAATCATTCCAGTATCTTTGCCAAGAAAACCCTAAATGGGGTCACAGAGTCAGATGTGACTGAAAAACGACCAAAGTGGTTTACTCTGTTAGTGTGAAGCTGATGTTGGAACCCGCTTAACTTATGTTTGAAGAAGTTCTTTAAGTGATGAATATTTTGCCAAATTAAGAGTGTTGACCAAGGTGGAGAAGTTGGAATTTATAATAATGGTGAGAGTAACTCATTTCTGAAAACAAATTATTGAAGTATTGATAAATACACATTTGCGGCTGTATCTATTTATATCTATCTGTCTGTCTCTCTGTCTATCTATCTACTCCAGTGGATTTAAAATTTCATGAGGGTGGGTATTACCTCCAACATGTAGTTTGCAACTCATCCATGCCCGCCCATTCAGTAGGACTCTTGTCTATATTCTCCCATAAGTTCTTCACAGGGGGTTCACCAAACATGCTGGAAGCCTTCCTCAGTTCTCTTGACCAGCCCATCATCATCTTTCTCAATCATGCATTTCTTTGATGACATCCTTTAGGTTATTTCTAAATAGAGTCAATGTCCTTTGCTTGTTTTTCAATTTTAATATCATATGTGGCAGGATAGGTTTATTTGCTTCTGTTTTTTTTTTTGGTGGGGGGAGAGGAGGGCATGAGAGACAAGAGGTCATGAAAAGAAAGGAAAAACTCAAGATTACTTCCTTACTTCCAAATTTAATTTCTACCCCACTTCAGACTCACTGTATGTATTGTGTTGTTTTTGTTTAAAATAGGTTATGTGCCCAGGAATGCAGTCAAATTATAATGGTGACTAAGTGCCGGAAAGTGTGGTAGAGGGAGAAGAAGGGGGGAACAAGGAGTGGAAAAATGAGCCCCAGGCTAAAGGAGGAGGGCTGGGAAAATGGAAATCCAGGCAGGCCAGAGGCCAAGTTAGAGATTCCAGTGTGCATTAACAGCTATGCGAGATGTTTATTTACAGGGGACTAATCATTTTTGGTTGGCTCTCCCTACTTCTACACCTATAACTGTTCAGGAGAAGTAAGCTGGAGGGCATCTCAGGGATCTGAGTAGAGTCATTTTTGAATTCCAAGGAGCACCTGCTTTTGTCTTAGAAGATTCTTTTCCTACTGTTTTCTTCCCCATATTCCTTTTGCTGATTTTCAGAGAGATTTTGGTCACTACCTCTGATTTTGAAGGAGATGAAATCACTAAAATTCTTTATATGTGTAAGGAGAATACTTAGTAATCTGTTAGAGAAATTATATGTATAAAGGCTTTGAGACTAAAGGAGGAAGAAGTAAGTTTACAAAGTTGCCATTTTCTAGGAACTTGTTTTTTTTTTAATAAATAAAAACCAAATTCAGTAATGGAAGCTTGAGGGACCCTGGGTGGGAATGGATTAAGTTTAGGATTGGGGAGAGGGAGTAAGAAATTTTTCCCTAATCAAAATAGCACTTGTCTTTGCCATAGCTCTGAAAGTTTCCAGCTGTCAGGCCTGAGCCCTGGCATATGGGGGGGGGGGGCTGGGTGCCAGGAAAGGGAAAGGGGAGTGTGGGGGCAGGGAAGAGTACCTTAACCTGTGATGAAATATCCCCATGATGGCAGTATTCATTGAGGTGAGGAGAGGGTGGAGATAAAGAAGGCTATATATCTTTTGCCAGCTTTTTTTAGAGTATGCTCTCTGTCTCAATTTAGTATGCCATATGTAAGGAAGACCTAATAATCATAATCCCAACAATCATAACAATGAACGTTTATTTAACACTTTAAAGCCTGCAAAACATTTTATATGTGTTATCTCATTTGAGGATCACAACAACCCTTATAAAGGTGAGTATTATTACCTTTATTTTAGAGATGAGGAAACTGAGGCTGAGAGGGGTGAATTGACTTTTCCAGGCTTATGTGGTTACTTGGTGTCTGAAGAGGATCTAAACTCAGGTCTTCCTGATGCCCAGCCTGGTGCTCTTTTCACTAGTGCCCCATCCAGGTGTTTGCTTATCTAGAATTTCCTGTTCTTTCTTTTAAAAAAAAATTCACTTTTACTGATTAATATTAAATTATCCTTTTCTCCTCCAAGGCTGTCTATACAAGGCTTTTGTTTTAATGTGAAAGGGATTTGTTAGTCAAAAATCTGACTTAAGAAGCAACAACATTTATAGTCAAAGTATTGAACTAGGAGTCATGGGAGCTATATTCTTCTATTCCTGGTTTTGCCACTTACTTAGGTATATGACCTTGAGACAGCCTTGCTGAGCTTTGCTCTTCGCATCTGAAAAACAGAACTAGGCTTAATGCCTGCCTTACCTATCTCAGAAAATTAGTGTAAAGATCAAATCTGTGGAACTGTTGCCTCCTTCTGTTTTCTTACGTTTCCTCACCCAGTTATTAGCTCCTGCATTTATTTTTTAAATACATATCTTATTAACACATTAAAAAAAATTATTCCAAATTCGTAATGACTCTTCTCCTCCCTCAACTAGAACCCTCCCTTGTAATGAACTAATATAGTTAAGCAAAACAGCCAACATACTGGCCATGTCCAACATGTGTCTTGAAGTCACTGAATTCATCAGAGTTCTGATGTTTTTCCTTGTTTTTCTTTACATTATTGTTAGCACCTAAAACCAGATCTCTCTGGGAGGTCTTGTGTCCTTGTGGCCTGGAGGTTATCCTGGGGAATTTTTTTCTGAGTATAGAGAGAGGCCTTGGTGACTTATATTGTTTATCCTCTCTTCTGTATACAGGGTGACCAGCATTCCAGTGAAGGAAAGAGTGAAGGTCTCACAGAACTGGAGACGGGGGCGCTGCCGACAGGGAACATTGCTCAAGTGGAGACGCAAGCAAGTAGCCTGTTATCTCTTTCAGAGCTTCCAGGGGCACAGGCTAATGGGGTCATGTTGGAAGACAAAAAAGCGACCTGGTTGTAGTTTGGCTGGCCTTTCTTGTCAAGAAGGCCAAGAACCCCACAGAAGGGGTCCAAAAGGGCAGACGTGTTCCTTGCCAGTTTGCCAGAAGGAAGACTGAGCAGTGAATGATGAAGCTAGTAACCAGATCCATCTTGTTTTACTGTCATTTAAGTCTTTTACTGACAGGTTTTTGCCTTCATTGTTAGGCTACTCAACATCTCTTTCCCACCCCCCTTTGTAAAAAGGCAAAATAGAATATAAATGAGTTTGACGTGTTGCTACCAAGACTGTAGAAGTTGAACTTTGAGGAGCAGGCTGGAAGGTGGCTGACAATGCCACTTTTTTTTTCTTTTCAGTAATTGTTCTCTAATTGTTTCATTCATGCCACTTTTGTTTCCAGTTAAGTCTAGTTAAATTGTAAACTTCAGAAGGCCAGGATTACATCTTACTCTTACTGTCTCTTAAAGTACCTACCACAATTCTGGGTACAGCAGTTGCTCAACAAATACGTGTTGGTTGATCGATAGGGATGGGGAGCAGGAACCTCAAGCTTATTTATGCTTGGCAGGTGTCGTTTCAGAAGTATATCTGTTATTTTTTTCCAAGAGAAGAGTAACACTATAATTGAGACCTATTGTTAACCTATTCAGTAGTGCTATGTATCTGTAGCTAAAGGAGACCAGGTGATTATCCTAAGGCAGTGGTTATAGGAAGGAACCTTCTGTTTCATAACTCATCCTTTTCCTTTTGCTTCTTAACACCATTGGTTACCTTGTCATCATCTGTTGCTGTGGATAATGGTAGTGGTGATGATAAACATTCACATGGTGGTGATAGGTGATTTATGAGGAGATCCACATCTCCTGCCCTTGTCCCCTAAAAGCCCCCCAAAACTATTGATACTTTTGTCACATATAATTTACCCTTTGATTTTGGAAGGTACCACCATCTTCCCAGTCACTTGGACTTACTGCCTGAGTGTCATCCTCAACTCCTCCCTCTCTTTCTCACCCCCCATATCCAGTCAGTTGCCAAGTCTTGGCGTTTTTCACTTCACAGCATCTTATATACACTCCCTTCTCTCCTCTGACACTACCACCACCCTGGTACAGGCCGTTATCACCTCACACCTGGACTGTTGCAGTAACCTGCTGGTGAGTCTCTGCCTCCAGCTTTTCCCCATTCCATGCCATTCTCCATTCAGCTGTCAAAGTGATCTTCCTAAAATGAAAGTTTGACCACCTCACCCTCCTGTTCTACTCTGGTGGCTCACTGTTGCGTCCAGGATCAAATATAAAGTTCTTTCTTTGTCTTTTAAAGCCCCCTCCCCCCCACATAACCTGCCCCCTGCTACAGTTCCAGTCTTTTTACTCTTTAACACTTCCTCCCCCACCCCATGTACTCTGTAGTCCAATGACACTGGCGTTCTAACTGTTCCTTGAATATGACATGTCATCTCTGACTGGGTATCTTCACTGACTGTGCTAAAGGCTTGGAGCTCTCTCCCTTCTCATCTCTGCCTCCTAACTTTCCGGGCTTCCTTCAGGTCTCATCCAAAATCCTACTTTCTGCAAGAGGCTTTTCATAATCCTCCTTAATGTTGGTACCTTTCCGCTGTAGATTTTCTGCAGTTTATCCCATATATATCTTGTTCACACATAATTGTTTGTGTGTTGTCTCCTTCATTAGATTGTGAGTTCCTTGGGAGCAGAGACTGTCTTTTACCTTTTTTTTTCCGTATGCCTAGCACTTAGCACATTTATTGTTGTTTATTATGTTCAGCTCTTTGTGACCCTGTGGGCCATGCTGTCCATGGGGTTTTCTTGGCAAAGCTACTGGAGTGGTTTACTTTTTCCTTCTCCAGTGAATTAAGGCGAACAGAGTTCCAAGTGACTTGCCCAGGATTATATAGCTAGTTAAGTGTCTGAGGCTGGATTTGAACTGAGGTCTTCCAGACTCCAGGCCCAGCACTGTATCCACTGAGCCACCTAGCTGCCTCAGCCTCTCACACAGTAAGTACTTAATAAGTGCTTCCTACTTTACTGAATTATATATTCCTCTGCCCTTTCCTGCCCAATGAGCTTTTTTTGTTGTTTAGTTGTGTCCAACTCTTTGTGACTCCATTTGGGGTTTTCTTGACAAAGATACTGGAGTGGTTTGCCATTTCCTTCTCCAGCTCATTTTACAGATGAAGAAAATGAGGCAAACAGGGTTAAGTGACTTGCCCAGGGTCACACAGTTAGTAAGTGTTTGAGACCAGATTAAACTCAGAAAGATGAGTTTTCCTGACTCCATGTCCAGCACTCTATCCACTCTACCACCCAACTACCCAACAATCTTATAGTGAAGATTAAAAAAGAAAAAAAAACAGTTTAGCAAAGCTAATGAACATATTGACTATGTCTGACAGCATATATGATATTTCATACCCACACTCCTCATCTCTGCATGAAGGTACATTTTCTCAACTCTTGTCTGGTGCTAAGTCTTGCCATTATAATTATACATTGTTATATTTCATCTTAGTCTTTTGATTTCCTTTGTTGTAGTTGTGCAAGTTGTTTCCTAGTTCTGCTGGACCAGTTCATAGAAGTCTTACCACGTTGCTCCGAATTCTTTGTATCAATACTAGTAACTTCATATAGTTCAGTAATATTCTAATCAATCAATCAATGAACAAGCATTTAAGTGTCTACTGTGGGGATACAAAGAGAGAAGTAAAACGATGCTTTCTCTCAAAGATGTTATACTCCAGCCCCAGGAGACAAGTACATAGATAGGTATCTATAAAATAAGCAAAAGATGATTTTGAGAGGAAGGCATAACAGCTTAGGGAGTGTGTGGATGAGAAAAGGGTTCTTGTAGGGCATGGACCACAGTTTGTTTAGCTATCCTCTAATCGGCAGGTTCCTATATATTTTCTAGTTATTTTTTTGCCACAAGAAGTGCTACAATGACTATTTTAGTATATATGAGACCTTTCTGTCTTTGACTTCCTTGGGGAACAGTCCTAGTAGGAGGCTCTAAGTCAAAGAGTGTGGATATTTTAGGCACGTTAAAAAAATTGTTCCAAATTATTTTTTTTTACGTGATTGGACCAATTTAAGCTCCACACCTGTGTATTGGTGTGCCCATTTTTTCAAAGCCTCTCCACTGTTGTCTATTCTCAACTTTTTTCATCTTTGCCAATTTACTAGGTGCGAGGCAAAACCTCAGAGTTTTTTGAATTGCATTTCTCTTATTAGTGATTTGGAGCAGTCGTATGGTTGTGTTAATGTTTTCTAATTCTTTCGAGAATCATTTGTGCATATCCTTTGACACCTTATCTATTGCCAGCTTTGCTTAATAACCACGAAGTAAGTTACTTTATCCATCAAGTTTCTGTCCCTGAAATGTTTTTTCCCGATCGCCCTAGACTGGTCTTAATCAGTTTGGCAAATAAATCACAAGCAATTACCATCTTGCTTCTCCCTGGGAGTCCACTATTCACATGACATGTATCCTGTTTTTATTCTGTATGAGTATGTATATAGTTATTTACAAGGCTGCTCTAAACTTCTAGTTATTGGGTCCTTCATTTATCCTCTTCTCAGCTACATGGATAACCCGTATTTATACAGGAGATGTTGGGTACAAATATGTATCATGATGTGTATAAATATGGACATCTCTACATACTTAACACATTAGGTGTAATATATGCAAACACTTGTAAAAACCTCGTGAGTAGACATCCAAGCTGCATTTAATGGCCCGTCAAGTCAATTTGCAGAACTTTTTCTTATTCCCATGGCAATTGTATTAACGAGTAGGGGTAGAAAGCTCACTGTCTCTGTTCTTTACTTTGGACTTGTAAAACACTTGGGCTTTAAAGAAAGTAGGCTCTTGCACATTTATCTCAATCAACAAACTTTATTAAACACCTGCTATATGCCAGGCACTGTTTAGATACCTTGTTGAAGTATGCCTGTTAGATGTGAGCAATGGTGGGTTGGTGGGGAAGGGGCATAGTCATAATCAGGGAGTATCCTCAGTGCCTGGCCATTTTCTTTACTAGAGCAGCTCACTGAGTATCATGGAACTAACCTGAAGCTTCTAACCCTTCTTCCTTCTGTAGGACCTCCAAGAGGATCTTTTAACTGTAGATTTGTCTTATCAGCTGTTTTATAAGAGCTGACTGTTTTTTTGTAGCCTCTGCACTGTTGAAGTCTGCTCTGTAGCTGTCTTTTTCCATTGTCACACTTGTCCACTAATACAGAAATGCAGATCTATCTCTCTAGTGAGAATCTAGCTATCTTATCAGTACATTAGCATCCTTTCTTAAATGGGTTTATGCTTTACACTGACAAATGGAGCTTTTACTCCATTAGAAAGAGGAAAGGGAAGGGCCTGCTGGTGGTACCTCCTTCCTTCTTGTCTTTCTTCCCTTCTCTTCTCATTGTTCTTTTTAGAAAAAGACATGGGACTAGAGACCTCACAGCTGAGCCCTTGAATTTCGAGTTAGAGGAAATAATTCATTCATCTGACTGGAAGTTTTCTTCTAATTCCCAATATTTACCAATCCCAACTTTCTATCCCTTTTTCTAGGAAAAATCCCAAGGTACTAAGTAATGATTCAGAACTGGAATGCCGTCTAAGAGAAAATGATACGTAGTTTGCTTTTGAAGTTTGATATCTCCTTTTAAAAATAATTTGTATTGATATTTTTGTTTTTATGTCACCCGTATTTCCTATTGCATTGTCCCTCTCCCCCATCCTTTCCTAGGGAACCATTCCTTATAATAAAGAGTTTTTTAAAAAAAGAAGAAAAAATTCAGGAAAACTATCCAACATTGCAAAAAAAAAAACCGTTTTATGGTATGTTCAGTGTTCCATACACGTGGCCTCCTGCCTCTTAAAAATAGCATGCGTGGGGGGCGGGGGGCGGGGAGGGGAGCAGGGCAGGGAGGGTGCATGGGATGTTAAGGAAGGACTAGCACCTCTGGGGTAAAGGCTTGTTGAGCCCTTTTCAGGGCTGCTCATCTACCTTTGGTGTCCACCTTCACCCAATTCTTGTGGCTCCAAGAAGCTGTAGTACGGGCAGTGACCACACTGTAGTAAACTATCTTGGCAGATGGGCTAAACTGGGTTGAGGAATCCAGGCCTCAAACCTGTTGGTGAGTTAGGTGAGTGTCTACCCCAAGCATGTGAAGACTTCCCTACCTTGGAATGGGCAGAGAACAATTTTTTCCAAAGGCCATAAAGGTCGCTGAAGCAGGTGCCATGGAACACTTAGAGCTTGGTCAGATATTAAAGACACCAAGGTCATCCACTGCATCCTGGGTCATCTCCAGTTGTCCTGACTTTTGTCTTGCTGCTGGACTTTGATGACTCTGGAAGAGAGAATGAGGCTGACAACTTTGTGCAACTCTGCCTCACTTAAATCTAGTTCTCGAGCAAGTCTAGATATCACCCCATGATGTCATTGGCTTTCTTTAAAAACGAAGGACAAATAGAAATAACAATAGCAGTGTGTAGGAATAGGGAGGGAAGCCATCATATATCTCTAAGATAACTTCTACTACTACTACTTTGAAGAAGTTGAGGGGAGGAGGGGATGTAGAACACTGAAATTTCTTACCTTTTCTTTTTAAAAGACAAAGAAAAAAATTATAGGACTATTTTGTCAGAAGGAGATGGAATAGAATAGTGAAGCCCAAGAGAGCGATCCAACAAACTCAGCTATTGTAACATCCTGGCTGGTACTTCAGTGACTGTTATTGGGAGACAGTGGCAATCACAAACAATAACCACCTTGCCTTCCCCTTTTTTTTACTGTTCATCCTAGATAGGTAGTTACTTACTGGAAAGATGAGGGCTCTGATTCCATTAGATCATTGCTAGATGGAGGATTATTTACTGACTAGACTCTGATCTCTCCCAAGGGGTACAATTGACTTCTTTGTTGATATTCTTGTTGACCCATATCTTCTTGCTTCCAATGTCTGCAGTCTGATGCCCTGGATGCAGCTAGAGGGTGGCTGTTTGTACCTCTCCCAAGCCGAAGACATCCATGCCTACCAGCTCCGTCCAGATGGTTCCAGCTTACACCGCCGGCCCCTGGCCATTTTTTCTGGTCATGAGGAGGATGTGTGCCGTTTTGTGCTGGCCAGTTCACATGTTGTCAGCGGCGGAGGGTAAGGTCTCCTCTGCCTCCTAACCTTGTCCCTCACAACACTGAGATCTGTCTTTGGTTGACTTAAAGGCCCTTTTACCTGCTTTTGGAATTTTTCTTTCTACCACAAAAGGGCTTAGCCTTAGACCACAGAGAAAGAAGTAGTGGCTTCTTCCCAGATTAGAACTCTTTAGAGAGGCTTGGTCCAAGGTAGCCCATAGTGAAAAGATAGAGGGGCAAGGAAGGGGACTCTTGAATGCAAAATGGAGCAGCTTTGGGTAATCCTTTGTGCTGAACAGGGGATAATTTGATGTGGTCCTTGGCTCACTAAACCCCAAACATACTGAATAGGTGAAAATGTCTAGGGGTAAAGGGCCTTACCGTGAACAGTCCTGAAGCTCAGTAGGGTCAGGCCCTCAGAGAACTGGGGTGGTTGTACAACCATCTTGTCCTTATGCAGTGGGCATAATTGGCTATTGTATGTGTGTGAAGATGTCTCCCATTTTCTCTTTTAGAGATGGGAAGATTGGCCTTCATAAGATGAATGGCACTTTCAGCATCAAATTCTCAGCTCATGAGCAGGAGGTGAATTGTGTGGACTGTCAAGGGGGGGTCATTGTGAGTGGCTCCAGGGATAGGACAGCAAAGGTGAGTTGGGTCTCTTTTGCTTACATGTTGTTAACTCCTGTGGTTGCTGGTGTGTGTGTATGTAACAAGGTATGAAATGGGTGGAAAGGAGCCTTGAGTCTCAAGATTGGCTAAGAGTGTGGAGAGTACAATAAAGAGCTCACTTATGTGTGCCTGGCATGCTACTTGTCATGCCAGGCTATGTCCCAGCCAGCTGGCCCCTCACAGGAGCCGACGGTAGTTGGGAAAGTAGCCACTCACTTGAAATGTACTGTGAATTTAAAAAGGACAGGCTGGCCTGATTTTTTTTCTTATTAAATTTCCTCAGGATTGTGGTTTTAGTTTTGACCTCACAAGGTTATTTTAAAATTTTCCTTCTCCCACTCACTCTCTTTTGGGTGGGCTAACTTTTATCTTCTTGTTTAGAAGCCATCAGATTGGCGATATTATTATTTTTATTATTACTACTACTTCTCAGTATGAAATGGTTAACAGGTGGTATGGAGACATTTAGAGAAGTCCTTATATATTCCTATATCACCAAGCTTCTTAGTACACCTTTGGATGAAGTTAGGAGAATACCCAACTCTCAACCAAATAGATTTCTATCTACCAGAGATGGAGAAATGGCTCTCTGCTTTTGCCTCCAGCAGCCCCACCCTGGAGTTAAACTTTCTGCATCTGTTGTCTCTGATCTGTCTCTGAGCCCAGCCAATGGAATTTTGCTGACAATTTGGTTGACTGTTTAGGAGGCAGAATAGGATTTTATTTGTCTCCTCCTCAGAGCTCTGTAGGCTCCATAGTGCTAACATGGGTAAGATACTTGTTTGTGTCAGCAAGTAGGGCTCCAAGACACACAACAGAATGGATTAGGGAAGAGAGAATTTTCTGCCTTACATAGTAACTTTTCTGATTCCCTATGGTTCCTGGTGTTCATTTCAATTCAACAAGGATTTTTACGCTTTTCACTATGTGCTAAGCATTGTCTTAGGCATTGGGGATTCAAAGACAAACAAAGCAGTTCTTGCCCATAGGTACTTGCAGAATTTAGGTACATCAGTGAAAAGGAGGCAAACACAATAATCTCTAATCATGTAATCTTCTCTTTTCTTAAACTTTGTAATTTGTAACAGTCACATAAATAAGTACAAGCCTGAGATCTCTGAGAAATAATATAATGAGCAGGTAATTTTAATTAAAATTATATCATGGATATTGTCTACCTGCCCCTGGAATCATACCCCATAATGTTATCCAGACCCACGCTCATTCATTGTCCCCTTCTACACTTCCACAGAACACTGGCCTCAATATAGTAGGCTAGTCAAAAATCAAACCAAATTAAAACCTGTGAGGCTATAAAATGCACTGAAGGCATGGCCTCTTACTCTCTGCTTTGCTACTCTTTCCTCATCTCTTGGGTTCCCTTAACAGGGCTGCTAGTACCAGGGAGTTAAAAGGGATTGCCCTTCTGCTAAAGATCAAACCCTGGGAGCCCTATATGCAGATCTTCCTCTTTTTCAGTGTTTTTCCTTTTTCCTACTGTGATACTGTAGTCTAGAACAGTGGTGTCAAATTGAAACGGAAATGGAGGCCACTAAAGTGTAAGGATCCCTATGGGCCACTTATTAACTTAGAAAAAGCATGTATTAATATTATCAATGTTTGATTGTATTTTATTTATTTTGTTAAATATTTCCCAGTTATATTTTAATCTGGTTCAGGCCTCACCGGAGAGTGTTGTGGGCTACATGTTTGACACCCCTGGTCTTGTCTAGAATATATGCATAATGATGAGTTTGTGTACAACTGAGTTTTACAATGGAAGGCAGAAGTTTTGGGAGCATTGACTAGTTATGTTTAAGTTAGGTCCATTTAGTTTATTCTCACTTATTTCACATGTGAAGTAATGAGTTAAACACACTAAAGGCTCAGGTTTTTATTTTTATTTACTGTTATTTTTGGCTCAGATTTATTTGTTTATTTATTTTAAATGTATTTATTTATTTTTAGTTTTCAGCATTCACTTCCATAAGATTTTGAGTTCCAGATTTTCTCCCCATCTTTCCCCTCTCTCCACCCCAAGAAGGCATGTAATTTGATGGAAACTCTACATATATATTCATGTTGAACCTATTTTCACATTAGTCAGGTTGTAAAGAAGAATTAGAACCAATGGGAGAAACACAAGAAAGAAGAAACAAACAAAAAAAGAGAAAGCAAATAATATGCTTCAACCTGCATTCAGACTCCATAGTTCTTTTTCTGGATGTGGACAGCATTTTCCATCATGTATCTGTAACAACAGTGTTACTTGCAGCTACTGTGGAGGTGTAAGGCCAATAACATCAGCACACAGCAGGGCTGCTAGCACAGGTTCTTTGATCTGCTTTTCTTGAGGAAAGCAACTTTAAGGGGTTAACAGTGTCACTTTAATTAAGCATACGTATATCATTCATTTAGTTCAGGGGAAAAAAGTCAGCACCCTGAACTTCAGAGCAGATACAAACATAAATTACAAACAGAGAAAATAACACAAATCAATAGACAGGCTTCTATCTGACCATAGCAATACATACATAGTTACCAGAGGGAGGAGCACCAGCATCTGTGTTTTCAAAGCGGGGAGGTGTGGGGCTCCTTAATGTTTAATGGCTACCCAAAATTTCATCTGGCCAAATCACACAAATAGCCTTCAAGTTAGCAAAATGCTAACGTCAGAATATATATACTGTTTCCAATCAATGACTCCTGATTCAATCAGAGTCTCTTGCTTCAAACAAAGGCAAGACTCAGTCAAAGACACTTGATTGCCTTAGTGCTGAGAAGCACTCCAAAAAGAAAAAACAACAAAAAGTGCCACTTTGCTTGCCATTACAGAGTCCTTTGGATTGTCTTGGATCCTTGCATTGCTAAGAAGAAATAAGTCTATCAAAGTTAGTTGTTGCATATTGTGGCTGTTACTGTGTACAATGTTCTCCTGGTTCTGCTCATTTCAGTCAGCCTCAGTTCATTTAAGTCTTTACAGGTTCTTCTGAAGTCTGCCTGCTTATCATTCTTATAGTACAACAGTTTTCCATTACATTCATATACCACACCTTGTTCAGCCATTCCCCAGTTGATGGGCATCCCCTCAATTTGGCACCACAAAAAGAGCTGCTGTAAATATTTTTGTACATGTGGGTCCTTTTCCCATTTATATAATCTCTTTGGGATACAGACCTAGAAGTGGTATTGCTGGGTCAAAGGGTATGCACAGTTTCATAGTCCTTTGGGCATAGTTCCAAATTGCTCTCCAGAATGGTTAGATCAGTTCCCAACTCCACCAACAATGCTAATGCATTGTTCCAATTTTTCCATATCTTCACCAGCATTTACGATTTTCCTGTTTTGTCATGTTAGCCAATCAGGTGTGAGGTGGTACCTAAGAGTTGTTTTGATTTGCATTTCTCTAATTAGTAGTGATTTAGAGCATTTTTTTTGTATGACTGTAGATAGTTTTAGTTTTTTCATCTGAAAACTGCCTGTTCACATCCTTTGACCATTTATCAAATGGGGAATGACTTGTATTCTTATAAATTTGACTTAGTTCTATATATTTTAGAAATTAAGTATTGTTTTACAGTCTCATCCATTGACCATGTATTTACCCTCATTCTTTTAGTTGCTTAGGTTTCATGCAAGTCTGGGACAAATGACTCTTCTTTGTTTTGGTTTTTTTTTACTACTCTCTGAATTCTAAGTTTGACTCTTTTTCTCATCTTCATCCTTACCTTCCTCAAAACTCAAGCAGATCTTACCAAACTAATGTCATTTTTTTTGGACAGTTTTCATAGGATCATAACTTTAGAGCTAGAAAGGGCCTTTGAGGTCTTCTAGTCTAACCCCTTCATTTTATAGATGAAGAAACTGAATCCTAGAGAAATTAGATGATTTAACTAAGTCATACAAAGTAAGTGGCAGAGCTGGTAATAAAGCTCAGGTCTTCTGACTTTGAGTCTAATGGTCTTTCCATTGTATTACACTGCTAGACCTGGAGCATGCCATAAGTATAATATACCTGGGCTTCATTGAGTCATTTGGTAAAATCTTCCATGCTAGCCTTTATACACGAGATGGAAAGATGTGTGCTATCTGCACATATATACTTATATGAATTTGGAACTGGTTGAATGACCATAGAATAGTTTTTAATCTAAAGACTTAAGTTTAGGATGGAGGAGATGTGACTAATTAACAGTTTGTGTGAAAAAAAATAAAAGCTAATGCTATCTCAGCTTGTTTTAGCAGAGATGTAGTATCTAGTAAAGGGAAATTATATTCCCATTGTCCTCTGCTGTAGTCAGACCACTGACTGTTTAGTGTTTTGTTTAGTTTTGGTTGCTACATTTTAGGAATTACTTTGACTAATTGAAGCCCTTCCATAGGAAGGTGACTGAAATGATGAGAGGACTGGAGACTGTGTTTTAATACGATATGTTGAAGTAACTAGGAATATTTAATCTAGAGAAGGGAACGTTTTTGGGGGAAGGACATGATAGCTGTTTGTTAAGTCATTTGGAATCATTCAATAAACAAGTATTTATTAAGCACATAGAGTCATGTTCAGGCACTGTTCTAGTGCTGAGGATGCTGAGACAAAAATGAAGGATTCCCTCTCCTTAAGGAGCTTATATTCTATTATGGAAGACAACAGTTATACATAAAAATATGAAAAATGAATACAGGATATTTGTGTGGGAAAGGCATTAGCAGTTGGGAGGAGCAAGGAGGATCAGAAAAAGCCTTATGTAGAAAGTGGTGCTTGAACTGACCTTTGAAGGGAAGTGGGGTATCCAAGAAGTAGAGGTGAGGTGGGAATGCATTGCAGGTGTGAGGGCTGGCCTGTGCAAAGGCATGGAGCTAGAAAGTGGAAGCAAAGTATGAGGAATAGCAGCAAGACTGTTTGACTACACCAGATTTTCTCAAATTGTGCTTCATTTCAACCCTGAAATGTCCCATTTTTTTTAAAAAAAAGCCTCATGTTGTTAATTGACATGAAAAATAATAATTTTAGAAGATCTTACTGCAAGCTTCTGCCCAAGTTTTTTTAAACCATTATGTTTAAATGTTTTGTTTTTTTGTTCTACCATTGTGGAAAAGTTTGACAAATACTGGGCTATACCATAGACTACATGAATGGGTATAATGTTATAAGAAGCCTAGAAAGATAGATTGGAGCCAGGTTGTGAAGGACTTTAAAAGCCAAAAAGGGTAGTTTATATTTTATAGGTAACAGAGAGCCACTGGAGTTTATTGATCTGGGGAGTGACCTGGTTTGACTTGTGTTTTAGGAAAATCACCTGGGCAGCTTTATGTAATGGATTGAAGAGAGGAGACACACAGCAAGGTAGAGTGAACAATTAGTTTTTTGTAGTTATCCAGGTGAAAAATAATGAGGGTCTAAACTAGAATACTAGCTGTATGAGTGAAGAGGGGATAATGGATACAAGAAATGTTGAAGTACAAATGATAAAATTTGGCAGTTGATTGGCTATGTGGGTTGAGGGAGAATGAGCAATCAAAGATAATTATGAGATTCTGAACCTGGCTGACTGGAAGAGTTGTGGTACCCTTAACAGAAATAGGAAAGTTTGGAATAATCAGTGTGGTTGTACTATTTTCTCCAGTGCTACTCCTCAGCAAATGAGTAGGAGCATAGGAGGTGGGCGGTGAGAGTAATCCGGGGTTCGATTTGGCAGAGCATTGAAAAAAGGGGACTGGGGACAAGGGATATGAGAGTAGAGAATGGTGTAATATTGAATTGATTGCCTATAGCTTCAATTTTGGGAAGAAAGGAAAATGGAACCAGAGCAGGATCGATGGTCTGGAAGTGTACTGAGAGGCTGGGGGACTAGAGGAGAGCAAAGAATAAGTTTAGGAAAAGTAAGGCGTAGGGAGAAATGGAAAGAGGTTATGCTTAGATAAAGGAATTCCAGAATTCTTTGTTGTGGAAGTAGAACACTTATGGCTGGTGGTGAGATTAAGGAGGTGACTTTCCATGTGGCTGTGGTGGAGTGAAAGGGTACATCATGGAGTTTGGGAGATTGAGGAATTGAGAAGCCAAGGTGTTTGATGGAATGTCATGTATGAATGTTGAAGCTCCCTAGTACAAGGGGAGGAGTTGAGGTAGAGTGGAAGCCATGTGCCTGAGCTCCTTGAGAAAGGAGGGAGAGTGATATTGTAGCTATTATATAACTGCTTTTAGGAGGTGAATTATCTTTCTGGATAGAATGAACTTCAAAGGAGGAGAGTTTGCTGAGTGATGATGGTAGAAGGAGGATCTGGAAGTGGTAATAGGGAGCAAAGGATATCCAGGTCTGGTGTCTCAGGAGGTGAGAGAGAGGGTGCAGTCAGTATTGGAAAGGAATGGTCAAAGATTCAGTGGAATGGGGATTACAGATGTTTTGTTGAGACCTGTATATGGCAGAACTAGTTGTAATGGGTGAAAACCATACAAAGGCAGATTTCAGCTTGATAAAAGGAAAAACTTAACAGTAATGAGAGCTTTCCTAAAATGGAATGAGTCACCTTGATGGTTAGGGGGTCTTGCACTACCACTGTCACTGGAGACCCGTGAACAGAAGTTAAATGACTACTGGTCAGTGATGTTAAAGATGAGAATCTTGTTCAGATATGGCTTGTACTCAGTAGCTTCAAAGGGCCCTTTCAACTCTGACATTCTATAATTACTCAAGAGTTTCTGAGGAATCAGAATTTCCTGGATTCCATCTCTCCTCGTTTCTTCTTGTTCCTTTTTAACTCTTCTTCCTTCTTAGCACTTAGCACAGTGCCTGGCACATTGTAGGTGCTTAATTAATGCTTATTGCATTGAATTCTCTTCTCTTTCCCTCTCCACCTCTCCTCCCACTTTTCAGTTCTTCTTCATATTATGTCTTCTGCTATCAGAATATAAGTTTCTTGAGTTTAGGGACAGTCTTGTTTTCTTGTTTTTGTATCCCTAGTGCTTACTTAACTTATATGCCTAGCATATAGTAAGTGCTTAATAAATGCTCACTCTTATCTATCTGTATACCTATCACGTGATAGTATCTCTACATTTACAACCACCCCAATTGGCTTCTAATACCTTTTTAAAGTCTTTAATAACCTAGAGATATTCATATGGTTACTCTTTATCTCTCTGAGATGCTCCTGCAAAAATGCAGTTACACCTTTTTATGGAAGAAGGACATTTTTTCGTAGGAGAACAAAGAAGAAAAAAAAATTCCATCAGATTGTTGTAATGCCTTTGTTGGCAACTGAAACCTGAAAAAAAAGGGGGACCTTTTTTCTTCCCTAATTTTAGGCTTATTAATTAATTTGGGTTGATTCTTCTGTTGAGATGCATTAACATGGGAAGGTTCCATCCTGACAATGTGTCAAGTTGAGGTCCCTGGTATTTGTGTGTTGTGAGGAACAAAGTCAGATCACTTATGCTGCTAAGTAAGCTGTTACTTCTTCAAGCTTAGGCAAGGGTGAAAGTGTCAGAGGTTAGAGTCTTATCTTCCATCCCCCAAAGACTATGACATCACTCACATCCCATGGTGATGGTGCAGTTCAGAATGTACTGGAAGGGCCATTTTCTGTGGGTGTTTTCACAAGTGGTACTAGGATATCAGAGTTACTTTTGTAGTCCAGGTCTGTCTTCCTTGGATTAAAGAAGTTGTTAAGAAAGTACTTTGACTTTCTTTTTACCCCTGTAGGCTTAGAAATTTATTACTTAATAATAATTTTTTCTCATTATTATTATTTATGTTGTTTATTTCATTGGAAAAGATTAGAACTGGATGAGTGAGGGTGACTGAAGCACTTGTAAAATGGATGACATTTTTCATGTTATTTGAAAAAAGAGCAGTAGGGGTATAGATTTAGAGCTGAAAGAGATTTTAGAGGCCATCCAGTGGAACTTCTAGACTTTATATCGGAGAAAACTGAGTTGCAAAGAAGTTAAATGATTTGCCCAAAGTCACATAGGTAGTGACGGACCTGAGATTTTGAATTTGGTTTCCTGTCTCCAAATCCATCGTTCTTTTACCTGTACCATATTGCCTCTTTGAGGATCTCCATATAAGTTTGGGCTCTGTCTGTTGGGGGAATGTTTCTCTTTGGTAGTAGTTATCCTGTCTAGCATCACTGAAGCAATGACATTGCAAAGCTGAATGCACAGCTTTCATACCCATAAAGAAGTAATAGGAATAGTATGGCTACATTTTGACTATTGGATCTATTTGAAATGGAGGACAGAGTAATTAGTTACTATAGACAGATCAGGCAGGACGCAGAGTGGAGAAGGGATGATTAAGTACAGTATGCAATATTTATTGTTTCTTCTCCAGGTTAGATCTCTCTCTCTCTCTCTCTCTCTCTCTCTCTCTCTCTCTCTCTCTCTCTCTCTTTCTCTCTCTCCCTTTCCCCTAAAAAAAATCTCATTTAAGAAATATTTTTCTTTCCTAGCATGGAAGAGATATTATGTGACCTTAAAAAGACAAGGATCATCTCTGTTACCACTTATACTCACAAACCTCAAAGAATGTTTTCTTTTTATTCTTTCATCTAAGGTCCTGATTGAGTTTAGCTTATTCTCCTTTTGGGATGCTTAGAGGTCACCTGGTTCATGTTCTTACCTTGGGATTCCTTTTTGCCTGATGCCTGGGGACAGCTCTGTTCATTTGTGGTTTTCCTTTCTGTTTGGGTAGAAGCTTATGTTCTTGTGTATATCGTTTCTAAGATTGGGGGTTGGGGATGAGTAGCCTTGTGCTTAATGGGAAACCTTTAAATGCATTGAATCCTGAGAGGGCTCTGTGAGTGTTGATTAGTGTTAAGCTCAGAGTAGCTGCTAATGTACATTCCTTGCTGATAGGGACTAGATAGTGTGCTCCAAGCAATATTTTTAACCTGTGGGAGATATGGAATCTTAAAAGAGTAAGCTTCTCTGTTGCTTTTGGTGACTCTAGGTGCCAAATTCCCTGCTGACATGAATAGCATTGGATCCTAGGCATTATCAACAAATAAACAACAAACACAACTACCTTCCCAGCTTTAATTCTGCCTGTCTTTATTTTTATCCTTTTATTTGTCTGTTTTTATTTTTCTCCCTGTGTAAGTTAAAATTATAGTGAGGGGCAAGAGAAGGGAAATTCACAAACTTTGGATAGAGTAAGAATGGTAAATGCCATCATACTACCTGTTTGGAACCATAGTTCAGTTTAGATCATTGAGGTGCTTAGACCGTGGCAGTAAACACTGTCTAGAAAATGTGGTTTGTTTGGTGGAAATATAGGGGCAAAAGTCTGCCTGGGAGTTGGGGCTTTTGTAGTAGAAGTGCTTGAAGCTGGGGGTGGGGTTGGTTAAGGACATTGGCAGTCTTCATCCTATGTTCTGAGTTATTGTTGTCGTGTGTCCTTCTCTGAAGACCATGACATCAGGAAGGTGATGTCATGCCTTGCAAGTGGATTGGATTTACATGAGGTAGGACTGTGCAAAGTCACCAGCCTCACTGTCTCCTCTAGAGCCATCTGGGTGCAGGTATAGATCAGGAGATGGCCTCCACGTCCTGAGTTCTAAGTTTTTGGAGAATCAAGAGAATCCCCTGCAGTAGTTTTCCTACTCCCTGATTTCTTTTCCCTAATTCCAGGCAGTGGCAATGAGAGCAGTCACTCTCTTATGTTTCTAGGTGTGGTCTCTATCCTCGAGCCAGCTGGGGCAGTGCTTACACACCATACAGACTGAAGACCGAGTCTGGTCCGTCGCCATCAGTCCTTTACTCAGGTAAACATTGCACATTTTTGGAAAGTCTTGTCCTCTGAGGCTTATGTCTTGGTTTTTTTTTTTCCTGTAAGAAAGGCAGTTTAGGATAAATTGTGTCTGTATCTACAAGGCTGCCTTGAGCAGCTTTATTTGGAGAGTTGCAAAGTCTCCCTGGTTGATTGGAGGTAGCTTAAATCTGAATCAATATCTCAAATACTGATCTGGGTTGAAGATGGCCTTCAGAGAACTGTCTTCACCAAGTATCTATTGACTGGATCATCAAGGCCAAGATGCTAAAAGTGTGATATAACTAGAAGGCCAGATTTTCCTTTGGGGACCTCATTGAGAAGATTTTAGCAGGAAGACTTACTATCTTTGAAATGTGGCATTCACTAGCTATCCTTGTGTTAGTCTCAGCAGTCTGAAGTACTAGTCTAATGTTGATATAGAAGAGGGAAGATATGAGCTGTTGAGGCTCTAGTGTATATCTAGGTTTCTTTTTCCCCTGGGAAGAGGACCACTGTAGAGAAGTTTATAGACTGAGCCCAGATAAGATTCCTAAACCTCTGGAGTTCTAATCCTGGAATATATCTGTAGGGGTTAAGATCATCAGCAGTTGTAGCATTAAATGACCTAAGCTTCTGAAACTAAGATCTTTGTTGGATTTGTCCCTTCCCTTAGGCTAAATTGAGTCTCTTCAGCATTGCCTTTGAACAGGTGGGCTTTGTTGTCACCTTAGCACCTCCTTTCCAGGGCCCCCTGGGCTCAGTGAGTTGGCCCCCAGTATTCCTTCTCCCCAGCAGGAACCACAAGCTCTTCCACACTTGCTCTGTCACAATATTTACCTAGCATCTTTCTCTCCCCACCCCCCATCAGGTGATAGATGGTAAGACTACAGAGACTGCTACTCTCTAAACCTAGGTTAGAGTTACTCTTTTTATAAGAATGAATCTCTCCTTCCCTATCCCCCTCCAGCCTTCTCCTCTTCATTCTATAGAGTCTTTACCTTCCCTCCTGATACTTTCCACAGCTTCCTTTCAGATTTTTTTTCCAAAGAATTAGAGCCGATTAGCCACGTCATTAATTCTTCAATTTGACGGCTGATATAGCAGAGCCTGAAACACACTGCTGATCCCAGAGAATGGAGACCCCATTCTTTAGCATACTGACATGGGAGAAGTTAATTAAAATTCCACAGAGTGAAGGTGTCAGCTAACCTATAAACCTGTCGCTCTTTAGAACAAATTATTCTGGCAATCTTAAGAAAGAGAGAAGGAAAGACCAAGAAAGAGGGAAAAGACCCAGTGCGAGAGCATAGGGTTAAAATGGGCAAATGACGTCTGCTCTCTTTTAGTCCTCCTTAATGCTTGTCTCCTTCCCAAACCTGTTAGCTCATCTTACGATTCTGTTGGCTAACTCCTTGCAAGGAATTGGGGAGGGGAGATGGTTTCTAGGAGTTAAGGGAGAGCTGACTGTTCTCTGATATGTCAAAATTCACACCAGATCAGGGAGATCAGATGAGGCTCTTCGGGGCTAGAGATATCGTACCATATCTAGTTAATTCTGAGGGGCTAGTTTACATGGACAAGAGTAGAAAAGCACTCCCATATCTCAGTATTCTAGTTGGTAAGATTATACCTGCTATTGGAGTATAATATAGCAGCTGCTAAACAGTTGTGTTGCATTGCACTGCCTTCACAATTAGGGGGCTAATATAGGCTCAGTGTCAGTTTGGTCCAGCAGTTTCGTCTGACCTTGTTAGAAGACCTATTTAAGGGCTATTTGGTAAATACTCAGTTCATACTTACTCCGGTAGTCAAAGCTTTGTCATCTCTCCTGGTCTTAATGCTTTTTATCACACTGTTCTGTTCTAGATAGGCCAGAATCTACTTGTTTGATTTAGTGCTTTTTTTTTTCCTGATCCTGACCATATTTAGGATGATAATTTTCTCCTATTAGTAAATTTTTCTTTCAGAAGTCTCTTATTTTGAAAAAGAGGATAGGACTTTCCTGTAGCTGGCTTATGGTTTTTTGAAATGGCTTTTCCCAGTTTCCCAAATAGGCTACTGACTTTTCTTTGGGGAGTTTGAGGTTGGATATTGGTCGTCATATAAAAATAGCCTAGTTGCAGACTATGTGAAATTCTTTGCACTTACTTCTCTCAGATATTTGCTGGGTATTATTTCCACCTCTTTTGAAGTTTTACACCAATGTCTCATCCCAATTAGGAGTGACTGTGGATTCTTGAAGGACATGCCAGGTAAGAGTATAGGCCCAGGAACTGACTGATTATGTGTCTGTCATCTGAAGACTTGCCTTTTTAGGTTTGGAAAGGTTTATCACTAGATGACCAGTCAGCAGATGATGAATTTTTTTGGCCACTGCACATCTGTGAAACCATTTATGGAGGAGTTATTGATCTTGGTGGTTGTAGTCCCCTATCAATGAAATCAGGGATTCTTGCAGAATTGAAGTAAGGATCTCTCTTCTTTTCCTGCTGTTTCACTCAGAAGAAATGTTGGGATTCATGTCTTTTCATCCTTATGCAGAAGCAAATCCTTCTTACTCTATCTTCTAAAAGTTTTCCCCTAAACTTCCCTGGGTCTTCCTTGCCCCGGATGGCACCATTCTCATTCTTAGCAATTTACTTCTCAGTTGCTAAAGATACTGTCCTTAGGTACTGTGAAATTTGTTATTCGGATTTTTTTTTTTAGCAGAGGAGTCAGGAGGCTTGGTTTTGGTCCCAGTTTTACCACTAGCTAGTTGTACATAAGTCATTTAAAATCTTTGAGCCAAACCAAATAGAATGTTGTGTAAAAATGACAAAGCTTGGTCATGGAGAAGAGTTGAGAGAATATATTATTTCCCTCCCTTCATGGCAGAGTTGGGAGGCTACGGCTATAAGGTGATGATACCGATAATGTCAAATGCTGGTTTGCTGAACTGCCTTTTTTCCTCTTTCTTTTTTAATCTTTGCTTTAACAATAGTTGTGTCACTGAGTATGAGCCAGTGGGGTGGGATATATTTGGAAATGAATGAGATGTAAAAGCAGATGTCATTAGTAAAAAATTCAAAATTAAGAACATTGCTAAAATATATGTAAGACAATTTCTCAATACATAAAATGTATACCATTTTTGCATAGCCTACCTCATAAGGTCATTGGTAGGATAAATGAGAAAATGTATAAAAGAAAGTTATAAAAAGTTAAAAGCTTTAAAAAAATCATGAGGTATTTATTATTGACAGTCATCATGGAGTATTAGATAGTTTTCCAGCATGTAATAGAGTCCTCAGCCATAGTAAGTACTGATTGATTAATTGATTTGAAGACCTGGGTTCAAGTTCTGCCTCTGACACATCCTAGCTATGTGACCCTGGGCAAGTCTCTTAACTTCTCAATGCCCTAGGCAACTCTCCAAGAGTATGTTGTAGAACAGTGCTTGATCCATTTGGAAGAGGTTGTTTCTTCACTGGGAGCTTATTATATAAGTGAAATCACAGATCTGGACTCTGTGTGTGTGTGTATGTACATAAAATTATCGGCATTGAATTTAGGGCTGGAAAACACAAAAGAGGTCATCTGGTCTGATCTCCTGCTCAGATAGGAGGAGTTAGTTTTTAGCAGATGCATCAGGCTCCCTAGGTTACTGTCTTACATCCTTACTCTCTCCTGGTCATGCCGTGGATGACTTTTCTGTAGTTTTCTTTGGATTTTTCAAATTGGGATCTGTGTGGCTATTTGTATGTAGCATTCCTAACTTCTCTCCTTTCCTTTTTGTTGTTCCTGCCCTTGCTAGTCACCTCCTCTTCTCCCTCCTCTTCCCTCTCCCTGTTGAGTGTTGTCTGTCAGTGTCATTAATGTGATGGTTTCTTTTCTTTCTTCTTGATGAATGATGAGGCAAAGGGAGTCTGGCAGGAGACCCACAGGAAGATGACAGTTCCTCTCCCTCCATGTATTTGCTGTGCACAAAAATCTTTTCCTTCAGAAAAACTGACCTTCCCCTTTCCCTGTCCCTCCCTGACCCCCCAAACCCTGCCACTGTCAGCTTATAATTCCCCAGAATTATAAGAATTATTTAATTTCAACAAATTAATTACTGTAATCAGCAAGTATTTTTAAGCTTTCTCTGTGTGTCCAGGATTGTGCTACTTTGATTGCCATCCTAGTTGAGCGCTTAGAAGAGGTCTAGGATATTTGGTTGACTCAAGATGCTCCTCTCCTTATGCTCCATACCTTCTTATTTAAAATCATTTAAATAAAAACTGAAAACTGAAACTCTCTTATTTTTGGGGGGGGTTTGTCCAAGGGTGCTTTTTCTTTCCTGTCTTACACATTCAGTTGCCCAGAGTATGAAATAGAATCTTCCAAGCCTGAGCCCCATTTGGGGTGCTAGTGTCAGAGCAGGCAGACAGTGAATCTCATATGGGCCCACATTACTTGGTCTTCTTTTCATGGCCCCTTGCTCTCATTCTGGTTAAACAGCATTGGGCAGGAGGAAGTTTGTCTGTCTATTTAATGTATAACAATGTATGCTTTGTAAAAAGTAGGTGATTAATATTCGTTGACTTGTGTTCATAGCAACTAGTCAGTATAGTCATGTATATTCATATAGTCCATGCTCAGTAAATATTGAATAAATCAGTCAACACACATTTATTAAGCTTCAGTTATGTGCCAGGCATCATGTTAGGCAATGGTAATCCAAAGACAAGAATGAAATAACTCCTGCCTTGGTCTTAATGATTACTGTGTCTCTAAGGGGTCAGTGGCTTAGATGGAGACCTTCTTCAATTTCTGAAACCCTCTCTCCACAAAAGCTGCTTGCTTGGTTTATTCCTGGATCTAGCCTGTCTTTATTGTGTTCTGTCATTCAGGAGCCAGTTTAAGTCCGGTCTCCTACATGGAGCCTTCTCTGATGATTCCAGCTCATGGTTTTCTCTTTTCTGAACTCCAACACTCATAGTTGGTATTGAACAAGGGCTTGTTGAATTGAATTAAATAGTTGAAAAGTTGTAGTTTCTTTACCTACTAAATTTGAAGTCCTGTAAGAGTTTAAGATGTAGACCAGATGGCCCTCCTATACCAACTTCTGATTGACCTCTTTCCAATTTGCTTTTTTCTAATGTGCTGTGTACAAGGAAACCAGATAATTTTGCTTCCTATGGTTATATGTAAAATTCAACAACAAATATTTATTGAGTAGACTGTCTTCCTTAGCATTGTTGTGGTCAGATGTGATCATATCTGTGAAGCAGGTCTATAGTGCTATAGAAGTGCTATAGAAATTCATTTATTATTATCATTAGTATGTGTAGTGTTTATTGATTGATTTGTAAAGCACCATGCTAAAGTAAGAGTGAATGAGCCCTAGGGAAGGGCCCAAGGGGCTCTCATATGAGTAAAATACATGAGTTTTGGTAATGGAGTTTTTATTTCCTTCCTGTTTCTCAGTTGTGTTTCAAGTGGATAATATTGTTACTGTAGTTAACTTTTCATATAGTCAACAGCCAACAAATATTTATTAAGTACTTACTATGTGCCAGGCACTGTGCTAAGCGCTGGGGATAGAAAAAGAGGTAAAAGACAGTCCCTGCCCTCAAGGAGCTCACAATCTAATGGGGGAGACAACAAACAAACAAAATATGTACAAACTGTATGCAGGATAATTAATAAGTAAATAAAAAAGGAAAGGCACTATAGGAGTTAGAAAAGGCTTCCTATAGAAAATGAGATTTTAATTGGGTCTTAAAGGAAGTCAGTAGCCAGAGAAGAAGAGAGAGAACATTCCAGGCACTGGGGATAGCCAGAGAAAATTCCTAGAGCTGAGATGAAGTGTGTTGTTCATGAAAACCATTGTTACTGGGAGGAAGAATACTTAGTAGTTGTTGTTCATTCCTTTCAGTTGTGTGTGACTCTTTGTGACCCCATTTGAGGTTTTCTTGGCAGAGACTAGAGTAGTTTGCTGTTTCCTTCTCCAGCTCATTTTACAAATGAGGAAACTAAGATAAACAGGGTTAAATGACTTGCCTATGGTCACATGGCTAGTAAGTGTCTGAGGCCAGATTTGAACTCAGGAAGATGAATCTTCCTGACTCCAGGCCTGGTACTCTATCCACTGCACCACCTAGCTGACCCGTGAGTAGTAGAGAATAAGGTATAAGAAGACTGGGAAAGGTAGGAGTGCGTTAGGTTATGAAGGGCTTTGGGCACCAAACAGAGTTTCTTTATATTTGTTCCTGGAGGTAATAAGGAGCCACTGGAGTTTATTGAGTGGGGATGTTTGTATAACATGGACGTACTTGCATTTTAGGAAAATGACTTTGATGACTGAATAGAAGTTGGATTGCATTGGAGAAGAGACTTGAGGCAAGCACCCTCCCCAGTAGGCTCTTGTAATAGTCCAGGTGTGAGGGGATGAGAGCCTGTACTAGGGTGGTGATAGAGTTAGAAGAGAGAAGGGGCTTATTCAGGAGATGTTACAAAGGTGAAATTGGTAAGAGATAGTGAGGAGTCAAGGATGACACCTAGATTATGAGCTTGAGGGACTAAGAGGATGGTGTTGCCCTCAAGAGTATTTGGGAACTTAGGAGGAGGGGAAGATTAAGAGGGAAAGATACTGAGTTTAGTTTGAGACACTTTGAGTTTAAGATATCTCCTGGACATCCAGTTGAGAATATCTGTAAGGCAGTTGGAGATGTGAGATTGCAGGTCAACAGGAAAGTTAGAGAATTGGTAGATTTGAGAATGATGAGCATAGAGGTGGTAATTAAAACCATGGGACCTGATGAGATCACCAAGTGAAATGGTCCAGAGAGAGAAGAGAAGAGGGCCCAGGACAGAACCCTGTGGGACATAGACTTTTAGATGACATGATCCGGATAAAGATCCAGTAAAGGACACTGAGAAGAAATGGTCTGATCAATAAGAGAACCAGGAGAGTGTCCCAGAAGCCTAGAGAGAAGGGAGGGTGAGCAACATTGTGTCAGAGGCCACAGAGATGTCAAGGAGAATGAGGATTGATAAAAGGCCGCAGGATTTGGCAATTAAGTGGTTACTGGTAACTTTGGAGGGAGCAGTTTTGGTAAAATGATGAAGTCAGAAGCCGAAGTGTAAGGGCTCAAGAAGAGAGAAGGGGAGGCATCTCTTACAGAAAGCCTTTTCATAGAGTTTGGCTACAAAGGGCAGGAGAGATAAAGGACTATAGTTAGTGGGGATGGAAAAATTAGGCAAGGACTTTTTTGAGGATGGGGGAGACACAGGAATGTTTGTAGGCATCAGAGAAGGAGCCAGTAGACAAGGAGAGACTGAATGTAAGTGATAGAGTAGGGATATCAGTTAGGCAGCTGGACAGAATTCACTTTTAGAAAGAGAGATTTACAAGGATAGTATAGTTGGTACAAAATGTCCTCCATCAAAAATCTGTGACACCGTCTCCCATCAACACCTACAAAGATCAGGGAAAAGCAGACTCAAATTCAGAGAATCCTCCTGTAAGTCCTCAAGTTATACCCTCTAAGTACAGTATTGTGCTGGGCTCCTTGAAGAGCCCTGAATCTCTCTTTAGCCATTGAATCCAGTCTGTCCTTAGTTCCTCATAGACTGCCATAAGCCCTTATAGTCCTGTGGACACTGTGGAGATGCAGATGAAAGGTCTTGATCCTTTCCTTCTCAGAAAATTACAAGGTTCTCCTCTAGCCAAGGGAGAGGAGGACGGACCCTGAGGCTAAGGGCTCCCTTTCCCCTGAACAGCTTCTCAGGAGCTTGACTGAGATGGCTTTCTCCTGCCTCTCTACTACCTCCTGATTTTGTACAAGTTCCCTCGGCCTAGGGCATGTCCAAGTCCCCCACCCAGTTGGAATAGACTTTTTGTCAACATTGGTCCAGTAAAGCCTGTGATTTGTTGATTCCATAGAAGTGTTCATACTTAGTTAAAATATCATGACTTAATATTTTGACACTTTACATAGGGATGGGATGATATAATTGATTTGCTGAGTTGACCTCACCACCCATATGCAAACAGACATAAATAAGTAGGTGCTCTTCCATCACCCTCACCTTCTGTGTTCAGCTGAGTTGGGTACAGACCTGCATTTATACTGTATTCCCAAGGCAGCTGAAACTTATGTTTCACTCAGCCTAATGTGACTTGTCAGTGTCACACAAGGACCTCAAAATTTTAAAGTCTCATCACCATGAACTGAATAATCTCTGTGGGAATGAGTATCATTCCTCCTCACGTGGCACAGATGGAAGTTAAGGCTCAGAGAGGGAAGATAAGCCCTGGGGTTCGGCTCAGCAGGTCGCCAGATGATCTCTCTTTCTCTTTTGTCTGCTACATCGGTGCACTCTATTGTTCTGGGTCCTGGTCCTGATGAAGAAGGGCAACGTTGAGTTGGGGCAGGTGTCTGGGACACAGCTGCACATTGCAGGTCTCTGGCTAGTAGCTGTCTGTATTAAGAAATGTCTAGTTGGGAACTGCCCTCCCTTTTTGGCAGCCAGGATTGAGGGTGTGGTGGAAATAAGGTTCAAGAATGGTGGAGCGAGGGGGCTTTGAAAATGCAGGGATAGGGTAATAAACATCGTGTTGCAAACCCTTCGGTACCTGTCTTGTGAATCAATAAAACTCTTAAGCTTGCAGAGCTAACTGCCCAAACAACCTTTTCCACCAGCCCTGAAGGGCTCTGCTAGAGGGCCTACCCTCGTTACTTGCCTGTTTTGTTTTTTTTTTTTATGATAGGGCAGAGGAGCCCATGGCTTCCTCTTCCTTCACTATCATGTTCTTTGTTTTCCTCCAAGAACATATAGAACCTCATAGCCTAGTCACTTCCCTGTTTCTGGGTAGTACTTGGTGTCACATGAACAAGTGTGGTTAGGAAAGTTTCCCAAGACACTTGTACTTGTAATCCCTTCTCTCAGTTCCTTGGGATGATCTCCAACTTGTGTCATTAGGGAAATATACATGTGGTGTAGGTGTAGAGATTTAGTTATGTTATTAAATATATAATATAATTTTGTGGGACTTCGCTCACTGCAGTGGCTTATTTGTTTGTTTAGGTTTTTTGAGGGCATGGAGGGGTGAGGGTTCAAGTCTTCATTTCAGATTTGCGAAGTGAGTTGAGGCCTCTGGGGGTTTCTCTAGAGTTGCTGTCCTTCTTACTTCATTCCTTCCATTGGTAAGGAGGGAGCCTGGAAAGAAAAGCAGTCACTGTGTACTCTTTGGCTTGGACATGAGTTTCTGGGGAAAGCAGGGTATCTATGTCCAGTAGGCATGGCTTCTGAAATACCAAGTTTATAGAGTGTGCTTGTTGGGTATACCCCATCTTGTTGAAACAGCAGATTTTCAAGTTGGATTTGGGGGGTTCCAAGTGGGATCATTTGAGTTTGGTTTGTTTGACTTTTTTCTTTTTCCCTTGAGAAGTTTTGAGCCACTGGCTTTCTCCTCTGTTTGCTGGTGGAGATACAAGGTATAGGTCAGTATCTCACTGCAATAACTTACAGGAGTGAAGGCGAATTCTGATGGATGCTCAGAGGAAAGAGCAGTAGCAGTGGAGGAAGGGAGCACTAGACCCTAGTGTGCTGCTGGTGTGGCCTTTCCATTACTTATATCGTGGTGGATTTAGATTGTTGGATGTCTCTGTGACTAACTCCCAGTAGAATTTTTCTGTTTTTCCTTTCCATCGGCAGTGACAGAGGGGTCCATCCTGTGGTTTATGGAGAGATGGCTTGGATCCTGAGGATGAGTGATATTTATGTTTCTCTTTGACTCTGAGCTGAATAAAGACTTAACCTAGGGAGCCTGCCTGCAGATTAGTATTTCTGTGGTAAGAAAAACAGCAAAGGGTATTGTGGGGGTTTGGATGGAAGAGAATGCATGAATACTTGGAGAAGGAAGCCCTGTATCTTTCTGAGCTAGTATCAAATTAAGATTATAGCTAAAGAGGAATAAGATTCAATTAAATCTGAATCCAGTACATTGCAGGAAAAGAACTCTGAAGTTATATTCCTACTGGGATCCATGCTAGGTACTCTCCACCCACCAAGTGAGGTTGTATGATACACTGTAGTACAGACAATACCCTTCTTCATGTTTGAAACTTTAAAGCCCTTCAGGTACCAGGGTAAAGAATGGAGACTGGGTGGACTTCAGTCCTGGGGGCCGAACCTCTTGATTCTTGACCCACCCTTGACCCACTGAGAAGTGCTTGCTCGCTTCTGGAGGAGCTATGTGCCTGAGACTAACAACCATACCAGCCCTTGCTGGCCTGAGACCGATGCTGGGGGCTGATTCCTTCCCTAGTACAGCTGGCAGAGTAGCAAAGAGGTGATTAAAACACAAACAAACCACAAAACGAAAACAGTGGCAGCTGCACAGTGTTGCTCTGTGTACAAATTCAACACATGCAAGCTTTCCCCCTCCCCATAGGCAGGTGCACACTCTTCAGCTTCTATTCTTACCTTTGAAATTCATGTGTTTCTCTTTCCCTCTCTCCCTCCCTCTCCCTCTCTCTCTCTCTCTCTCTCTCTCTCTCTCTCTCTCTCTCTCTCTCTCTCTGTCTCTCTCTCTCTGTCTCTGTCTCTCTCTCTCTCCCCCTCCCCCCCCACCTCCCCCTCTCCTCACCCATCTATTTTTTCTATTTCTTTCTATCTCTAAATTTCATAGGATTATGGGTTTAGAACTGAAAGAAACCTCAGAGGTAATCAAGTCTAATCTCCTTATTTTATAGATGAAGAAACCGAGACCCAAAGAGGTTTAAGTGACTTGCCCAAAGTCACACAGTAAATGTCGAAGTTAGGATTTGAGACCATTTCCTCTGACTCCAAATCCAGTACATTTCCCCTGTACCACACTGCTTCTCCCCCCAGATTCAGTCTCTGTGTCTCTCTATCCGCAAGTGTCTCTCCAGTTTTCTCCTTTTTTTTTTTTTCCCATTTTCCTCCCATCAGGGGGAGGAAGGTAATTTTCCCGGCCTTAGCTGCTGTTGACTTTTGCTGGGGTTTTGCAGTGCGCCTGTGTTTTTCCACCTTTGATCACTGTCCTGCCGACAGATAATTTAGCAATTGCATCCCAGGGTGGAAGTGTGGAGTTAATGTTAAAATTAGTTTTTTTTTTCCCTTTAAACTTCGGTGGGTGATGAAGCAGAGAGGGAGGTGGGAGGGTGAAGAGGAACCATAAATTCTGAGGCTGGTGTATCTGTTCTTCACTAGTTAGTGGAAGCCTCTGATGTCTCCTCAGCACTTTCATTAACATTTAAATTAAGGGTTTGTTTTCCAGTGAGCTTTATAGGCAGAGTCCTTTCATGGCCTGTCACATGCTATCCCCCTTCCAAGTTAGTGTGTAATTGTAATCCTTGCCCTGTCCCTAACTCAGGCCTGATGGCTGGGGTTCAAAGAGAATTCCTAAAGGTACAGGAGGGAGCAGAGTATGAGTGCTCATCATGAAATGATGGAGCTGAGCTGGGCCTCTTTCTCTAGTCTTCAGTTTGTTTGCAGTTTTCTATACCTACGTAAAGTGTGCAGGCTGTGACCCCTGCCTTGCAATTCTTTTTTGCCTTTTCCCTAGGTCACTATAGCCAGTGGTTATGGATGCTGGCTTCTTGGTATGGATAGAGCTGTGAATGGGTGACCATAGCATACTTTATTTAAAAGATAGCTTAGGACTTGGGTTGAATTGTTTCAAGGTGCAGACTTTGATGGTTGATCACCCTTTTCTCCAATTAAATTTGTCTAGAAATAACACAGAACTTAGTTTTTAAAAACTTGGGTTTGAGCCTCAGATTTGCCATTTAATTAGCCATTTAACCTTGTATAGATCATTTCATCTGTCTGTACCTCTCCTCATCTGTAAAATATGATTACAGAATCTGAATTGGAAGGGCCCTCAAAGGCTGTCTAGTTCACACTGGGCCTGAATGAGAAGCAGGTCACTGAACAAGTGGTCATTGAGCTTTTGATTGGGGAGGCGAAGCCACTCCACAGCTCTCATATCAAAACCTTTTTCCTTATATTAAGTCTATTTTTGAAACTTCTACCTATCGCTCTGAGTTTTGCCCCCTGAGGCCAAACAGCAGACATGGTAACCCTTAGATACTCTAAGACAGTTGTCATGTTCTCTGCAGGTCTTTTCTTCTTCTCCAGGTTAAGCCCATTCAGCCAGTCCATATGGCACATCTTGAGGCTCTTCACTTTTTTGTTAACTTTCCTTTGGATACTCTCTCATTTATCAGTGCATGGAATCACGACATTCACATGACTTACTACATGATTGTTAGGAAGAAAGTGCCTTATGATTTGAGCTATTATTGTCCCGCGAGTTGAAAGAAAAGCACATGTACATATATGTATAAGCATACTTAAGATCTATGCTCACAACCCATCTCCTCATTCCTTTACTAGAATGTGTGCAAGTGTTGTATTGTCAGGTCATCATGACTTACTTATTTTGAATATCAGTAAAATACATTGTTTCCCTAGATTTTTGGAGTCTCAGGTGTTCAGGCCCCTTATGAAGTTTTAGGGAGTAAGCTTATCCCTGTACTTCCTTTCACATAGAGCTTTTAGACAGTACTAAGAAGTTTTGTGATCAGGCACACTTTTACTTTGGTTCAGGAGTGGTCCATGAGCTACAACTGAGAATGTGTGAGACTATCTTGTTAGTGCTTAGTTGCTTCATACCTCGGCTGCTTATGGCCTCGTTACTTGGAATTTCACCCTAGGTAGTAGGGAAGAGGAGGAGGCAGCTATGGCAGACAATTCCACAGATGATAAAGTTTCGGCTCTCCGAGCCTCGGTCATATGAACTCTAAGATCCCTTCCATCTCATAATCCTCTGCTCCTCTGATCAAATTGTAGAGTGAGGAGATTAAGTAGCTACCACTCCAGGCATTTTCTGGTTCCCTCTTCTGGTTGTGTAGGGCCACCCATAGGTGATTTTGGTTTTGTTTATGAAGCTGAACCTTTCACTCTTCATGTAAGGTTTAGTCTCCGTTCCAGGTAACTTAATTAGCAGGTGGTCATCCTCTTGTTATGGGGACCTGACCATGGGGAGTGTAAAGAGGTGGCTGTATGACCCCTTTGCAGGTGCTCATGAGGCTCAGGTTGCAGGTCTGGCATTCAGACTGTACTGGTAGGTGATTAATATGGAGCAAAGGGTCTGCAGAGGCACAGTCAGGGAGGCTTTGGTTCCTCACTGTGAAGACCTTTGGCTCAGAGACTAAACTGATCTCTGCAGCCTGATTCGGCTTGGGGTTTGATCTGTCAAGGCTAAAGAGGGACCTGATGGTAGGGCGGAAACTTCCAACTTGATCTGACTTATGGCACAGATTCATTCCAGTGGCCATGTCAAGAGAATACTCATATATTTTTAAAAGATTTTCCCACCTGCTATTCATGACACTCAGATGAGTCAGAAGAGGAATGCTAACGAAATAATGCATTTAGCCATTTAGGCTAGCTTTGCTCTGTGTGTGTGTGTGTGTGTGTGTGTGTGTGTGTGTGTGTATGTGTGTATGTTTGTGAGGTCAGGGGTTATATGGTCAAGGACAGGATGTGACAAAGCAAGAAGGCTGATGTATAGCAGCAGGAAGATAATTCTGCTCTTCAGTAGTTTAGTGGCTGTCTGGCCATCTTAAGTGATTTTCTATTTGTAGTCAAGTCTCCATTACTTATTTTCTTCTGGTTAAACCAGGGTTTGTGACTGTTTGTGACCATATTCCATGCTCATTGGAATCCTGGTACTCAGTCTCCTGGGTTGGCAGTGTATAATGATGACTGTATTTCTTCCAGTGGATATCCTATAGAACAAGAACATCTAATTTTGTATGGCCAGGGACTTAGGGATCAGGTAACCAAAAAATACTGCTTTTGTCATTTCATGTATGATAGCTTCTCTGGGACCATCTATCCCTCTAACTGGGCACTTGAGGAGCTGACCACTTCTCCTTTTGGGATTCTAGGGGTAATCCTAAGAGTCTGGGGTTTCTAATACTTTTGCTCACCAGATGCCCCACCCTCACCCTTTATATTTTCCATTGATTATTAGCCAGTAGATTCAGTTAGCTTTTTGGCAATGAGATTTACTAAGGAGATGTAGAAACAGTGGTTGGTATAAAACATTTTCCCTAAGTAGTGAGAGCAAGGGAGTGTACACTCATTCCTTGCACAGGCAAGGTCCTGGAGCTAGTGGGCTCAAACTTATAGTAAAATGGTAGTGAGGCATCAGTGTAGAGAGCACATGTGGCAAAGGGGTACTTACTTCACAGCTCCTGGAAGTGACTGGAAGTCCTTTTTTCCTTTTATAGAGTCCTTACAAGGTTTCCTTTGGTTTAGCTCCCACCTGAGTTTAGTGGGTCAGTGCTTTTCTCCATTCCATAGCTATCACTCTCTCTTGTAAGAAGAGGAGTAGGGGCCCAGAGAGAAGGAGGAAGGAAGAGGAGGAGGAGGAGAAAGAAAGAGAAAAAAGAGGAAACTCTCTTTTGGAACTGGATAGAGTTGTGAACTTAAAGACATCCATCATTAGACTGCTTTTGTGATAGCTTTTGATTGTTGAACTCGTAGACTGGGTGGCTGCTTTACACATAAGCCAATAAGACGTCTCAAAACATTCCTACAAGGTATTTCCTTGTCATCTGCTTTTATCTAGTGACCCAGAGGTATTCCTCTCAAACTGATTAAGGACTTACTTAAACTTAGTTTATACTTTTGATTGATCGATTCATGTTGTTTTTGGCCTTCTCTCCTTTATATTAATGGGGGGGGGGGAGGGGATTGGAAGCCCCTAGCCTTAAACGTTATACTCTGGTAATATAATAGTTGAATTTTTACAAGGGTCTAGATTGAGACTCAAAGCATCTTTGACTGTTCTCTTTCATCCTACTTAGCCAATCAATTGCCAAGTCCCTAGAATAAACAAATGAAAAAGCACTATTAAGCACTTAACTTTGCATTAACATATATGGATATATAATATATAAGACCATTATGCTACGTATCGAGGATACAAATATAGCAACAAAGACATCCCTGACTTCAAAGAGATTACATTTTCTAATGAGGAAGACAAACAAAGCCACAAGTAGTGGCTGGGAAGGGCACTGTGGTCCTTCAGGTTACTGGAATGGTAAAGGGGCCATGGAGAATAGATTGACATACCTTGTCCAGGAGCTATGGTAGAATTGGTTTAATCTTGTTTCCTGGTTCCAGAACTGGAGGATGGGGTGGGGGGCGTAGAGGGATAAAAGGGTATTCGCATGGTAGGGTAGCAAGGTGGCTCGGAAGGCTGTGGAGGGGATGGCCGGAGAATAGGGAATTAAATTACTAATCTACCTTTCAACTTGTTTTCTTGAATCTGCCTATAACTTTCCAGTTCCCCTGCCACTATCTTAATTTAGGTCTTCATTATCTCTTACCTGGCCTATCATAATAGCATTTTAACTGTTTTTTTCTTTTTTAGGTTCTATTTTCTTCTACCCTGTGTCTTCTATCCTTTAGACTTTTGTCAAAGTAATCTTCCTAGTGTACAGGTGATGACATTGCCGCCACCCCATCACTTACCGAGTAAAATATTATTAATATCTTTGTTTTTATGTCACCTTTATTTCCTAATATATTCCCTCCCCCTTTTCCCTTCCAGAGTGCTATCCCTAATAAAGGAAAAAAAGAAGAATAAGCAGTTCAGTAAAACTAACCAATACCTCAATGAAATTCACCATTATATGCCATATACCATCTCCAAAGCAAAGAAAGGAGTACATTTAAGTACAAGTACATTCCCTTAGCTCTTCTTTGGAGCCAAGCTTGGCTATTATGACCAATGTTCAGTTTTAGTTTTTGTTATTGTCCTTTACATTTACACTGTTAGGGGGTTATTGTATGTATTGTTTTCCACTCTTTCCATGTTGTTCATTTGTTTCAGTCGTGTCTGCCTCTTTGCAACTCCATTTGGGGTTTTCTTGGCAAAGATACTGAAGTGATTTGTCATTTCCTTCTCCAGCTCATTTTACAGATGAGGAAACTGAGGCAAACTGGGTTAAGTGACTTGCCCAGGGTAGCACAGCTCAGTCTTCCCGATTCCACATCCAGTGCTCTGTGTACTGTGCCACCACTCTTTCCATACTTCTTTTGGTTTGAAGAATCAAGGGGGCTATGTATATTTTCTTCTAGTACAGTTCCTTTACATTTATGTGTAACATCTTGTTTAGCCATTCCCTTCTTGATGAATATCTGCTTTGTTCCCAATTCTTTGCTACTACAAAATGTGCTGCAACAAATATTTTGCTG
The DNA here is from genome assembly GCA_028646595.1 of Phalanger gymnotis. NCBI lineage: Eukaryota > Metazoa > Chordata > Mammalia > Diprotodontia > Phalangeridae > Phalanger > Phalanger gymnotis. Next base: position 85,508,180 of record CM053624.1, read on the forward strand.
TATGAAGAACATTTCTTTTTATCTTTGACCCCACTAGCAGTGTTACCTCTGGGTCAAAGGGTATGGACACTTCAGTCACTTTCCTATCATAATTTCAAATTGTTTTCCAGAATAGTTGTACCATCTAATTTGGCTTTTAAGTAACTTTGAATGATCTGATACCAGTCTGCCTTTCCAGCTTTATTTCATAGAATGATAGAAAAAACATTAGAGATATCTATTCTAGTCCTCTTATTTTCCAGGTGAGGAAACTGAAGCCCAGAGAAGTTTAATCAAGGTCACACAGGTAGCAAGTGATATGTAGTTGACAAGTGCAGGAATGGAATATGTTGGCATAGGAATGTGTGTAAATGGGCTTTTGTCATTTAATTTGGGTTTATTCTATTTTTTATTATTCTGCTTTTTGTTTATACGCTTGATGATTGTGCAGGACACATTTATGCCTCAACAAGCCATCTAGTGCTTTTGACTTGGTCTTCAGACCACTTCTAAAAGATCACCTGTGCTTGTGAATTGGACATCTGCTAACTTCAATGTCCCCCCCTCCACCCCCCCCCCAGCTACCTTTCTGTGCTATATTCATTTGGGAATTTGTGATCATGAGTTCTTTGGGGCTAGGATTTCATTTCCTGTCTCAGGGGTGTGTATATATATTTGAGTGCATGCTGCAGCGAAGTTCTCTGTGTGTCAGGGTTACCATATTAGATTGAGAGTCATAAGTCTTACCGCTTTTGCCTAGCCTGTCTTTGACATTGATGTTAATAATAGGTGATCTGTGATGTCCCTGTAGGATAGAAGGGAGTAAGAGGAGGACAGTTACTTAGATATTCCATTGCAGAAGAGGTATTCAGAAGGAGAGATGAAGGAAAGAATGAGAGGGAAGTATGTGTATGCAGATAGCTGCAACAATCACAAAGGGAATACTGTATGGAGAGTGACTGGCCCAGGAAATTGCTTTTTTGTAGAAGCTTTCCTCTTTTCAAAGTTTACTGTGCAAATTGAAAACATATATGGGGCACAAAAAAAGGTGTAATAGGGCAGGTGGGTTACTGGTGGGAAGGTGAGAATGTCAGAGATTCTCAGAGGGGACTTTTCACAAAGAGGAAATTTTTCAGAAATGAGAGAAAACACTGTGGGAAATTAAAAAGTTCCAGCTGGTATTTTTCTGTAACCCCTCTTCAGTACGTTTGTTCTGAAATTCAGATCCTTCCCCTGCCCAGCCCACCCTGCTGTCTTCTCTGCGCCTTTCCTGCAGCAGAGTCATAATCTACTGCTGATGACATCAGATCTCTATCCTGGGAACAGTTACTATGGTATCTTAAGTGCAACATCTTGATTTTCACTGCGGGATCAGGAGGAGGTAGAGAAGGAGATGGTCTGGAAAACAGCAGTCCTGTCTAAACTCAAATAATTTCAGTAAATCTCAATGTGCATTTTGTTGAGGGAGGAGAACAAAACCTTCCACGTGCATCTAAGGGAGCTCACCTTAAAGGCAGTAACTTCCTTGCTTTAAAGAGGCTCTAAAACATTCAATCCAGGCAGGACAGCTTAACCTTATCTTACTTTTAAAATCTAGTACCACAGCCTAGGTTTGTAGAACTGTGGGGCCCTTTGGGATTTTTATTCCCTGTGATTTTCCTTGCTTCATCTGCCTCATCCACAGTAGAATTAAATATAATTTTGAAACTCATCTAAATACATATTCCTTTGCTCCCAGTGCTGATGTTTTATTTCTCCTCCTAGTCTTCAAATGTTTTAGAAACTTTTCCTTTGCCCATTGGACAGCAGGTGAGTGTTAGAAGCATGAGACTTTTATCTTCTTTGTGAGAACAGAGTTGAGTGGGAAACCATGAGGAAAGGCAAGAAAACAGCAGGGAGGATACCAAGGGCAGTATAGATAGAAAACTGCACAAGTATGAATGTGCCCCAGTGGTGACATTTTCTCTCTGTATGTGTACACCCATGTTGCACTGAGGACTCTTGCTGGATTTACTGCCTTGTTCTTCTTTGGCTCCCTTTGTCTGAGAATCCCCAAACACATAGCACACATTGTTTAAATGCATATGGCAAGAAGATCTGGGAAAGCAAAAAATTACATTCCTTTCTACTTTTAACCACTGTGAGTGTCTTGATTTTAGTGCAAAGTTTAGCTCTAGCCATCTCTGAATCAGCCCTCCCTATTTCCCATCCCCTCCTCCTGTTGTCTTTTGTCAAGTCAGGACTACTTTAACTTTAGAAGTGTGGTTTCCCAACAAGGAGCTGACCGTGAGTGTCCTCTCCCAAACTTCAATCCTGGGCCTTCTTTATACCATCCCACTAGGTGATCACATCAGCTCTCATGGTTCAGTTATTGTCTTTATGTAGATGATTCACGTATCTCTATATCTAGGCCTAGTCTATCTCATGAGCTACAGTCATTCATCTTGAACTGGATGTCCATAAGCATCTAATACCTATCATGTCCAAAACAAATTCCATTATCTTTCCCTTCCTTCCCCTAGCCCTCCCCATCTTCTTAACTTCCCTATTGCTGTCAAGGGCACTACTGTTTAGCCAGACTTTCTTCATTGTTGTCTTTGACTCTTTCTTCTCACTCATCACACATATCCAATCAGACTTTACAACATTTCTCTTTATGCCCCTTTCTCTCTTCGCCCACAGCTACCACCCTAGTTTAGGTGCTTGTCACCTCTTACCTGTGCTATTTCAGTAGCCTTCTAATTGGTCTTATTTTCTCAAGTCTCTTCTGCTGTAATCCGTTCTTCACTCAGTCACCCAAATGACTTTTCTAAAATGTAAATCTGACTATATTACACGCTACTTCCCTGATTCCATAGACTCCAGTGGCAGTCTTACCTCAGGATCAAATAACAGAGTCCTCTGTTTGATAATTTAAAGCTCTTCATAACATAGATTCTTTGTATCTTTCCAGTCTCCTTATATCACACAGTAAATACTTATTGACTGGCTGTGAAAGGCTACTTTGACTTATTAAGCAAAATACCTCAGCACATACTCTGCACACTCCTGCCCATTGAATCCTGGTGTTTGGAGACCACAGATATGATCGTTGGGGAGCTACAAAGTATCATCTATTTTTCTAGCATGTGCTCATCTCTCTTTTTCCCCCCTTGACTCCTGTGTTTGTATTTCAAAGTTTTTATGTAGCTCTGGTCTTTTCATCAGAAATGCTTGAAAATCCTCTTTCATTACAGATCCATTTTTTCCTCTTGTAGGATTATACTCAGTTTTGCTAGGTAAGTTATTTTTGCCTGTAAATCTAGATCTCTTGCCTTCTGGATTATTATATTCGAGGTTCTCTGCTCATTTAGCTCATTTATAGTGATATCTGCTAAATTTTTTTTTATACTAGAAAACTTTTTATTGTAGGTGGAGTGAGGTAGCTGGACAGTTTAGATGATTCCAGTTTTGTTGGCAACATCTAAAGCATCGTAATCTGGAGCAAGTCGGACATAGGCCTTCTTCTCTCCATCAGGCCGGATCAGTGTGTTTACCTTGGCCACATCGATGTCATACAGCTTCTTTACCGCTTGCTTTATCTGATGCTTGTTGGCTTTGATGTCCGCAATGAAGACTAGGGTGTTGTTGTCCTCAATCTTCTTCATAGCAGACTCAGTGGTCAAGGGGAACTTAATGATGGCATAGTGATCCAGCTTGTTTCTCCGAGGGGCACTTTTCCGCGGGTATTTGGGCTGCCTTCGAAGTCTTAGTGTCTTGCGTCGCCGAAAGGTGGGGGATGTTCGGATCTTCTTCTTTTTGTGGCTGTGGATACCCTTCAACACCGCCTTCTTGGCCTTCAAGGCCTTGGACTTGGCCTCTGTCTTCGGGGGGACAATAGCTTCCTTCTTTGCCTTCGGCACCATCTTGGGGGAAACAGCTGCTAAATTTTGTATTATCTTGACTGTGCCTCCTTGGTACTTGAATTTTCCCCCCTTATTTCTTGCAGTATTTTTTCTTTGACCAGGAAGCTCTGGATTTTGGCTATAATATTTTGGGGAGGTCTCATTTTGGGGTTTCTTTTAAGTAGTTGCCAGCAGATCCTTCCCCCCCCCCCCGCCCTTAGTATATGTTAAATGAGAAATGTAATTCTGAAGGAATAAAATTGAAAAGAGCTGCTAGAATCATTCACACTTTGTGGACAACGTGGACATTGAGTGAACACTACAGATACGCATCCTGAGAATTTAACCTAACACAAATGACTAGAAAATAATAATTCCCAAAGCTATTTTGATTTTATATGAAAGTCATTCATTTTAATATCAGAAAAGGATATTTTGAATAGTTACCAAACCTATTCTCTAAAACTATTTATGCCACATGACAAAGAAAGGGAAGTCAAAGCAAATATAAAGTTCAATTATGCATTATTGATACATTTTAGAACTAAACTCAGTGGTTCACACTAGTTCAACATTACTTATTAAGAGATGCAAGAAGCTGAAAAGAGTTTGGTAGAACACAAAGGTAGGATTAAAATAAATAGAACACTGGAATACAAACAATGAGATTAAATCCATGTAGAAGGTGTTCAAAGGGTGATGAGTAGGCAGCTCATAAAGCAACAATAGTCATATTTTATCTGTTAATTTACTGTTACACAAATGAAAATACCAAAATCATTGAAAACTTATTCGTGGTAGAGACAACACTTTCCCACCTGTATGTTTGTTTAAAATTTCACAAGCAGAATTTATTTTAAGAAATTCCGATATCCCAATATTCATCAGCTATTTTTTAAGGAAAAATCGTTGACACAGAACTGCTTTTCCTCTGCTGTGCCCTTGACTCTGTCTCTTCCTACAACTGCTTCCCTCTCCTCAGATCTAGCTAAAGCTATTTACTTTAGGTTCATCATCAGGTAGTGTGTCTAGAAGTAAACTATATGGAGGAATTTAGAATTGAATGTCACTTTCTGAATACTCTGTTCACAACGGCACAGGCTCTCTGTTTTTCACTATGTCTTTAACAGTTGTGAGATGCGTGTTCATACTGACATTACTCCTGCTATTTCTGTGTACCCGAGTTCAGTTCTGCAGTTCAGCATCTACAGTTTCATGAATCGATTTCCTAAAAAGAAATCTCAGTGGCTTCATCTTAGTGGCAGTGTGGCTGTTATCGATCCATTGCTACGTAGAACCTATTTCCCCCTGGAGCAGTATCAGGATTGGCCAGTCGATTCAATTTCTGCTTGGCCTCTGCTTCTAAAAGATCTAGACAGTTTTCTTCTTGAAACATGATGTCTAGGCTCTTTTTTTTTTGGTCATGATTTTCAAGTAGTCTGATCATTCTTGAATTATCTTTGTTCTATTTTCCAGATCAGTTTTTTTTAAGCTATGAGAACCTTATGTTTTCTTTTCTTTCTTTCTTTTTTTTTAATTTTTTAGGCTTTGACTATTTCTTGCTGCCTATGGCATCATTCTCTCCTATTTGGTCAATTTCTAATTTTCAGGGAGTTTTTTTCTTACTGTTACTTTTCTTTCCATGTCTTTCTTTCATAACTCTCATTTCTTTTCTCATTATTAAAACTAGTATTCTTATTTGGTTTTTAAAATAGTTTATTTTAGCAGTTAAAAAACAACAAAAACCTCTTGCTTTATAGCCTCTAAGAATTCTCCCAGGACTTGTGCCTAAGGTGCATTTTTCTTTGTGGCTTTGCTTGTGAGTGTTTTAGAGTCTTGAGCTTCTCTGTCACCATAATAACTCTTTATGGTGGGATTCTTTTTTTGTTTGTTTATTTGCTCATTCTTTCAACCCATTTCTGACTTTGGACTTGGTGTTAGGGCAAAGGCTCTGTGTACTTCTTGGGGGAATATCTGAGCTGAACTTCTATCCTCTTGGGTCTTTCTACTGCTTTCTTGGCATAATGAGTTTTATGTTATTACAAGATCTCGAGCTCATGTTGGGGACCTGCAAGCTTACAGTGCTTCCAAACTAGTGTAATTCAGGATAAAGTCTGCTCACTGTTCTTTGCAAATTTCTGATCTGGGTTTGGACCTGAGCAACACTGTTCCTGATCAGGAGTTCCAGTAGACTGCTGTTGGACTCTGCCAGCTGGGAAGCTCTGCAGGTTCCCTTTTGGTCTGAGATTCCTGCCCTCATTTTCCCATTGCAAGCTTCAGGCTTGGCTGGTAGCTAGAACTGAGTCTCTAGTCTGCTTCCACAGTCAGAGCCAGACAGCTGCTATTTGCTTCAGAACTTCTTTGTTTCTCAGTACACAGCTTAGCTTAGGCCCTGTGACTGCCTCCTCTAGATTCAGGTCCTCTCCTCAGTCTACCCTGGTATCTGTGACTGGGTAGTGATTAGCAGAGCTGCCGGATAGCACCTGTTATTATATTCTGCTCTCATTTAGGGAGTCCTTGGGATTTCTTCCCATATGGGACATAGCTTCTGTCCTGTATCAGTTCCTGGGCACTGGACTGTTCCATGTGGTAGCCTCCTTGGTGTCCATAGATCTCTTTTTTTGTCTCCCTATATGGTTCTAGGCTGCAAACATGACTTACTGTAATTTTTTCTTATTTCCTTATCAGAACTAGGTCTGGTGCATTTTCTAAATCTGAAGGGTTTGGCCTGAATGTAAAATTAGTAACAATCCATGGAAGTGATGAGGGAGCACATGTCAATGTGTTTAGAAGGCACCTTTGTACTGTGGGTGGCTCTCCTCCTGGATTTTGCCTGTTCTTTTAAACCTTACAAATTCTTATTACTCAAGGATGTGTAGAAAATGAACCACAGTTGGGAGCGGAAAAATTAACCTTATAATAATTTCTCAAATTCTGTAGATGCAGCCTCTTCGTAGTAGTATCCCATGGCCTAGGAAATTTTTTTTTTTTTTTGAGCACTATTAAGGTTGAGTGTTACGAGATGCTAGATGAAAGACTGGCTCTATTAGATTAGATTAAAAATGTCTGTGTCTAGCTCAGGTAACTGTAGGGACATCTCTTGTTCCTCTTAGTTTTGAGACTAAGTATTAAACTGAATATTAACGTTGGTATTATTAGAGATGAGACTGTCACAGAAAGTAGTGGCTCTGGAGTCTGAGAACCTAGGTTCAAATCCCACTCTGACCCTTATTACCCCTGTGATCTTGGGTAAGTCATATGAGCCTATGAAATATGATTCTAATTGGTGCCATGTTAGTAGCTGTATAAGTAAAAGAAGGGAACTGAAAAACGCTAGAATAGACTCTTAAAAATTGCATGTGATACATGTCTAATTGGCGAAATAAGTCAGGTGAAGAACCATGAGAAGCAGCCTGGCACGATGGATGTTATGTTGGACTTGGAGTCAGAAAGACCTGGATTCAAGTCTTACCTCTGACCCTTGCTGTGTGCACATGAGCAAGTCAGTTCACTTCTCTGAGCCTTAGCTAGTTGTGATCTGTGTATGGGGAGGGCCACACACTGAGGAAATCAGAGCTCCTTGAAGTATTGACAGATAACGTTAGTGTAGTAGCTCATGTAGCTTTTTAAAATTTAGTGTCCTGTCCTGACAACATCTCTAGGAAGGCACTGCAGATGTTGTTGTCCCTCTTTTACAGGTGATAGAAATGTATCTTAAAGACATAGAGAGACTCCTCTGTGGCCACAAAGCACGGCACTAGGTCTGGAGCCTATTGCTAAGGATTGCAAGTAGAGGACTTTTTCCAAAGTGGGATCTCTGAAAGCCTTTCAGGGGGTCTGTGAGGTTAAAATTTTTATAGTAATAAGATGTTATTTATTTATTAAAATACTCCTCCCATTTCCACCTCCTTATCTGTATGAAGCTGGATTTTCCCCATATTGTTCAACCAGACCAATATATTGCAACAGATTGAATGCAGAAGCAGATATGTGAATCCAGCTATCTTCTATTAAGCCAGACATTAAAGAAATTTGCAAAAATATGTAAAACAATACTAGTCTTCTCACTACATTTTTTATTTTTGAAAATATAGTTTCATAAAAATGTTATTTATATTATCATGAAGTGGGTTTATTATTGTTATTTTAAAAATGAATTAATAGATATTCTAAAATTTTTATTAGTTTTAATATCTAACATGGTAAATAGTGATAGATTTAATTCAAATAAGCAAAAAGTTTTAAGTGTAAGGGGCTTTTGAAATCAAACAGTTTGAGAACCGTTACACTACACCATACTGACTCTCCAGGTGGTATACGATAAATACATTTGTAGTGGAAGGATAATAGGTGATAAGACTGGAAATGTAGACTGTGACCAAATTATAAAAAGCTTTGAATGCTTGTCAGAGGTATTTGAGAGTGATCTTATAGGCATTGGAGAGCCCCTAAAGGTTTTTGAGGAGAGGAGGGACATAATCACACCAGTGTTTTAGGAAGCTTCATCTGGTAGCATTTGGCAGGACGAATGGATGGATTAGAGGGAGAGACTGGAGCCAGTCTCCATTTAGGAGGCTATACGAGTAATAGGCCTGATGTGATGTGGCCTGAGCTGTGATAATATTAGTGAGAGTGGGAAGAAAGACATGAATATGAAAGCGATTATAAAGCAAGATCAGTAGACTTACTGACCAGATAGAGGGAAAGAGGAAAAGTAGAAGTCAGGGTTCCTAGCCTAGATGACTGGAAGAATGCTGGTATAAAATGAGAGGCAACTGAGACTGGGGCAGACATCTAGTTTTGGAGGAAGGATGGGGAATTCGGTTTTAGACATTTTGAGTTTGAAGTGCCAACAGGCTATTCATGCAGAGCTGTCTATCAGGCAGTTGGAAATGCTGGTTTAGAGCTATGGAGAGAAGTCAGAACTGGAAGCCAACAATATATAAATGATTGTTGAAGCTTTAGAAATAGAGAAAGTAGAGAGAATGAGGGAGTGTAGAGAAGAAGAGCAGAGGGCTCATGGTCAGTCAGCCTTGAGATGTACCTTCATGTGGGGGAGAGGTGAGTGGCACAGAAAGGGCTGGTAAAGGAGATAGAAGAAACAGCAGAGGGGGAGAACCAGGCCTAGCATCCAAGGGAGGGAGAGTTTCAAGATGATGCTGGGTAAATGAACACTTTTTTGGAAATCCAAACTTTTAATTGACTCACATGTTGCTTTCCTATCCTTTTCTTTTTCATTTTGAAGTCAGTTTAAACATTCATAGCCTTAATATTGATTTCCTGTGAATTTTTTACTCCTTTTTTCAAAGGAAAGAGGAAACCATAATGTGCTTTTCTTCTTTTCTCTAACTTTTCTCAATTTCTCTCTTAATCTCTTGTTAAATTATTCCCCCAAGAGTTGATTTGGTGAATTATTTTCCCTCCTTTTACATAATCCTTCTTATATGGGAGATTTGGAGGGTTACCCACTAAGCCAAAAGTGGCAGAATCCTTAATTCCTCCACCAATTTTTCTGATTTCATCTGCATGTATAGGCCAAAACCATAGATGCACGGTTAGGAGAGACAAAACAAATATTTTTCCTTTTGGAGAGAAATGACATCAGAAGTTTACTAATTGTCTGAGAGGCAGGTGATGGCTAGTCGATGTGCCTTTGGTCAGACCCTAGGCCCGTTGGGAGTAGCTATGCCCATTTGTATACCACTCCCTTTCTTTCCGAAGGGTAAGAAAATATAAATCTGCAAGACCTCCTTAGATGTGGTTTTGTCAGGATTTTTGTGGGGGATTGGGGAGGATAATTCTGTGGAGCTTGTTATTCCCATCTGAAGCTGGTGGTGAGAAGGGCAGACTGCAGAGAAGTGAGGGGGTGGGGATGGGAATCAAGGAAGGAATCAGAGAGAAAAATTTTATTGAGGGTGGGTCTACTGGGTTTATGGGAGGGAATCTCTCCCCTCCTCCCCATTCCTATTTGAAAGGGCCGGTGAATCTTTGATTAGGTGCAGGTCAAAAGAATTTACACATTGTGACCTTAATAACTGGAGGTGATTGGCAGGCGGGCTGTGGGGAGGGGTGGCGGGCCGCTTTCATCTCACTTAGCACTGCAGAGAGACAATGGGCTAGCCTATTTTCCTTGTTGTCCCTTGTTTGAAAAGGTCTGGTGTCTCTACTAGGTACCTGTGACATGGGGGTCTTGATTGGGGTCTCATAAAGGCCCCTGTCAGTATGTCCAAAGGCCAAGAGTACAAAAGCAAGCAGTGGGTGGGGGTCTCAGCTGACCACTGAAGAAGGGAGGGGAGGACCCGGGAGGCAGTGGAGGGAGAAGCAACCCCCGATGGGAGCTCTTAAAGAGGGGAGGGGAGGAGGGGGATAGAGAAGGGCCATTTTTGTCCCTAACTCATCAAGCACATCTGCAGAATTGTCCAAGCTGCTGCCTCCTGGTTTCAAAAGAAAAAATGATCGTTTGATAAACCGTCCCGATTCACCACTTTCTCACAAGGGTGGGAGACCCAGCCCTGACCTCTGTATGATTTCACATCAAGCCTAGCCTTTCTTTCCCCACCCCCAAATTGCTGGAGAAACTTTGAAATGAATCTCCTGGCTTTCTCTCTCCCTTCCTTCACCTCCCTAATTCCCACTCTATCTCCCCCACTGGCCCCTGCTCTTTCCCTTGTTGCTCTAGAGTTTAGGCCAGTAATTAGTCCACTCTTTCTGGGGCACAATGAAGCCATAGCATTCAACAGGCCCCTTCCCACCGTTCACATATACACAGGGCCTGGGGGAAGAACCAGGTGGCATGTAGAGAGTGTGTCACTGCCTGAACTGGAAGGAGAAGGGGGGCTCTGTGCTGGGAGCCCCTGCTCTTACCAGAGGAATGTGCAGAGGCGCGTACATTAACATTTCTCTACACAATGCTCATATTTTCCAAATGGGCAGAGGCATCTTCCCTTTGAAAAGACAGACAGAGCCCCAATCCCAGGCCAGTACTCTTGATGCTGTGGCGTTATTTCCCACCCTGCGTTTAGTCACTTGGAGCTAACATGGGAGACAAACAGGCCGCGTCCCCAGAGAGCCCGATCTTTGTATACAGTGTGTGTTCCCCCCATTCCCCTGTCAGCTTTGTGTGCTCACGGAGTGTTGATTTTAATGCACGCTTGTGTTGGTTGGAAAGAGCAGACTGGGGGGCCCTTGGATTTCCTCTATAAATAATAATGCTTTGTCTTGTGATGGCTCTGGTATTTTGCTCTGGGAGCCAGTGGAAGATGGAATAGAACTTCACCTCTGGCTAGTAAAGTGTCACCCATTCCTGTGCTTGGCATAGGCTGCTGTGGGAGGCCCCTAAAATGAAGCGTGTTGGGACGCATGGACACATGCCTGGCATCCTTTCTGACCGGGGCACTTTGCTCAGCTGTATGCTGAAGCTTGCTTAGAGTAAGTGAAACTGGACTAGTGGCCCATCAAGGAGAAGAAGCCAGAGGCAGAATGACTAGTATTAAAAAAAAAAATTAGGTTTGGAGTCAGAGGACCTGGATTCAAGTTGTGATTGTGCCACTTAGTATCGCTATGACTTTGGGCAAGTCACTTAACTTCTAGCTGGGTTTTGGTTTCCTTATTCAGTTTGACAGACATTAAGCTCCTACTATTTATGGCTAACTTTTGCCAACTCAAATATAGAATTCTATGCATAAGATCTCACATTTAGCAATACTTGCCTGGGATAGGGATATATTATGACGCAGGGTGTAAGGAATGTCTGTCTTCTGAGGCCTGACAAACATACCAGGCCCCCCACCCCTTAGTCTGCTTCTGACCTTATTCTTTCTTTCTTTAGGTTCAAAAGCAATTAAGGGTTATATTTTGAAATTACTTAAAATGTGAAAACCTCTCTAATGAGTTAATAAATTGGTTGGTATCCTCACTCCAGGAGAACTGGGGAAATCTCTTGTCTACTAGGTTATTTCCCTGAATCTCAAACCCTACACTTAGAAGCTTAGACAAACATCACTGTTCTTGGCAATATAATTTATTAAAGGTAACCAGTAATACAGTAAAACTGAAGAGTATTTAAATGATATATATTAGCTGTGATGGAGATTGCAGCCAGAGTCACCCTTTTGTTCTGGGAAAGTAGAAGGAAGTTGTCAACTAGAATTCCTTTTACCTGTTATTAGTTATCAACCCCTCCAAAACACTGGAACCACAATTTAATCCTCTTCAGAACTATAGTTCACTCCAGTTCTCTCAGAATAATATTTTACTCAGTTCTTTTTAAATGTTTCAAATGTTAGAGTAACTGCTTTTCTCCACAGAATATAATTTTTAATTTAGTTTAGTTCTCATCAGAAATGAAACTTAAATCCACTCATTTCCCTTTTAAGAATTCAGATTCACCTCCAAATATCCTCTCCACGGAATATCTTTTCTATGGAGTCTTTTTCCAAAGGCAGGTAACTCTCAGTCTACTTAGGAATGACAGTTCTGTTAGTCTTGTGCTTAACACGGACTTCTGCCACTAGTTAACTGGCACCCTCTAAGAGATTCTCTTCCTTCTTTTTTAAAATTAATTTAAAAAAATTAATAGGCATTTATTTTCTATTCCTTCCATCTCTTCCCTCCCCCTACATGTAGGAAAAAAACCCAACCCAACAAAGCCTTTATAACAAATACACGTAACATTCTTCTTTCTTAGTGGCATGGTATCAGTATCCAAAGTCTACGTGGAAAGGGCTATTGAAGCTTAAGTTATATAAGGATTTATTCCTGGTTTGAACCAGTCACTGAGCTAGCAGAGAGACAAAGCCAAAAAATCTGTCTCTGCCTTCAAGGAGTTTACATTCAACTAGAGTGAACCACAAGGACATAGATGAATACATATAAAATAATTTGAGGAGAAAGAAAACAATGACAGGGAGATCAAGAAAGACTACTAATAGTCTTGAAGGAAGCTAAGGATTCCAAGAGGCAGAGATGAGGACAATTACATTTCGGGTATTGGGAACAGACTATGAAAAGGTGTGGAGAAGAAAGATGGTATGAATCATACTTGGGGTATATCAAACATACCAGTTTGGAGTGAACAGTGTGTGAGAAGGGGAATTATATAAAATAGGTCTGGAAAGATAGGCTAGAGCCAGATGGAGAAAAGCATTAAGTGCCAAGCTGAAAAATTTGCATTTTTATTCTAGAGAAAAAGGTAGCCACTGAAGATTCTTGAGCATGTTGTGATGTGGTCAGACTTGGACTTTAGGAAGAGCATTTTTGTAGCTGTTTGGAGAATGGATTGAAGAAGGAAAGAGATTAGAAGCAGGATGACCAATTAAGAGGCTGTTGCAATACTCCAGGCAAGAGGTAATGAAGGCCTGAAATATACTGGTGGCTGTGTGAGTCGAAAAGAAGGAGCCTGATGCAAGAGATTCTGTAAAACTGGCAAGATTTTGCAATTGATTGGATATAGGGGTTGAGGGAGAGGGAAAAATAAAGGATGACTCTGAGGTACCCTCAATGAAAGGAGGGAAGTTAGCAGAGAGGCAAGTTTGGCGGGTGCGTGGGAGATAATGAATTCCATTTTGGACATGTTGATTTTTCCAGGTAGAGACATTCAGTAGGCAGCTGGTAATACAGGATTAGGGTTCTGGGGAGAGGTTCAAACTGGATATATAGATTTAAAAGTCATCTGCATAGAGATGTTCATTGAACCCAAAGCTGAGAAGATCAGCAAGAGAGAAGATACATAGAAAGAAGGTAAGAGTGCTCAGGACAGAGTCTTAAGGGATGCTTATATAAGATTGTAGGACATGAATGATGATCTAGCAAAGGAAGGTGAGGACTGCGGTTTTAATTTTGTCTCCACCACTTATTATCAGTTACCTAACCTCTTTGGGTCTCAGGGTCCTGGATCTGTAAAATAGGGATAATATTACTTTATATGTTGTGTGATGAAAGTGCTTTGTAAAACTAGAGCGCTCTATAAATATGTTGTGATAATATTTTTAATTGTAAGTTGAGGGTGATCTTAACACTCTCAATCTTATGATTGTAGGTTGTAGAGCTTAGCACTGATGTGCAGATTTTAAGCTTCAAGGGATCTGAGGGAGGAAAGGGTGTGTGAGGAAGGTAGATGCCTCTTTGACTATCTAGAGAATAAAAGGTCTGAAAGACAGGGGAAGGGATTGGCAGCTGGCAACTCTGCATCATAGGAATTAGGAATGTAGAAGGTGGGATTTTGCCAACCATAGGACAAAAAAGTGCCATTCAATGAGACTGTTACTATCAACTGGCCCATGGTGATGAAGATGGCATCAGTTTTTTTTTCCTCCTTTCTGGAGAAGGAAAGAGAATCTTCAGTAATATGATTCATTCAGTACTTGGTGATCTGGTGCTTAAGTGAGTTCACATTTAGTTCTTTTGCCTTCCCTCAAGATGATTGGGACTGATCCACAGGCAGGAGCTATATAATGAAGGGAGTGCATACTGGTCAGACTGGATGTCTGAGGCTCTGCTAGACAAATACTTGTTGCAAGATGCCTAGTGTCTAAAGCTCTGGTCCTGGCTCTGGTTTTGTGCCTGTGTGATCAGTGGTTATATAGGCTTAAGGCAGTATTGCTTTTCCCACCTCATTTGGTGAGGCAGTATGCAGCACATAGTGCCTCCATATATAGCAGTAGGTTCAGACATCCATTCCTTGGGTGTTCAGTAGAAAAGAAGGCTTGTAGTGGTGATCAGGGGTAGAATGAATGCATTTTCTACACAATCTCACAGTGAGGAGGCTTCCCAGTTCTGTTCTTCAGATGAGTCTGTGTGTGGGGGAGTTTCTCCCAGGACCAGTGATAGAGAAGAGAAGAGTAGGTGCTACAGCTCAGGAGCCTTGATGTTAATTCCTACATGTTTGGTGTTAAATGGAGGGCTACCTTTTTATTACAGTGATATAGGGCAGGGTGACCTCTAAATACTAGAGTAGGTTTGGGGCAAGAGATTCCAGGGTAAGGAAACCCCTAATCCTAGTCCTTGAGTTGGGCCATGCCAGGATCCTCACCCTCATGGGTGCAGTAATATAGAACCTAGGGAAGAGTAAATGCTGACATAAGAACCTCGTTGTTAGTGGAGGCCCCTACCTGACTGGGTACTTAATAGTAATAAAAGATTGCATTGATGTTACAGTGACTTAGGACAGAGTAACATTAGGCATTTCTTGTGGTGAGATTGAGGCTCTCTAAATAGGGTTAGTGCTGTGGTGTCTACCTTTATAGTTAAGTAATTCTGCCTCAGCTTTCATTGGGAAGATTGGAAGCTCCAACAGGTGGTCAGCACTGTCTTGCTGTCTCATATGCTTTTTCTGCCACTGCATAATTGCTGGTATAATCTTCCTTTAGGGAAAGATCTGACCATGTTGCTCCCCTGCTCAAAAACTTTCGTTGACTTTCTCTTGTCTCTGTAGTAACCCTGGCATGTAATGTCCTCCGTAGTTTGGTTCCCACCTGCTTTTTCAGCATTATTTCATTTTATTTTCCTTCAGTTATTCTTCGTTCTGCCAAACTGAACTACTGCTTGTTACTCCGAGCTAGGTATTCCATCTCCTGCCTCACTGCATTTGCTCAAGCAATCCCACTTACCTAGAATGTAATCCTCATTTTTGCCTCTTAGAATCCTTCTTTCTTTCAAACTTTAGCTCAGGTGCTACCCCTGCCCCCCATCCTCCCTTGTTCTCGCCTTTCTCAGATCGCCTTATATTTATAAGCATGTGTGTGTGTGTCCGTGTCCATGTATCCTCAACTTGTAATGTAAGATTCTTGAGACCTTTATGGTTTTTTTGCCTTTGCATCATTAGCATCTAGTACAAAGCTCAATTTAGATTTTAATAAATACCTGTAAAGCTAATGATATCTCAGCTCCATTCATATTTGACTCTTTTCCACCAAAGGTCTGGACATTTCCTTCAACCTTATGCCTCCTTAGGAATGATACTCTTCATTTTCTTTTCTTTTTTTAATAGTGTTTTATTTTTTCCAATTGAATGTAAAGACATTTTTTAACATTTTTTTAACAAATTTTGAGCTCCAGATTTTCTCCCTCCCTTTCTCACTTTCCCCCTCCCTAAGATGATAAGGAATTGGATATAGGTTACATATGTACAATCATGTAAACCATATTTCCATATTAGTCGTGTTGTAAAAGAAGAAACAGACCAAAAGGGAAAAAAAATAAAGAAATTGAAAAATAGTATGCTTCAATTTGCTTTCAGACTCTCCCAGTTCTTTCTTTGAAAGTGGACAGCATTCTTCATCATGAATCCTTTGAAATTGTCTTGGATCATTGCATTGCTGAGAATAGCTAAGTCATTCACAGTTGATAATCAGTACTCTTCATTTTCACAAAGTCTTTCCATCACTACTTTTATGGTCTCTCTTCCTTTTTCCTGGTCTAGAGTATAAATGGCAAAGGCCACACAGAGACTTTTAATATCTTAACACACACACAAACTTGCTAGGTATGTCCACCAAGGTAATTGTGCCTGGGAAAGGAACATCATGAAATGAAATGGGAGGGTAAGGTCAAATACATTGGAGCAAGTTACTTAAAGAACTCCAGTCCTGACCAGCATAGAGACAAATAACAGAGAATCCTGGTTATAGCCCAGACATACGTACATGTACATATACCCGCACACATATACATTCACAAATATACATACACATGTACATATATGTATATTATATATATGTGTATATCCATGTGTGTATATGTATATATGTAAAATATATTTGCAAGTTAAATAAATTTGCAAGTTCATTTGGGGTGGGGAAGACATGAGGGGCCCGTCTCAGCAAATAAAAGTTACTGGCTATTACTCTGTTAACTTTCATGATCTTTTTTAATTGCTGCCTTTGATCACCATATTCTCTTTTATTTGGGGAAGTAGATAGATTTCCCCCTTTTCATTTTGCAAGAAAGGAGAATGGGTAGAAGAGGGAGATGGGAGTGGGCTGTTGGAGTTTCTTAAGGCATCCACTCCAGTAAATTTTTAGGCTTTTATCCATCAGCTTGCCATAGTTTACTCTCGTCAGAGAAAATGCCTATCTCCCTCCACTGGTGGTTTGGGTCTACCAAACAACAAAACAACCCCAGGTCATTTTGAATCCCTACCAACCACAAGAAAACTCTCTTCTGAGAATAGATTGGGTGGGTGGGGAGGAAAGAGTACATGCCTTAAAGATCTGGGCATTTGGTGGAGAAACCATAAAAGTTTATGTTCCGGACACACTTCACTGATGTTGGTGACTCGGGATTCAGGCTCCATATTCACCAGGACCCCAGTGTTGGGAAGAAACTGTCTACTAAGAAAAATGGTTCTGCAACTGAATCTGGACCTTCTAGTGTCATTTCCTCTCAGTTCTACCATGAACCATGACTATCAGGGAAGCTATTTATTGGAGAGATTTTGCATAAAGAGCTTCTTTTTAAAGCCACTAAAATAAGAGTTTTCTCAAATGATTTCCACATTCTCAGGGTATAGCAATTTTCCCATAAGGGAAGGCATGTATTCTATAAGTTTAACTCCCGTAATTCTAGATGCTTAGAACTTCATTCTTCTATCTGGGCCACAAACCTTTGGTCTTGCTGTTGGTGCAATTGGGATTTTTCCAGAAGATTTGATACAGATGTGTTGCACAGTTTTCCTCTCCTTTCTGTCATCTTTACCTGACCAACTCTCTCCTTAAATAAAGATGACCCCCCTCCCACATGCTTTCAGTCTCTATGACCTTCACTTTCAACTTTCCCTCTCCTTTAAAGCCCCCAAATGTACAGAGTCCATGGAAATTACAAAAACTCGGACAGGAATACTTCTTTCTTTCTTCTTCCTTTTACCCAAAATTTAATTCCTCCTTTTCCTTTTCTTTTCTCTTTGCAGTTTTACTTTTAAAAGAAAAAAACCAGCTGATAAAATTCCCCAGAGGTTGTTTGCACTCCTCGCTCTTATAATGAAACTTTGTAATGAAATGCCCTGCACTCCAATTAGTAAGAAATGCTAATTTTCTCCAGTTCAGCACCCCCTATAGATGTATCTAATTTGTTTCAATGCTTTCATCTCTCTCCTCCATCAAGTTTGCATTTAAAGGTTATGATCTGTCTGTGCCCTTCATGCTGGGTTCTAGTGAGACACCCATGGGGGAGAGCCAGTGCTTCCTGTAACCTTTCTAAAGCTAACTCTTGAACCGGCCTTCAACCAACCCACAGGCTTTCTTGTCTTTCTACCTTTTGCAGTGCCGACAAAGACAGGGAGGGAAGAAATGAGAGGGATGCTTAAGAAAATATAAGGGGAAAAGAGCATACGTTTTTGCTGGAGATAGGAGCAGTAGTGGTCTTTCTAAGGAAAAGCTCAATATTGCAGAACAGTGAGTAATGGGGAAAGGTCTTGTGCTGGTAGTACATAGGACCTTGGGTCTCATTTAATTTTTCTCTTAGACCTTGTGACATATCTGTAATAGATTTGGGAGGCTGAAGAGAGATGGCTAAAGGGTACTCATAGCAAGACTGAAGAGAATTACTTAGACCCCTTGGTGAGGTCACCCCTTCTTACAGTGGTTCAACAGTGGTTGGTCCGTGGAAAATTAATTACTTTCTGAAATATGATCTTCACACACAGTAAGAAGACGTAGTCTTTTTTTTAAAGATTTGAAGTCGACCTTTTCAAGAACCCCATGACCTCAGATTGCATCCTCCAGGTTAGCACTAAGGTGGCAGAGGAGGCTCCAGTAAAGGTAGGAGGCAGAACCACACAGCCTTGACTCCCTGTTTCACAAGCATCCTCAAATGTTTATTAACCACCTTCTTGTGTCCTTACCTGGAGCCAAGAAGGGGAAAGTAGGATCGCATCAGGCCACCTCAGATCGTCTTCTGTCGCCTCAACTGCGTGCTCCTTGAATGATCAGATTCTATTCTTTTCTAATATCCCACACGATTCCTAGCATAGATTTGGGCTGTTATTATCATCCCTAAAGGAAAGGATACTCCTTATAAAGAAGCTTATGCTGCGTTCTCTCATTCTCCTACATGTACCATCTTCAGTACGGAGAGTTTTGGTGGCTGAAAGAGGCACACACACTGAGATCAGAAGTCCAGTGATTGTTAGGTACACAGGGTGTCCCAGAAGTCTTAGTGAAGTTTTAAGCTTTAAAAGTATGTATATCTGAGAATATCATACATAGTAACAGCAATTTTGTACATTGATCAACTCTGAGTGACTTGACTGTTCTGATCAATGCAATGATCCAAGGCAATTCTGAAGGGCTTAATGACGAAAAAATGCTATCCACTTCCAGAGAGAGAGAATTGATGGAGTCTGAGTATAGATTGAAGCATCATTTTTTTTCCCATTCTCTAATTTTCTTGTTTTTTCTTTGCAACATGGTTAATATAGAAATATGTTTTACATGATTTCATGTGTATAATTGATATCACATCTTTTGCCTTTTCAATGATTGGAGGAAAAAGGAAGAGAATTTGAAACTCAGAATTAAAAAAAAGAATGCTAAAAATAAATAAAGCTTAAAAAAGTTTGTATATCACATAAATTTGAATTAGAACTAGCCCTCCAGGACAAAGGAGGAAGAATTTCAATCTAGAGATATCTGTCAGATAGCCTGTGTAGATTATGAATATCTCTCTCCTTACCTGCCCAGATTCCTAGTCTTTATGGAATTTTCTTTAACCTTTTCCCACTTGAACTGTCCTAAGAAGTGAGAGAGGCTTTCTACTTCTCTGCCCTTTCATCTTTTCTTATGGCACGATACTCTACATATTACTTTCACAACCGTCCTGCTTGGGCAGTAGGGTGACAGTGCATAGAGCATTGGGCTTGGAATCGGGAGGACTCCTCTTCCTCAGTTCCAGTCATGCTTCAGACACTTACTAGCTATGTGTCTCTGGGCAAGTCACTTGATCCTTTTTGCCTCGGTTTAAAATAAAAAAAATAAAAACCTGCCCTGCTTGTCTGTATTTCTTTCTGAATTTTCTTCATTTTTTCTTTTAAAAAATGTTGTAATGGTCCTCTTTGTTTGCATTACTATTGTTTGCATTACTATTGTTGCCACTCCTCCCATTTTCTTCTTCCATTTAAAAAACATAGAGAAAATGAAACAAAACTCTTGTAACAGATGAGCATAGTCGAGCAAAATGAGTCCACGTGTTGTCCATGTCCAAAAATGCCTGTCTCTGTACCTTGCGTCTGTCACTTCTGTCAGGAGATAAGTAACATGCTTCCTCATAGGTCCCCTGGAGACATAGTTGGTTGTTGCATCAATCAGAGTTTTTAAGCTTTTGAAAATAGTTTTTCTTTGTGCCCAACCTGTGGTAGAGCATTCCAAGCTCATATTGGTCTGATCAGCCACAGTAGGACACATTGCAACTTGACTCTAGCATAGTGATGTCATTTTGGTCCTCTTTGAGAACAAAAGACAACCGCCACCGCCACAATGTATTCTCCTTGTATAAATTGTTCTCATTTCATTCTGCATCAGTTCTTACTACCCACTAGTTTTTGAAATCATCTCTTTCATTTTTTCTCGTGGTAGAATAATGGCTCATACAGTTTGATTAGCCATTCCTCAGTTGTCTAAGAGGCAATCTGAGGCATCCCCTTAGATTCCATTTCTTTTTTTTTTTTTTGAAAGGCCGCTCCTGGTTCCCCCTTCAACGTTAGAAATTAGTTTGCTTATAACCACAGACTACTCTCTTAAGTCTCCTCCTCCCATTGCCCCTATTTGTTTCCCTGTTGTTTTGATGTATTTCTGCATCAGATTTTCTTGTGTGTGTGTTTTCAACCCTCTTTTGTCTATTTCAGATAAGAGTGAAGTTCATGTAATGTCCACTCTCCCTACTCCTTTCTCCATGTTTGTATATTCTTTTGAGATGCCTGTGGGCGTTCAGGTAGATATGTTCAACAGATAGCTTGTAATGCAGGTCTGGAGTTCAGGGGAGAGATTAAAGCTGGATCTATAGAACTAAGAATCATCTGCATAGAGACCATTAGCCATCTACATAGAGACTATAGAAGCTGATGAGGTAACCAAGGGAGGATATGTTATAGTAAGGTATGACTGACCAGAGCTTCACTGAGAAGCAGGCTGAACTTGGAGATATTCAGCTTTGTGCCGTAGAAATAAAGAGATAGTCCAAGAAGTCTAGGGATTTGACCAGTAATCCAGGGGCAGTTGTAGGAGCATGTGCTCCTACAGGAGAACAGGAGTGATATTCCTTTCCATTTGTGGGAAAAAGTGGGCTCTTGCATTCACAGTCTCCAATCTAGATCTCTATCCTAGCAGTATCAGAGCCGGCAGGCACTTTAGGGATCTGTTAATCTAACCCTTTCATTTTATAGGTAGTGTAACATATCCTAAGAGGTGAAAAGTGACTTAACCTACCTACTAAATGGTAGAATGAAAATTTGAACCTAGTTCCAAGGCTCCAAGTCCAGTGTTCTTTCTATTGCACTTGACACGAATGAGATGGTTTGGAGACCAGGAGATTCGAGATAATTGGAATAGGAGTGAAAGTGATTTGTGGCTGAAGCACTTTCTCCTGTCCCTCCATTTTGGTAATTCTTAGACAACATGAGATGACTCATAGATGTGTTCTGCCCCATCTTCTGGTTGAGAGATTGTGGGCTTTCTTAAACCTCCTGCTCTCAAACACAAAAGCTGGCACCACCTTAGACTTTCAGTCCCAAATGGTATGCACTATGGTGGATTTAGTGACATCACTGTCCACTGATTAAAGTTCAGCTCCTTTAATTAAATTAATTGGATTGCAAAACAACTTCCTTTTATAATTATTTTAAAACCATCCAAACATTCCCAAATCAAATTTGGAAACAAACAAACTCTTTGAGTTTTCATCCTTCTTTTCTCTGTGGTTTTATTTACTAGGCACTTTTTTTTTTTTTGGAAAAGGTACTTTCTCCAGGTGACTTCAGGCTGCTTATCCAAATGGTGAGAAACTCAGCAAAAGAGCTGGCCACTGTCAGAAGTGTAAGCTGTCCAGCATTCCCCTGACTGTCCCTCTCTCTGGGCCTGAGCAAACAAATGAGCCCTGACCAGTAACAAGCCCTGGCTTTGTTGGGCTTGCAGGGGGAAATGCTTTAGCAGCTCAGGGATCTCCTCTGAGAACCACCTGTGCTGTCTGCCTTCCCTCACCCCCTTACTAGCCCACCTTCAAACTTCTGGCAAAGGTGTTATATGCAGTTCCAATAAGCAGAATGACTGGGAGGGGGCCAGTGAGTGGAGAGAGAGTTGAGGAGACTGGGCTACATGGGGCTTGATAGAGCTCAAGCTAAATTCAACAACCCATGAGCCCCTGGAAGCAGCCAGTTGGCTCAGGATCTTTTGGCCAAATGAAATTTGCTCTGTGATATAAGTCCCCATCATACCCACAATTGGTCAGTAGCTCTGTTTTCAGAGTTTAACCCAGGATGGGCTAAGTTCTTTTGTCTTCATCCCATACTCTGATTCTTGATATTGAGGGAGGAGAGCTCTTACTAGAACCTCGAATAATCTTTGATGTCATTTCTCTGTTCAAGAACCTAGAATATCATCCGATTGGGAGATGAAGTTCAAACTTCATTATCATACGAAGCCCTCCATAACATGACCTCTCCAGCTGTATCTCTCCTTTCTTCCCAACATGGATCTTCAAACTCTAATTACACCCATTTCCTCACTCTCCCCTGTAAAGGCCGTGTTCATTGCTGCTTTGGAACTTTGCTCATGCAGATTGGCATCAGCCTCCAACTCAAGTGCTCTCACCTCCATGATCCATAGCCAATGATTTCTCTGTTCCTTAAAATTCTAATTTGTTCATTTCCTTGAATTGGCTTTTAGTTTTTTAGCACTGTAGGTACAGAGCCAAAAAAGAAACACTCCCTGCTCTCAAACTTGCTTTATAGTAAAAGAAAACAAAATCTATACAAATGAGCATAGTGTCAGCAAAATTAGGGAAGGAGAGGACACCAACAGTGGACAGAGGGGACATCAACAGAAGCTTGTTTCACAGAGGATGCAGCTCTGGAGCTGATCCTTGAAAGAAGACGAGGATTTTTAGAGGCAATGATGAAGGCTCGTGGGGGATGGCATGGAGGATGGAGCTGGAGCATCTAGATCAGGGAATGACTAACTCATAGTCTCACATTGCTAGAACTAGAGGTTTTTGAAAGAGAGCAGTATGAAAGAAGGTTGGAAAGATTGTGAACAGTCTTTGTGCCAGGATCAGGTATTTGTTTTTGATCCGAGAGGCAATAGAAAGCCCCTGAATTTTTTCAAGCAGGAGTGTCATGATCACGCTTGGGAAGACTTAATAGTTAAACCTTAGGAAGATTATTTTGGCAAAACTTGACCATAAACTTATTAATATTCATACAATTAGGATTTAAAAGTGAACTTAGAAATCCTCTAATCTAGTCATTTTACAAATGAAGAAACTAAATTCTTAGAACATTTTGGTAACCCCCTTTTTTCCATTTTCCTTAGTGTTGAGCCCAAAGTTGGGTGCATTTAAGTTCATTTGCCTATTGAATGGATAAATGAATAATTAAAAATAAATAAATGACATTTCTAATAACATTAATAGAGTGCTTTAATGTTTTCCAAAACACTTCCTTGAGACAACTCTATGAGGTAGGTAATATGAGTATTATTTTACAGATGGTAAAACCAAGGCACAAAGGTCAAATAACTTGCTGAGAGTTGCATAGCTAGTGTCTTAGCTAGGATTTTAGATCTCTTGACTCCAGCCATTTTCCCGCTATACCAAAATGCCATCTCGAATGAATGAATAAAAATTGGTGTCCTTGCTTACTTTCTATTCTGGTCATAGAGTGGAAAAGCGAAATTTATTAGACATTGTTCTGCTGAAATAGTAGACCTAAGATCTTGAGTGTTTTCTGTACTGTAGAAGCTTCTTGGTGTGCTTGGTGAAATGGTTAGAATGCGGTTTGGGGGGAGCAGTGAGGGTTGGTGCTTAGTAAAGGGAAGAAAACATAAAGTGAGAAGTGGCAGTCCCTGAATGGGACAACACACACCAAAACAAAGTTTGGATGGAAAGTTCAGCCAGTTGTTCTAAGCAGATGACTGCAAACCTTCCTCTGTCTCCCTTCTTTCCCTTCTTATAGGCTTCTGTGTGTTGCCAGTTGTACTGTTATTGATTGATTGATTTGTGTGTGTGTGTGTGTGAGTCGGGGGGAGAGAGAGAGAGAGAGAGAGAGAGAGAGAGAGAGAGAGAGAGAGAGATAGGGGTATATATGCAGAAGTATGAAGATGTAGAGGTATTATCCTGTGTCCTCCCTCACTCTCTTTTCTTCCCTCCTCCCAGCTCTGACTTTGCCTTTTGGTTCTAAGACATCTAGGCAGTTTTCTTTTAACATTTCTTGAAATAAAATGTTTAGACTTTTTTCTTTTTTGTCATGGCTTTCAGGTATTCCAGTGATTCTAGATTTTTCTTGTTTTCCAGGTCACTTGTTTTTGCTATGAGATACCTCAAGTTTTCTTTTATTTTTTAATTCATTCAATTTTGTTTTAATATTTATTGTCTTATGAGCTCATTAGCTTCTGTTTGGTCTGTTGTAATTTTCAAAGAGTTTGTTGCTTGGGCAGTTTTGTAGCTCTTGTTCCAAGCTTTAATTCTCTTTCTAATTTGTTCTTCTGTAGTTCTCATTTCTTTTCCAGTTTTTCCTCTAGTGCTCTCATTTAATTTCTAAAAGTATTTAAAACTATCTTTTTTAAAACACTTACTTTATCTTTCTTAGGAATTGTAGTTGAATTTATGTCCAAGCTGTGTTTTTCTTTGAGGTGTTGCTTATAGATGTTCTGGAGTCATTTCTTCTCTTCTTCTTAACTATATCTGTCACCATAACAACTTTTTATGGTGTGATTCTTTTTTTGCTTATTATTCCAGCCTACTGATTGATTTTGGGCTTTATCTGAAGGCTAGGCTTTGGGTACTTCTAGAGGGAATGTCTGGGCCGATCCTGATGCTGCTGCTGCCGCTGCCCTCTTGGTCTGGGCTTTGCAAGTTCCTTACCCAGGTTTGGGTCTGTGGACTTACTTCATTTGGAGTATCTGCAGACTCCTGTTGGACTTAGGCACTATGAGCCAGCTAGAAAACTCTGCTGGTTCAGCATGACAGAACTTTTGGTTTCCTTTTGTTCCTGAATTCCTGCCCTGCAAAAATGATTCCTCTGCAGGCTTCAGACTAGGTCAGAAGCTGGAACAGAGACCCTGCTCAACTTCTGGGGTCTGAGAGACACAGCTGCTGCTGGTATCTGAACTTGCTCTTTGTTCAGTACCCAGGCTAGGGCCTTCCACCTCCATTTTAAGGAGGAAGCCATGGCCAACTATGTCATTATTCCTGTGCACTACTGACTCATTTCTATAGCACTTTCTCTACCATGCCATAGAAACCTTTTCACACTGGAAGCTTCCTCTGCCCCTTGACTACTTCTCACATTGGAAGGAAGCTCATGCTCACTGTGTCTTTACTCTGCTCTGGGTGCACTGCTGACTCACTGCACTTTCTCTACTACTCCCCTGGGCCAGTGCCCACCACTCCCTCACTTCAGCTCCCTTGTGGAGGTTGTCTTCCCTTATTAGAAGATAAACTTCTTGAGGGCAAGGATTACTTTTCTTTCTGCTCATATTTGAATTGTCTTAGCACCGTGCCTGTCACATAGTAAGCACCTAATAGATGTTTGTTGACTTGTTTCGTCTGTTCCTCACTCTGAAATGCCACCCCTCAGCATAGGTTCCTCCTCAGTCTACCCTGGATCTATGACCCAGAGCTGAGTAATGAGCAATGAAGCTGCCAATTGGCACCTGTTCCTTCAGCCTACATAACTGTAGGCCTCTCTGCGCTGGATCTGGGACCTCTTCTTGCCTTGGTGCACAGCTTTTCCCTCTGCTGGACTGCTCCTATGGAGCTTGTTCCTGGCCAGGCCTCAAGTCTGGTATCTGCACACTGCTCTGCTTTCTCCCTATGCTGCAAAAGTGACTTAGTGTTATTTGTTCTTAGATTTCTTGATAAGGACTCTAATACATTTTCTAGATTTGTTTGGAGCTGAGGAGAGCTCATTGTATTTCTTCCTTCTACTCCACCAGCTTTTCTCTCCTTCATTTGTACGGTCAGAGTTCTAGGTTAGCTTAATTCAAACACACCTTAGAAGTAATTTAATCAACCCCCTCATTTTACATGTGTGAAAACCAAGGCTCCTAGAAACCAAGTTATATGCCCAAATTTGTGCATTGAGAGAGTGGTAAATTGGGACAAGGTTTCCTCTCCCTCAACTCTGGGTCTGTTGCTTCTGCCGTGCCCCATTATCTGGGAAATTGGTACTAGTTTTCATTCTTAACATCTTTACATTGCCAGTCTTTCTTGACCTTGTGTAGTAAGTGGTCCTAATTGTCATTTCAGCAACTCCCTTTGTCTCCTTCTGTATTCCTCTGAAACAAGTCTGGAATAACTCTACTAGAACTGTGAGACAGTCAGAAATGAGCTATCCCTTAACTTAAGGTGTGTCCTCTCCTCTACCAAGGACTGCAATCTCTCTTTGTTGCATCTCACAGCTGACAGCAGAGTGGGGAGTGCTGTTTTCAGCTATTCCTTCCATAAGGCTTCTCTTTATTATCTCCTTATGGGAGAGTATGGACATCAGCAGGAGAGGTGGTTGTTAACAGAGGTTGGGTTGTCTTTTTTGAGGCCCCAGCCTGACACTTCACCTCCCAAGAGAATCTCCTTCCCCGAAGCTGTTGGCGCTAAACTAAGTACAAAGGTACAATATGTAACGTGAGCCTTAGGCATGGCTTTGTGGGAACAGTGAGACAGATACAGTTCTGTGCCTAGATGGGACTCAGCCTGTTCTTTCTTCCAGGCCTTGTTCAAATCACCTCCTTTCCCTTGTTCTTCACATCAGAAGTTCAAGACTTAAGGGTTCAAGCTAGATATGAGCTGTCCCTCCCCCATGACCCCGGTCTTTTAGTCAAATTGGAAGACAGGATTGGGGAGAGTGGAGATTTTTAGTGCCAGACAGTTTGTAAGCAGCACCTTCCTTTGCTTGGCTAGACCCTCGCTGCCTCCACCCCCACCACTCCTGGCCTGACTCACCACGAGGCCCAATTCAGAGGCCCCTTTTGTTTGCCCCGCACTGAGCCGACCCTAGCCCACCGTTCCCACATGCCAAAGCCTCCCTACCATTCACGGAAAAGGCTGAAAGGCCCTTGGCTAATTGCGTTGGGCTGAAAATTACCACTTCCCTGTGTTCCCCCTGCTGCTGGGGACATTTGTGTCAGTGCTGTATTTAGGGGAACAAAGGCCCCCTGTAGGGAGAGCCCAGGTATGAGTGTGGGATGGGGGGGAGTAATTGCCAGTTTCTCCAGGTGAAAGCCCCTGTTAAACTTCAATAAGTCAATTAGACTTTTAGGGGGGAAGAGACCCCCACAATAAACTGTTCCCACCAAGCAATTAAAGAAAATCATTTTAGCTTTGAGGACAGAAACTGCTTATTAGAAATTGTTTGTGGGTCTCCCTCCTTCTTCTCCTCCCACTGCCTCCCCATCCAGGGATGAAACAACAAAACGCCTTCGTCTATAGAAGCGTTTCTCCTCCTCTTTCTCATTGTGTGGCCTGAAAGCGCTTATGGCGGGAGGGCAGAGGGAGAGAAAGAGACAGGCAAGAAAAAGAGAACAACCACTAGTGCTTAACACCTGGACTAGCTTTAAAAAAAAATCAGCTCCTGTGAGGCTGTGTGGACATACATGTTCACCAGAAATCCATTCTCTTAACTGGTCTTGTTTCTGTGTGTGTATTCCGTAGTCCGTGAGTGCCATCCATGTGTGTCAATCTGTGGCATGCTGGGGGCCTCCCTTGCCTGTGGCAGTTACTGTGTAACATATGTGTTCCTTTCTGCGGAAAGTTTGGGCCACAGGAAGAATCGGGGTGGTAGGAGATAGTGATGGACCAGTCTGGCAGGTGTATTGTCTGTGAGACCAGGTGTGGCCCAAGGGTCAACTCTTCATGGAAGCCGAATACAATAAGACCTGTAACTTCATCCATAGCCTAGTTTTGTGCTTAGGCCAATTGGCAATACAAAATTCCTGTAGCTGCCCATGCTAGTTTTATGGAGGGTGAATGCTAATTTCACCAGTCTTTCTCCCCATGTTTCTCTGGTAGGGCTGTTGAAGGGGATTTATTGGGGGAGGGAGGAGGATGAATTGAAGGTTCAGAGAACAAAAAAGATATTTCAATAAGTTGGATTGTAAAGGGCATGCTTAGTATCTGATAACAATGTTATCACTATTAAAAATTTCCTCTTGGGTTATCAGTTTGTTCCTGGAATTAAAAAAAAAAATAGTTCAGGGGAGGTATTTTGTCAGTAGTTTTAGAGAACTGAGAGGGTATCCTTGAATATTAAGAGACTTTACTGTGACGCTGTGCTTGTGTGTGTGAGATGAGTAGCTGTGTGAACATCCCTGTCCTATCTGTTTGCCTGTTAGAACTTATGACAGGCATGACATAGAGTCAGGTGTCTTGTTCTGGCACTAACAGTCCCCTGCAGCTCCTGATATATTTGGCCTTTATTCCAGTGTTCCAAAGAAATGAAATCAAACATTGAGAGATGGATCTTTCCCGGAAAACAAATCCAGTTAGTTATTTACCTACCATGGTGCCTTAAGCAGTGGAATTTGGTGCCTACAGGCTAGCAGTGGATGATGGGGGACTATTGGGAAAAAACCCTGAGTTGGAGCCCAGAGGAGAGTTTTGGTGGTGAGCAAAGACAGGAAGAGGATTGGAAGTGTTGGACATAGAATGAAGCTAAGAGGAGCAGGGGTAAGAAATGGAAGATAATTCTGGCTCAGTTTGCTAGCCTTTTCATTGGTAGCCTTTTCATGTAGCTGAATTTTGGTGGTTTCCTAGGCTCAAGGTACTCAAGTGAACATTTTTACAAAAGCACACATGAAGAGGAGTTATATTTGTTATTAGGGAAGTTTCTATTGGGGATGGGGGTCATTGAGAAGTGATATATATATATATGCATATATATATGTATGTATAAGAAAAAATACCAGTAAAGGAATCAGTAAAATATCTTCTAAAAATAAAAGAGAAGCTATAAATTGATATGTATAATGTATACACAGAAAACTTTGTGATTGTGTTAATTTATTTTTTGATCCTGAATGTGGTTTTCTATTTAAGGGCTTTGAATTCTTTATACTTTATTTTTAACCTGTTACTTCAGCAGTCATCTAGACTAAAGGCCAGCTTAATTTAGAGAGGAGAGAGGTTATTTATTTATTTTTTAATTTCAGTACACTAGTTGTGTGCGTTTTCTACATTCTGCATCTTTGTATCTTATTCAAAATGACCAGAGAGTGGAATATTTGAATGTTTTATATATTAACGTTTGTTTTTCCTTTGGCTTTTTGGGCTTTGAATATATGGTAGGTGAGGAAGGGATTGAATAAACTAGAATTGAGGAAAAATTATTCTATTTTCTTCCTTACTCAGGTCTACCAAATATCTGTAATGCATTTATCTCTAAAGTATTCCTTTCTCGACTTAGTAACTGTGATTAGTTCAATGATCCTCCACATCTCCAGAGGACTCATGATATAAAATGCTATCTGCCTCCAGATAGAGAACTGATCAACCCAGAGTACAGACTGAACCATATACCTTTTTTCTCTCTTTTTCCTTGGGACATGGCTAATATAGAAATATGTTTTGCATGTCTGCATATGTGTGTATATATATGTATATGTATTTATACAGAGAGAGAGAGAATATTATATAACTTGCTTTCTCAATGGTTGGGGGAGGAGTGGAGGGAAGGAGAAAATGTGTGGCCAAAAGTAAAATTTAAAAAAATTAAATTTCCACTTTCTCAAACCACCAATATATGGTACTTTAGAAAGTTAAGATTGAAAATATTGAGTGTAGACAACTCTTTATTTAGATTTATACTTTTTCTTCCTCTGGAGGAAAAACTGTCACCTGGTTTCAGATAGTCTTTTATTTCAATTAGTCCCCACAAAACCAGTTTGAGACCTATATCTCTGAAGCCAGTGGAGGGGCGGGGTCTGACTCTCCAGCTTCCGTTGCTTTACCTCTGAAACTCTGATCCCATCCCATCCCATTCAGCGGCTCCTCCGTGTCTGCTCTTGCCTCTGCCCGTCCCTCAGTGGGGATGGGTAGAAGGACTTGATGAGACTATATTTTTGGATCATGATCCTAGGCCATGACCAGGGAAGATGCCTAAGGCTAGGGCCTAGGGCATCACATTTTCTACAGGACATGGTTTTCAGCCTCTCAGTGGGCAAAGCCATCCCAATCTAGCCTTGGAAAAGTTGCCATTATTTATCCATTTGACCCTTAAATGTGGGTTCTGCCTACGTTTCATGACATTTTTATTCTTGGCTCTTTTCTCAAGAAGCCCTATAATGATGAAGATAACTAAGTTAGAGGTGTCTGCCTATCTCTGAGCTCACAGACTTGAAGAAATGGACTAATGGAGCAGCCTAGCAGCCATCTCACAAATAGTTGCTAACCCTCTATCAGGATATGCCTCCGAATCCCAAAGAAGCTCAACTCAGACAGATGTTTTAGGTATCTAAATTTAGGGACCTCCACCACCAGCCATAATACTTAACAGAGTACATCTTCGGAAAAGTTGTCCCTGCCTGTGTCCTCTGTTAAGTACAACCTGTGTGCCTCATCTCTTCTCTCATTCACTTGATGCTCTTTGTACAAGTCCTTATCTGTCGGTTGCTGATTGTGCCTTAAAAGAAAAGGTGCCCATCTTCTTATACACTTTGCATGTCAGAAGGGACCCAGCCAGAGACATGTGAAGAAGGGAGTGAGAGCAGCGAAATGAGCTTCTGAAAACATTTGGTCAGAGCTCTACTTGGCAAACAGTGAGAGTAAGAGAACTAGAGTAGAGTCCAAAGGTGGCGATGGGACTGTCTGGGCTTTTTGCAGGGAAGCTTGCCAACAGGTTCATGGTTGGAGATTTGGCCCCTGCACATGGGAGTTTATCTCCTGAGAGTAATTAAGTTCGAGGTGAATGATTCCAGCTAAAATAAACCAATCTGGAAACAATGAACCTTGAAGGACTTCTCCTTCCTGTGTACCCTATAGTAAAACCCTTCATAGGAGACTCCCACATTTCAAGTCCCTCCAACCTGATGATGGGTTTTCCACCATCCTCACAAAGTTCTCCTCAGTTTACATAACCAACATCAGGGTCCCAGGGACCCATGGCCTCCCAGTACAGAGAAGGGCTCAGCATAAGAATTATTAGCTGAATTTTCATGACAGCTTTGCTGCTGGCATTCTTTAGAGAATGAAACATTTCTTCCTCTAGGGAGGAGGAGGCTGTAAATTTTTTTGGTAGAGGGGTAGGGTAGAGGGGCCAGCAGAGTTTCATGTTTACCTGGCCTCTGTGCACACACATTCCTACAGACATGTAGCCCTCTTCTTTTTTTCCTCTCTTCTGTCAAGGGTCTCTGACAGCTGTCTGCAGGGACATAGCAGGCAGCCTCTGTAGCCCCTCTGTGTACAATTTACGATGCGTAGCAGGCACTGCTTTCCTACCCCATGCCAGCTGATGACGGGAAATACTGTGGCAGACAGGCTGGATTGAAGGGAGCTGTATCTCCCATCTTAAGATTCTTGCCTTCTCACTCCTCTGTCTCTCACATATTCACTTAGGGGACGGTGCTAAATAACTACTCTCTTCCTTGTGATACGTCGTGACCAGTGAAGGGATAGTGATTCATCCTCAGACCTAACCTACCCTGTTTCAGAAAAGCACACCTACCTCCCCCTTTTCCATTTTTACCTCCCTGGGACATCTCAGAGTATCCTTGGTACAAATCTTCCATCAGTCTTCTGCCAAAGCCTCTTTGACTCTTAGAATTGCCAGTCGTGAGACTCTTGGCTCATAGACTATGCTACGAACTCTGCCAACCAGAGGAACCTAGCTGTAGTACTATTCACCTCTGCCCCTTCTATAGCCATGTTGTAGGAGAAGCAGGCCAGGGGCAACCTAGACCCTGAGAAATAGGAAAGAGTGACTCTACCCCTGGCATCAACACTCCTTCCAGACCAAGCATTATTATTTGCCCGCCATCCATTGTTTCCCCTGTGGCTAACAATTTCCCACCACCTGTTTCTTTCCCTATCTCTACATTATTCAGTTATAAGCCACATAGACAAAGCTATTCCCAGCTCCCACCTTCTGTTCTCTCATCCTTATCCTCCTAAACCCAGTTCAACCTTGCCTACCCCTTCCCCTGTGCTGTCTAGAATTCCTGTTCCATAGTGAACAAACTTCTCTTTGCTCTAAGACTTCCTTCTCTCACATCCTTCCATCTACTAGCCTTCGCTGAGACCTATCTTCCCCCAGGTGCAGCCCTAGCTATCCTTTCTAGCATTATGTCTTTACTCAGATCCCCTGTATAAAGGAGAGGGAGAGGGAATCATAATGCTACTTGCTCCCTACTTCCAATTCTAGAGTCTCCCTTTGCTTTCATTACTAAGCAGTCTCTCTCCCTATGAAGTTAGCGGATTAACATTTCCCACCCAGTCCAGATTATATTGGGTATCGTGTGCAGGCCCCAGCTCATTCTCTGTCCTTTATCAAGTTCAGCACCCAGCTCACCGTCTTCCTTCCCTTACGCTAGGGCATTTCGACATCCCGTGTGGATTCTCCTCAACTCCTGTAGCTCCCCCAGTTCTTCAGTCTCCGTAAGCCTCGTGACTTGTTCATTCCATCCCAGCCACACACAAGAGCTCTCACACTCTGGGTCTCAGCTGGTACCTGCAAGTGTTCTACTTCCTGAATAAAAAACGGACATTTCTCTCATTCCATCTCTCCTTGTATCTCACCCTCCTAAATCTATTCTTTGCCTTCATCGTGACCTCTAAAGCCTTTATCCCTCCATATTTTATTGGACCATTTCCTCTGCTTGGACTTGATTTCTCTTTCAGATATTGACCTTACAGTTTTCACTGTGCGCTTCCTCTGCTATCTAATCCTGGGGTTTTTAGGTTGGGGCCTGTGATTTTGGTAACTACATTTCAGCAGGATCGTTTTCCTTTGTAATTCTGTGTGTTTTATTGTAAGCATTTAAGGGAGGGAGGAAATAAAGCATTTATATTTAGTACCTTCTAAGTGTCAAGCACTGTGCTAAATGATTTAGAAATACCTTTTATTCTAAGAGAGGATCCAAAAGTTTCATCACATGGCCAGAGCAGTCCATTACGCAGCAAAGGTTAAAGAACCACTGCTCTGATCCCGCCTGGATTATACTTATCGTGTCTCCTTTGGTGCTACATGCACCATAGAACGGACCTGGAAGAAGTCACACAACCGTGCTGACTGTGTGTGTTATAAATGCAGGGCATCAGACTTCACCTGGACCTTCACTGCAGCAAAGGAATCCTTGCATTTTCCTTCTTAATGGTTCCCTAGCTTATTTCCTGCGGACACTATTCCAAAAGTTCTCTTCCACCCACACCTCTTCCCCTCCTTCCACTGAAGACCTTAACTCTTCCTTTCCTAAGAAAATGAAAGCCATGTGACACGAATGCCCTCTTCTCTTCTCTTCCTCTCAAACCCCCTTGACATCACCCCTCACTCTTCCCCCCAGTTTCTGACAACAAGATGGCCCTTTTCCTTGCCACAGCCAAACCCTTGACATGTACTTGTCTCCTAGGGCAGATTACAGCCTCAATCACTCTCTCATTTTCTATCTGTCCCTGCCAATGGTTTCCTTTCATCCTTCCTTAAAGCGTGCCCATTCCCCCCTTATAAAACCTTCAGTTAATCCTTGTATCCTTTTAAGGATTGTCCTGTAGCTGTCCTCTGTTTCCTAGCCAAATTTCTAGAAGAAGCTGACCCTAGTGGTGCCATCATTTCATCTCTTCTCACTCCTCAGCCCTATGCGGTATGGCTTTAGACCTCATCAGTCAAGTGAAATTAGTCTACAGAATTACTAATGATCTTCTAATTGCCAGATCTGGTGTTCTTTTATCAGTCCCCATCCTTCTAGACTCTGGCTCCTGCATTCCATCACCCCCTGCTCCAGGGGAGTCTTATATTCCCCCTACCTGGGGTGTATTTTCTCTTCATTGCTGCTTCATAGAATTTCTTCTTTGAGTACCTCCTTTCACATGAAGCCTTTCCTAATCTACTTTGCATTTATTCTATTGATTCTGTATGTATGTATGTAGATACATGCATGTGTATATATATATGTATACACATGTATGTATATGTGTATACACATGTTGTATTCCCCCAAATATAAATTTGAAATTAGAGATTATTTCTTTTATATTTGTATCTCTAGCAGCTAGCATAATGCCTAGCATGGCGTAGATGTTTAATAGCTATACATCGTTTTCATGACTAGTGTGGAGATATGTTTAACAAGATTGTACATGTGTAACCTATATTAGCTTTCTGTCTTGGGGAGTGGGGAGGAAAGGAGAAAAATTTGGAACTCAAAATCTTACAAAAATGAATATTGAAAACTGCCTTTATATGTAGTTGGAAACAAAATACTGTTGTTTTTTTTTAAAACATGTATGTTGTTTTATTGATGTTGTAGAATTGCAGGGGTCCTTAAAGGTTATCTAATCCAACTCCTTCATTTTAAAGATGGAAAAATTACTTGTGAGACCAAGAGAAGTTAAGTGACTTGCTCAAGGTCACACAGTGACTGGCAGAGTTGGAATTGAGAAAGTCCTTGTTCCCATGGCAACATTATCAGTGTATTACACCCTTTTATCTTGGTTTTGACCATGCTTTGGAGACAAGGTATACAGTGATGACTTTGCTTCTAGTTCTGGTGACTTAAAACCCAGTCTTCCCTCCACTGTGGGTTATTTAGAGTAGTGTGAGACCTAGGTCAGTTTTATAAGTACTAAATGCTCTCCACCTGGCCAGGCTACTGTCTGAGGCTCAGGATCCTTTCTAAGTCTTGTTAATGTGTGTTTAGAAGGACTCAGGTTTTAAAGTAAACTTGTTGTTGAGTTTGTGTTTGGCTTATCTGCGTGGCTCTTAGACCCAGCTCCGCTTTCTGCTGTTTGTTTGTGGAGCCTAAGTCAATCCTGATGGTTCTCTCTTCAGTCCTGCTGCCCCCACCCCGTTTAAATGCCAGCTGCTTAGGATTCATCTGTAACCCTGTAGTAACACAAACACTTGCCCAGCCCTATGTTCCCCAGTAATAGCCAGTTAGCATGTGCTTCTGTGAATGAGACTTCACTAGCTTGCTACTAATGGTGTGCAATGTCCGCAGTGAAGGCCTTAGGCATGATACCCTTCCCCTTCATCGACAAACAACCAGTGATAGTGTTTATGGCCTTTAGTATTGGGCATTCACTGACTAGCTTTTATCCCTGGGAGCCATCTTTGTCATACCAGGCCAGGTGGTCTGCCTAACATGATAATTGGTTTTTTTGAAATTGAGAAACCACTTTAGGTTTCAGGTTTGTCATTATCATCATAACTTTCATCA
>CM053624.1:85544101-85604933 GCA_028646595.1 Phalanger gymnotis
CCCTTCCCCTTCATCGACAAACAACCAGTGATAGTGTTTATGGCCTTTAGTATTGGGCATTCACTGACTAGCTTTTATCCCTGGGAGCCATCTTTGTCATACCAGGCCAGGTGGTCTGCCTAACATGATAATTGGTTTTTTTGAAATTGAGAAACCACTTTAGGTTTCAGGTTTGTCATTATCATCATAACTTTCATCAGGTATTTGTTGAGCACCTGCTGTATGTTTTCTGGGGATAGAAACTGGTGTGAGATACGGTTCTTACCATTGGGGGCTTCACTGTCTAGTTGGGGAGACATAATGCATAGGTAGGTACTCTTGAAGTGATGGTTTTGGTGAAGAGCAGGGTGAGATTGTAGATGTCTCATTGACAGGTAGGTGGCCCTCGGTTCTTAAGACACTATCCAGAAACTACCCTACAGCCAGGGATCTTTAGAAGGGCCAAACCAGGTGTGTGATAGAGGAGGAGACTTTGCATGTTATGTAGAGCACATAATTTGATATGCTAACATTGATTATGAAATCAGCCTATCCTTTAGCAGTTTTCAGATGAATATATTGTTGTTGTCAGTCCTTGGTTTCTCTCTTTGTTGCTTCTTGAGCACTTTGAGCCAGGTCTTTGACCCCAAAAAGAGAAAAAGCAAACTGGTACTTGGGAATAAAAGCATTTACTACAAATCTTTCCCAGATTTTATTACCCACAACACTCTCATTTTTGTGTTTTTGGATACATTCCCTTCGTAGTTGTTAAAAGCAACAAATCCAGAACAGCTCCCTCCTCTGCCAGGACAATGGGGTGTATGCCTAAAGTATCTTGCAAAGGACTGTACACCGTCAACCCCCCCTTTCAAGGAATTAGAGATCTCACTTCTGTCACTATTATTTCCATGTTGGACAAGTTATTTAATCTCTCTGGGCCTCAGCTTCCTTATCTATAAAATTTGGGAATTAGTCTAGATAGCCTCTATGGTTCCTTCTGCCTCTAAATTGATGGCCTCTTAAGGCCATCATTGGAATAACAGGATCCTGAGCTCCTCAACACTCTGTACAATGCAGAGTTTCTAAGGGGTGTGCTTATCTTGGCGGGGGCGGGGGGGCGGTGATTCTGGTCCTGGTCGAAAACCCTGAAAAAACCTCATTGGAGAGGCTAGTTTTTGTGGGCTGAGAAATGATTGGGACTTGTGTGATTTTAGACTTCT
Organism: Phalanger gymnotis; assembly: GCA_028646595.1. Classification (NCBI taxonomy): domain Eukaryota; kingdom Metazoa; phylum Chordata; class Mammalia; order Diprotodontia; family Phalangeridae; genus Phalanger; species Phalanger gymnotis. Next base: position 85,545,301 of record CM053624.1, read on the forward strand.
AGGTGTGAGAAATAGGAACTTGTCCTATCATTGTCCAGTAACAAGAGAGAGGCACCCCCCCCCCCATGTATGTATGTTGTCTTTATCAATTTTTCTTACCATTTGTTCAGTCTGGAAGTTTTAGGTGCTGAGAGGTGGGGCAGGGACTTCAGGGACACTGACCTGCTTTTGCAGAAATCTTACCCAATAGGATCTCCTGAACATAAAAACTAACATTGCCACCCTTGGTCAGGTCCACAGTCTATCTAGAACAGAATTCTTTTTTTTAAAAAAATTAACATTTTTTTTCCAATTACATGTGAAAATAATTTTTAACATTCCTTTAAAAATGTTTTGAGTTCCAAATTCTCTCCTTCCTTTCCTCCCTTCTTCTTTCCTCCTGTCCCCTCATTGAGAAGGCAAACAATTTTATATATGTTATACATGTACAGTTATGCAAAACATTTCCATGTTAGTCATGTTATAAAAGAAAACGCAGACTAAAAAAAAACCCCAAGAAAAATAAAGTTTAAAAAAGTCTGCTTTGATTGGCATTCAGACTCTGTTAGCTCTTTCTATGGAGGTAGATAACACTTTTCATCATAAGTCCTTTGGGATTGTCTTGGGTCATTGTATTGCTGAGAATATCCAAGTCATTCATAGTTGATCATTGTACAGTATTGCTGTTATTGTGTACAGTGTTCTTGTTCTGCTCATTTCACTTTGCATCAGTTCATGTAAGTCTTCCCAGGTTTTTCTTATTTTTTTTCTAACAAAACATTTTATTGTAATTCTGCAACACTTATATATAGTACAATATAGTTTCTTTTGCAGCTTTTTAAAGTCAGAAACAATTACTGCTAAAATGAAAAATATTCTCATTTTACAAAATATGTCTTACAAAAAATGCCTCCTCTATTTATACATATTTCAAATAGTTTATACATCCTGCTTTCCCCAAAGACATAATTGACTGGGCGAAAATTTTTTTTAAATGGCTTAGTTTGTTCTTGTAAGCAGACCGAAGTCCAGTTTTATTTATTAATTTCTTGAAAACCAACTATAAAAATATAAAATTATACATGAAGCAAGTTAATTTTTATAACTAAAGTACAATTTCCTTTCTGAGAGTATTCTGCTCATCATTTCTTGTAGTTAATACTATTCCATCACAGTCATATACCACAACTAACAAGCCATTTCCCAATTGATGGGCATTCCCTTAAAAAGAGCTGCTATAAATATTTTTGTATATATAAGTCTTTTTCCTTTTTTAAAAAAAATTATTTGGGTTACAGACCTAGTAGTGGTATTGCTGGATCAAAGGGTATGTATGCTTTTATAGCCCTTTGGGCATTGTTCCAGTTGTTCTCCAGAATGGTTGGATCAGTTCACAACTCAACCAACAATGCATTAATGTCCCAATATTCCCACATCTCCTCCAACATTTGTCATTTTCCTATTCTGTCATATTAGCCAATCTGATAGGTGTGGGGTGGTACCTCAGAGTTGTTTTAATTTGCATTTCGGTAGTGATAGAGAACATTTTTTCATATGACTATACACAGCTATGATTACTTCATCTGAAAACTGCCTGTTCATATCCTTTGGCCATTTATCAATTGGGGAATGACTAGTATTCTTATAAATTTGACTTAGTTCTCTATGTATTTGAGCCCTTTATCAGAGAAATTTGCTGTAACATTTTTTTCACAGTTAAGATTACTGTGTATTTCCTTCCATCCTATTTTCCCCCTCTGTTTATCCTCCTCTCTGTCTCCTTTCCCCCTGTGCATCCTCAAAAGTGTTTTGCTTCTGTCTACTGCCTCCCCCATCCCACCTCCCTTCTATCAGCCCGCCCTACCTTTCTCTTATCTTCTTCCTCCCCTACTTTCCTATATAGGGTAAGATAGAATTCTGTACCCAACTGAATGTGTGTGTCGTTTCCTCTTTCAGCAAATTCTGATGAGAGTGAAGTTCCAGCTTTCCTCCCCCTCCCACCTTCTCCACCTTCCTCTTCACTGTAAAAGCTCTTTCACACCACTTTTATGTGAGATAAATTACTGTATTCTACCTCTCCCTTCCCCCTCTTCCCAGTGTATTCCTCTTTCATGTTTTTTACATTTTTTAGATGTCTTCCCATCTTATTCAACTCACACCTGTGCCCTCTGTATACTTTTTCTAATTGCCTTAATGATGATAAACGTTCTTAAGAGTTACAAGTATTATCTTCCTATGTAGGAATATAAATAGTTTAACCTTATTGAATCCCTCATGGCTTCTCTTTCCTGTTTACCTTTTTATGCTTCTCTTAAATCTTGTATTTGAAAGTCAGATTTTCTATTCAGCTCTGGTCTTTTCATCAGGAATGCTTGAAAGTCCTCAATTTCATTAAATATCCATTTTTCCCACCTGAGGGATTGTACTGTTTTGCTGGGTGGGTGATTCTTGGTTGTAAGCCTAGCTTCTTTGCCCCCTGGAGCATCATATACAAGCCCTCCAATCCTGTAATGTAGAAGCCGCTCAATCTTATGTTATCTTGACTATAGCTACACAGTATTTGAATTATTTCTTCTTGTTGTTTGTAATATTTTCTACTTGACCTAGGAGCTCTAAAATTTGGCTGCAATATTCCTGGGGGTTTTCATCTGAGGATCTTTTTCAGGAGAGGATCAATAGAGCCTTTTTAATACCTTTCCCTCTGGTTCTAGATTATCAAGGCAGCTTTCTTTTTTCTTTTTTTTCTTAATAATAAATTTATTTTTTATTTTTAGTTTACAGCACTCAGTTCCACAAGTTTTGGGTTCCAAATTTTCTCTCCCTCACCTCCTCCCACCCCCAAGATGGTATGTAATCTAATGTAGGTCTACATATACCTTCACATTGAACTTATTTACATAATAGTCCAGTTGTAAACAAGAATTGTAACCAATGGAATGGATCATGAGAAAGGAGAAATGAAACCAAAAAAGAAGGAAAAAAAGAGAGCAAAAAGTTTGCCTCAGTCTTTATTCAGATTCCATAATTCTTTTTCTGAATGTGTATAGCTTTTTCCATCATGAGTCCTTTGGAGCTGGCTTTGAACCTTGCGTTGATGAGAGGAGTCAAGTCTATCAGAGTTAGTCCTTACAGATACCGTGTGTCTGTAATTGTGTATAATGATCTCCTGTTTCTGCTCCCCTCACTCAGCATCAGTTCATATAAGTCATTCCAGGTTATAATGAAGTCTGTCTGTTCCTCATTTCTTATAGCACAGTAGTATTCTATTACATTCATATACCACAATTTGTTTAGCTATTCCCCAACTGGTGAGCATCCCCTTGATTTCTAATTCTTTGCCCCTACAAAAAGAGGTGCTATAACTATTTTTGTACATATGGGTCCCTTTCCCACCTGTATGATCTCTTTGAGATATAGCCCTAGAAGTGGTATTGCTGGGTCAAAGGGTATGCACATTTTTATAGCCCTTTGGCCATAGTTCCAAATTACTCTCCAGAATGGCTGGATCAGTTCACAACTCCACCAGCAATGTAACAATGTTCCAGTTTTCCCACATCCTCTCCAGCATTTATCATTTTCCTGTTTTGTTATGTTAGCCAATCTGACAGGAGAGATGTTTTAATTTGCTTTTCTCTGATCAAAAGTGATCTAGAGCATTTTTTCATATGACTATAGATATCTTTAATTTCTTCCTCTGAAAACTGTCTGTTCATATCCCTTGACCAAATTCTCAGTTGGGGAATGACTTGTATTCCTATAAATTTGGCTCAGTTCCCTACATATTTTAGATATGAAGCCTTTATCAGAGACACTGGTTATAAAGATTTTCTCCCAGTTCTCTGCTTCCCTCCTAATCTTTGTTGCATTGGCTTTTCAATTTAACATAATCAAAATTATCCATTTTGCATTTTGTGGCACTCTCTATCTCTTGTCGGGTCATGAATTCTTCCCTTTCCCATAAATCTGACAGGTAAAGTATTCCTTGCCCTCCCAAATTGCTTATAGTATCAGCCTTTATTTCTAAATCATGAACCCATTTTGCCTTTATTTTGGTGTATGGTATAAAACTGGTCTGTGTCCAGTTTCTGCTATACCATTTTGCAATTTTCCTAGCAGTTTTTGTGAAAGAGTGAATTCTTAACCCAGAAGCTAGATTCTTTGGATTTATCAAAGAGTAGGTTGCTATAGGCATTGAGTACTGCATCTTATGTACCTAACCTATTCCACTAATCCACCACTCTGTTTCTTAGCCAGTATTAAGTAGTTTTGATGACTGCTGTTTTATAGTACAGTTTAATATGTGATGTGGCTAGGCCACTTTCCCTAGCATTTCTTTTCATTAATTCCTTTGATATTCTGGACCTTTTATTCTTCCAGCAGGGCAATTTTCTTTGATAATTTCTTGAAAATTATGTCTAAGCTCTTTTTGGAGTCATAGCTTTCAGGTAGTCTAATAATTCTTAAATTGTATTTCCTTGATTTATTTTCCAGGTCAATTGTTTTTCCGATGAGAAAGTTCACATTTTCTTGTATTTTTAAAGTCTTTTTATTGTGTCTTATTGTTTCTTGATGTCTCATGGAATCATTAGCTTCTACTTGCACAGTTCTAATTTTTAAGTAATTATTTTCCTCAGGGAGCATTTGTACCTCTTTCCCTTTGGCCAATTCTGCTTTTTAAGGAGTTCTTTTCTTTAGTGAATTTTTGTTCCTCTTTTACCATTATGTCAATTCTATTTTTTAAGGTTGGTTGTTTTTTTATTAGTATTTTTGTGCTTCTTTTACTAAGCTGTTAATTTTCTTTTCATAATTTTCTTGCATCACTCTCATTTCTTTTCCCAATTTTTCCTCTACCACTCATCTCTTTCTTTAACCCTCTCAGGAATTCTCGTTGGGTTTGGGTCCAATTAGCATTTTTCTTTGAGGCTTTTTTGGTAGCCCTTTTTATATTGTTGTCTTCTTCTGAGTTTGTGTTTCGGTCTTCCCTATCACCATAGTAACTTTCTGTGGTCAGGTTTTTTTTTATTGTTTGCTTATTTTTCCAGCTTATTTCTTGACTTTACCTTTATGTTAAAGTTTGGCTGTGATTCTAGGTTGGAGGGAGCACTGTCTCAAGCCTCAGGTTTTCTGTGCAGCAGTTTTCAGAAGTTCTGGGCGGGGGGGGTCTGTAAGTTGTCATTTCTTCAAAGGTGGTATGATCTAAGGAGAGGTGTGTTTATTTCTCACGGGGCCTGCGCTCTGGCCTGTGATTGACCACAAGCACTCTTTTATGCCCTAGAAATGTGACCAGGGTCCCTGCTCCCCTATAGTCATGTATGAGCAATGCAGCAGAGTCCTACACTCAGTGCCAACAAAGGGAACCCCATAATCTCCTTCTGACCAGTTGTCTGATCCCCTTATCATCTGTGGTCTGAGAGCTCTGGAAGCCATTGCTAACAATTCAGTGTCCCCAAGGCCTGCTGCTGGCTTGAGCTGGGCATGGCCCACTACTCAATGCCTGGTACCTGGTGCCTGGACCCTCAGTGCTGGCTTCCTGGGGGCAGCCTGTGCTGGATTGCACTCCACTCTCACCCCAGTGTGACAGATGTTTCCTGCTGCCTTTTTAAGTTATCTTGGGCTGGAAAATTGTTTCACCCCATCCTTTTGTAAGTTCTACCACTCCAGGATTGTTTTGAGGTGTTATTTTAAAGTTATTTGGAGGGGAATTTGGGAGAGCTCAGGCAAATCCCTCCCTTTTCTCTACCATCTTGGTACTACCTTTCAGAGTAAAATTCTGACAGGTTAGGGATATCCTATTTTTCTTTGATAATTTATTGCTAGACCCATGTTTCTATCATCCTTCAGTTCATCTGAATTAATTTTGAATCTCTGTGTTTAGCCTGTACCATTTCTTGAAATAATGGAGGCTTCATTGTGTTAAATAGAACTTCCATAACATCTGTCCTAAGCATGCTCTGCTCAGATTCTTTTTTTAAAATTCAATTTTATTTTATTTTCAGATTTAAATTCTCTGTACCAACTTTTTCCTCTTCCTCCTACCCCATGAAAAATTGAGAAACACTATTACCCTTACAAACATGTAGAGTCAAAATAAATGACCACAGCGATGATGTTAAAAAAAATGCCTCAGGCTGCACTTTTTGAGACCATCGCTTTTCCATCTGAAGTTGGGTAGCATGTTTCATCATGAGTCTTCTGGAATTGTGGTTGGTGTTAATCAGAGTTCATGAGTCTTTTGAAGTTTGTCTTTACAATACTATGGTTATTGTTTACATTATTCTCCTGGTTCTGCTTACTTCACTTTGCATCAGTTTATAAAAACATTCCTATATTTCTTTGAAACTGTCCCCTTCACCATTTCCTAGAACACATCCATTCATATATCATAACTTATATCATATTACATATATCATAACATATATCATAATTCCCCAATTGATGGTCATTCCCCCAGTTTTCAAATCTCTAAGAGCTTCTATTCAAGCTTCAAAGGAGACCTCTAGTTTTAATATTTGAAATTTGATTCACTTTAACAGATAGATTCATGTTCACCCATCCATTCACTTTCTAATGTTATAGACTAAAGTCATGTCCCTTCCCAGACTTTGCCTTTTGCTACTGAAACAGACTTATAGTTGTAATCTGTTATCCTGTGGCCATTGAAATCTCCTTTGGTCCTTGAAAAAGAGTGTCCCAGGTTTAGGCTCCTCAGCTGTGCATCAAGGGGACTTTTGACTAAAATTCATAATATTTAGACCTGCAAGGGATCTTAGAAGCCATGTAATACTGAATCTGGGGCACGGAATTGGGAAGGCACTTGCTCGAGGTCACACACATAGTAAGTGGCAGAGAAAATATTGGAACCTGGGTCCTCTGACTCCAGGTTGGGAGCTCTTAAGACTCCTCTTCTTTTTTCTTCCCAAACATTTGTTTTCTTTCCCTTTAGTATGGTTGCCAGCCCAAGTTGGACCTGATAGAGATAAGTCTGTTTTTCTCACTGGTTCTTTCTCTGTCATCATCTCTTTCCCACTCTGCTGATCCCTCCTTCACAATGTTGTTACTGTTATAGCTGCTTCATCACCATCCCCCTCCTCTTGCACTGAGTTTGTGTGACCTTCGCACTACATTCATGCTTTGGGAATTACCTTCCATAATGATGTCAACTGTTGGGGTTAGCGGACACCAGCGGCAGCGATAAGACCTGACATGTTCTAATGATTCCTTCCTCCCCTTCCTCACTGGCCGTGCTGAGGAGGGCAGGGGTTTCATCGAGGTATTTGAGGAGGGGACAGAGGGAAAGGGGGGGATGCCCACAGGTGCCTATGAGGACTTTGACCTTTGCTGCTATAATATCAGTGTTTCACAGGCAAGGCGGTTCGGGAGCCCACTTGCAGCCCATCAAAAATTGATTTAATTGCAATTTTTCCCCCAATTAGGAGCACTGGAGCTTGACTAATTGGAGTAATAGAGAGTAATAAGGCTCAGATAAAAAGCCTTCCTCGGCTGCCTTTGTATCTTGTGTCAGTGCCTGTCAGAGGTCAGAGAGCTTGCATATTCTATTAGGCAGAGTTACCTTCATTTGTACAAATTAGTTTACCCAACAGTAATTAAAATGCCAGTGTGGGTTGGAGAGAGCTGAATACACTTGATGGGCATGTTGGTGAATGATTTGACAGCTCTGGTGGCCTCCCTTGCCAAAGTTTGTCAGCATGCGCTTGAAGACTCCACAAGCCTGGGGCACTGCACACTGCAGACGGCCAGGCCACAGTGGCAACTGCTGCCCTCTCGCAGTCAAAGCTTCCAAGTCCTCATTAGTTCTAGGAAGATCTACCACTTTTTACCTTCTTAGATTGCTAGCTACCACCTTGTCTTATATTCCCTCTCACCTTCTATTGCTCTCCATTCTCCTCTTTGTATTTTTTATTTTAACAAATACTTTAAGTGTAGTCTACCACAAGCAAAGCACTGGGTGTGCTGGGTGTCAAGAAAACAAAAATGAATTAAAGCAGTTCCTGCCCTCCATGAGCTTACCATTTAATGGGGGAGCTTAGACATACAGATTGATATATGTGTGTATGTCTCTACATATATATGTACACACATATATATGTAACACATTTAATACAAATTGGAATTCAAATTGCTATGAAAAATTGGAGCTTGAAAAAGACTAACAGCTGACATTTATATAGCACTTTAAGGTTTGTAAAGGACTTTACATACAGAATCTCCTTGTTTCTCACAATAGCCCTTTTAGGCATTTTTATAGATAAAGAAACTGAGGTTGGGAGAAGGAGTAAAGCGATTTGCCCAGGGTCACATAGCTGGCAAGCTAGGTTAAAAAATCTAGGTCTTTCCCACCTCCCAATCCAGTGTTCTTTCCACTATGTAGCTGCCTCTCACTTTCAGTTAGGGGAATATGCCTCCTTCTCTTCTTTTCCTACCATCTTTTCTCTCTCTTTCACCCCCCCCATTATTCTCTCTTCTTTCATTCCCCAACATGTATCCACTCTCTCTCTCCTCACAAATTCTACTCTTTGTTTCCCCGACTATCAGCCATTTTCTCTACTTTCCTTTTTTTAGCCATCCCCCTTTCTTTCTCTTCCCATTATCCTCTTCTTCCTGTTCTTTTTTGCTACCTCCACCAGCCTCCCGATTATCTATCACCTGGTACCATTCTTTCTCTTTCTCCACCATCCTTCTTCCCTTCCTCTCTTCCATCTCATCAATATCTAACAAGAAATACAGTATGTACTATCAGTTGCAATCACAATATTGGATTATTTTATTTAACTTTTTAAGGAATATTTTTATGGAAGAAGGGTAGCCATTTATTGGGAAGTGATTATTATTTTTAAAAACAAAATGTACCAATTTTAGAACCCAGCATGATATAGTAAAAAGAATACTAGATTTGAAGTCAGAAGATAGATTTTAGTCTAAATTTTATCATTTATTAGCTGTATAACTTTAGGTAAAGCACTTTATCTGAGCCTTAGCCTCCTGATCTATAAAATGTGAATGACTGTACTTGCTGCCTATTTCACCGAGTTGTAGTAAGGACCAAATGAAATAATGCAAGTAAAGTGCTTTATGAATTGTAAGAGCATTATGGAAGTATGAACTCTTGTTGTTATCTACCTTTTCCCCACCTTTCTCAGGTTCTTGTGTCTCTGTTTTTCTCAGACCCTGTTTGGACTTGAGATGGCTGTAGGGTATTCCCTTCATCTCCTATTCCCCCCCACCCCCTCAGCCCATTCCTATTTGAGTCATTTCAGTACCATTCAAATCTGAGTCTTTAAAACTTCTTATGCTTTTCTTTAGAGATAGAGATGCCTTCAGCCCTTGATTCTTGGCTTTTTGGCCAGGAAGCTGGCTTTGAACTCTTGTGCTTAAGCTAGAACTATCTAGCTTCTGGCCAGTCTGCAGTTCAGCAGAGAGTATGTGCTTTCTCTGGCTGCTCTGGGGCTCATGAGTTGTATGAGTCTTCTGCTTTTCACCCAGGAAGTGCTTTTGTTCTGTAGTTTTAGACCCTAAATTGGATACATTAGGAAAGAAAATGTCTATAGATAGCTTTTAAGAGGAGCAATGGAAATGTCAATATGTGTTTGCTCTTTTAATCAATCAACAAATATTTATTGAGTACCCTGGATAAGCTTAGGGCTCTGCTTAGCACTGAGGGGGGAGAATAGCACATAAAAGATGTGACCCATGGCTTTAATTAAATGAGATAATTATATGAAGGCTTGTTGTAAATTATAAAATATTTTACAAATTATTTTAAAGTACCCTAGCACCTAACAGTGCCTGGTACATAGTAGATGATTAGTAAATATTCATTGATGGGTGGTTGGGAAGATAAAGCTGACACATGAAATAGAATGATGTGAGATAAATATTAAGTGCTAAAATGTGTGGTATAGACAGTACAGCAAGAGTTCAGGGAAAGGAAGATTGGAATGGTCACTGACTGATTCCTGATTTATTCCATGTCCTTTCCTGATGAATAAAACTCAGCTTTCAATAATTGCAAGTAGGAAGTACTAGAACTTTTCCGAAACACTTTCTAAATAAGTAGACTGACATACTTTCTAAAGGGCTGACTTTTAAAACACAAATGCAGATACATTCTGAGTTTAAGGATCTACCTTCATTTTCTGACCCTGAATTAATGCTCTTCCTTCTTGAGTGAGAAAGTTTCTCATTCACAGCTTCTTATACCTGCAGCATAGATTCCTACCACAACTGACCACATGTGGAGGTTTATGTTCATTTCTGGCTACCACGTTTTAGAAGAGACACTGACAAACTGGTCTGTGTCTAGAGGACAGTGGGGGAGGTGACTCAAAACCATTTCACATGAATAAATTGAAGTAACTCAGATCACTTAAGGAAGAAGACTTTGCATAGGTTTGTTGGAAGTAGGGTAAGAAAAGGGAAGATTGAAGGCTTTAAATATTTAAAGAATTGCCATGTGAGATGGAGAGGAAAGAACTAGGACCAATGAATAGAAATGACAAGCAAGTAGATTCGGGTGCATGTGAATGAGGACTTTCTAATAATTAGAACTTTCCAAAAATGGAATTGATTGTCTCAGATAGAATATAGATGACAGTTTATTAGGGGTATTGTAGAAAGTTTTCCTGCTTCAGGTACTGATTGATCTGTGAGGTTCCTTCCATCTCTAAGATCCAGGAGAACTGATAGATCAGATTCTTAATCAGTTTTTTCTAGTTTCTCTTAAAAAGGTTCTTTCCTGGCAATTAAACATTATTATGGAGTGACAGTCCAACCAGATCTATTTAAACAAGCTTTTAATGCCCTGCTCTCCAAATGCAAAATGGATAAAGGAACAGACATGAGATTTTTTGCATTTCTTAAGGATTTCTGATTCTTTGGAGATTGTCGTATTCCATATTTTGCAGCTATATAGCATTATCAGAAGAATATTGATGTTAAAAGATGGGGCTTTGTTCCTGAGAAACGCCTAGGATCATTAAAAGTGCCTATACAAATCAGTCACTACATTGAGGAGACCAAGAGAGTCTAGAAACTGCCTCAGTCAGGGAAGATACAACCTCTTTGCAAAATGGACAGATATGACAGTGAAGGGCAACACTGGGTTAGAGTAAAACTTGTTTGTGAAAATTTTATGAAGGAGGGTGGTAGAAGACAATGAATGGTGCTGTGTCATAAAACAGAAAGAAGTAGTAGAGAGAAAGATAGAATTATAGAAACCTTTGCGTGAGATCCAGTTACATAAGCCATATCAGCCTGAGAACACATACGGATCAAATTGGGAGTACAAGTAATAGACAAACAAAAATAGAAAAGATCTGTCAAAATTTTTATAATGAACTCTTTTCTCTATCAGTGACATTTAGATTCTAACATCATTTTCCCTATGTGCAACATCAGAAAGTTTAAAAATGGCCCTAAAGAAAACAAAGAGCAGCTGGATCAGACTTAATACACCCAGAAGAGAAGGTCCATCCCAGACAAAACAGTTTTGAGGGCCCTAAAGGATTGATTTTCAAAATAATTGAAAGATGCAAGAATGCCAAATTCTTGGGAAAAAATCATGAATGATATTACTACTAAAAAAAAAGGCAATCAAGAAAGTAAGTACCAGTAACTACTGACTGCTATATTTGTTTTCTTATTTCTACAGAATCCATATGAGAATAATCTACACACATACTAAGGCTTTCACAAATTATATTCTACAGCAGATCACATATTTTCAGTTTTACAATTTTTTTTAATTGGTGAGGCAGTTGGGGTGAAGTGACTTGCCCAGGGTTACACAGTAAGTGTCAAGTGTCTGAGGCTAGATTTGAACTCAATCCTCCTGACTCCAGGGCTGGTGCTCTATCCACTGATATGGCTACCTATTGCCAGTTATACAGTTGACTGAAAGGAACACAGACAGAAGTTCCCAAAATTATTTGGCTTACTGCCCCCTTTAAAAAAAAAATTACCCTGGAGGCAGCTAGGTAGCGCAGTGAATAGAGCGCCGGCCTTAGAGTCAAGAGTACCTGAGTTCAAATTTGGCATCAGACACTTGACACATTTACTAGCTGTGTGACCTTGGGCAAGTCACTTAACCCCAATTGCTCTGCCCCCCCTAAAAAAATTACCCTGCACCCCCTTAGAAATCTACTTTCTTTAACCCTTTTTTAAAAATTTGCATAATTTCAAAAATATATAAAATACATATTTTTAAATGACACAAAATATTGAAAATTTGTGGGGTTTTTTCCTGCACTGAAATTTTGATGACATAATATTGCATCATCTAACTGTATAGTATCATATTGTAAACAAGTCATTACACGCATGTATTCCTGTCGATGCATACTGGACTTCCAGACACACTCCCCTGCCAACACTTGCTTGTTAAGACCTGTCAGTGGATTTGACCACTGATTGGTTATAACTTGCATTTTATGTGTTTATTTGGAAAATAATGTAATCATTATGACTTTAACCCTGTTACACAACAGATGAAATATGTATAAACTATTTTTCAAAATTTTCTTCTTTTCTCTTCTTTCCTTATGCTTCCACCACCCCTTTATTTTTATTCAACACCTCCCCAGTTGCACCCAAGGCTACTGTCACCCCCCTGGATCATTCCAGTGCCCCCCAGGGGTCTCTATTGTCCACTTTGGGAACCTATGGATTAGAAGATCCTGCTGAGCTGATTGTTGATTAGAGTTAGGGATAGGAACTCATTTGTTTTAATTGTTATAGAGAATTCCTAGATGAGGAAACTTCTTTTACAAATGCAGGTCAACTGGCATCTTCTCTCTGCAGTTTACAGTCTTAGAGAGTTGCTTATAACTCTGAGAAAATTAAGTGACTTTCCCAAGGTTACTCAGTATATATTCGCTCTCTGTCCACTATGTCATGCTGCCTCTGTTTGTTAATATTTTTAAAAGCATTTGGAATGAATGTGGAATATGGCATATGATGTCAGATTTTTTAAATGTATTGATTGGTTTTGCCAATTTTTTTTTCTCTTTCACTTTATTAAATTTTTTTTATAAGAAGTGGCTCCATGGGAGGGAGAAGAGAGGACTACAAGGGGAAAATATAGGTACTATAAAGCAAAAGACATCAATAAAAGTTTTCATTAAAAAATTGGTAGATATTACATATGTTTGCCCATCTAGGGACAAAGTAGTCTGGGGTATTATGGTCTGGTCTGTTTGAAAAGGACATGATGGCTGTAGTGGGTATTTTCTCAAATGGAGGTTCAGGGAAGAGCTCACCAATAGGGGAGAGGCTGCTATAGGGATGGAGACATTGCCAGTCACTGGAGGTGATTCTGGGAACTGCCTTCAAAATTCTCCTTCAAGGAGGTATCTCCCATGCTTTTGTCAAAGTCATGGAAGATTAATAGCAGACATAATTTTGAAGACAAAAAGTGTTTGTTATTGTAAAGCTGGAAGGCAGTATGGTACAATAAAGAGCACTGAATGTAGAGTGCCAAACATGGAGCCCCCAGGCCTGAGTTCAAATGTGGCCTTTGCTACTTTGCTACCTTCATGATCTTGGGCAAGTCACTTACGTCTCTGGGCCTTAATTGCCTCATCTGAAAAAAGAGGGGATTGTACTGTATGACTTTTAAAGGCCCTTTTAGATCTAGGTTTTTGATTTTGTGAGCCTGTATCCAACAGAGGCAGAATGGAAAAGGGACTCTCTGCAGATGAACTCTTTTTGATGTAGAAGACATTATGCTTATTTCATCATGTCCTAGAAACACCACAGAGCTTCCTAATGAGTGCGCCATGGTTACTTCAGAGAGTGTGGCCAGACCATCCACACAGGAAAACCAGATAGATAAATGGATAGAGAATACATCTTGCCCAAGTATTCCATAACATGAGATTGGGCAGGTAGTTCAGTTCATAGGGCTGATCTGGTGTAGCAGTACAGACGGGCAAGGAAGTGGGCCCAGAATGTCATTAGAAGAACAAAGTGTGCTAGATTGTGTTGTGCAATTGGCTTAGTACTTTTGATGAGCCTAGTCTTGAAATGACTAGTATTCTTTTGGCAGTGGAATCATGGAAAGCTGCAGGCTCCAGAGAATGAATGTAATGGGGCACCTAAAGAACAGCGTAGGGAAATATTGTGGGCATCAATTCATGTCTTCATGTCGCCATTAAAAAATGTAAGAAATGTAAAAGATATCAACCAAGAAGTATGTGAAAGTGGATAGAGGGACAGTGCACATGCTTTGCAGAGATTTAGAAGGCCCCTAGCTCATTGGGTGGACTCTCATGAAGGTTTCATGAGAAGACATTGACAAGAACCATACAGGATGGAAAGACTTGAATGAGTTGTAATCTGCACCATTGGAAATAATAACCACAATTGGAGCTGTAACGAGGATGGGGCCAATCAATACTTTGTTCCAGCGCACTGAAATTTAGAATTTTCTTATAGCAGTTGTGCACTTTCAGTAAGACACAAGGGGAAGGGTGAATGGGAAGGGAATAAGCATTTATATAGTGCCTACTATGTGCCAGGTACTGTGATAACTGCTTTTTACAAATATAATTTCATTTGAAAACTCAAAAACTTACTGCCTAGTTAGCAAGAATAATTAATTTTAAAAAAGGAAACTGCAAGAATATCTTACCCTCTGACTGGCTTCTATACCAGATAGACTTTTACCTCTCTGCTGTACTCAGTCCTCATCCCCTGCTCTATTGCCTTGTGGCATACTGGTGTCTCTGTCTACAGAAGCTGGTGTCTTGGGACCTCTGTCTCCTTCTAGCCTCCTCTTCCCCTCCAAGACTTTTGTGTATTCATGGCCAAGTTTCTTCTGTGTGATTTACTCTCTCCCTTCTCTCCACCCTAATCAGCTGAATTTGTCTTTGAAGTTCATTTAAGGGCACCATGTATGCTGTTTGTCCTGAGGCCAGAATTGCTAGTTCTGGCTCTCCCCATATTGATAAGGTCACAAATTTACTGAATATTGAAATAAGTCACTTGTGCGTACCACTGCAGTATTTGTAAAAAGCACGGAGAGCAAAGGGGCCACTTAGGAAAGAAATTGGATTTGGAAAGGTGATCACTAGTTTTGCAGAATGTTTCAGTAATAGAAGAAATTACTAGGCACATTGAGTCTTGGGGCACTTTCCTATTCCCAGGGCTAGGGTATAGTAGACAAGATGAGGAAGAGAAAAGGAGACTAGAGAGTTGGTCTTTAAATCCCTTCCCTACAAGCCTGCTGGGAGGTCAGGATTGCTGGAGTGGCAGGGATTAAGGTTTCAGGTTCCTCCCATCTCCCTCCCTATTGACTTACCTTGTCACTAATTTAGACCTATAGCCAGTCAGGGGTCTGTTACAGACCTTCTTAAGAAATGCCTGTGTCTCTGATGGCTTTCTCCCCACCCCCTTAAAGTTCTGAAGAGCCCAATTGCTTGCTTGAATGATTTCCAAGCAGCTATTATGTTTCCAACCCCAGGTAATTGGCTTTACCAGTTATTAATGGATTACACTAAAGTGAAAAATGTCAGAACAGGGGGGTAGGAAGGGGCATGACATCTCCTTGGCTTTGTAGTTTGGGGCTTCATCTTTCAGAGAGTGCTCCCCAGATCGAAGGTGCTTCCTAGATCGGGGGTCAGTGATGGCGTGACTGGAGTGACTGTATTTGGTCTCACCCTATGGCAGCTCTGTGAGTTCATCCTGAAATGTACTTTTGTCTCTTGGGTTAAGAGGAAACGCAGGGAGAATGGGGCCATACCACATAGGCTGAGGAATTAGCTTCAGATAGGAAAACAGATGGGATAAGAATGACTCAAGAAGAACTTTTATTGGTCAGATTCTAGTAAACAGAACTGTACTACTCTGCAGTTTTGATTATAAATCAGTGGCTTGCCCATGCTCCACCCCATCACTTCCTTCCCTACCCCTGGAGCTGTTGCTTTCTACAAGATGGTTCTCCTTAGCATTTTATCTCTCCCATCAAGCCTGTGGGATCAGAGAGCAGCAGGTGCTAGGGCTGGGTGCTGTTGGACTGCTGCTGCCATCACGTTGTTAACAGGGTATCATTATCACTGTTTGTTCTTTGCCAAGCACCGGCCAGGACCTGGAGAGCTGGTGTCCAGGCATCTTCCCCCCTCCACTACTTAATGCTGGACATGTAGGGACACAGCTCTCAGGAACTCAGGACTGTCCTGTTCTCAACTTTTTTGCTTGCTATTTAATTTTGCAAGTCTGGTAAATCTGGCCACCCCCATTTCCCTGCCCTGTGGTCATGTAACCAAACAGCAGCCAGGCCTAGGGACACTGCACAAAAGAACATTGCTGCTGCTATAATTTCTAATTCCAGGGCTGCCACTACCCAGGTTCACTACGTTGAGCCTCATCTTCCTCATATGCGCCACCAGGCCAGTGAAATTGGCACTTGGAATTAGAATGTGAAAACAGAAACATAGTCACAAGAAGCTTAGAAACAGCCATATTTCTTGCCTTCCACATAAACCTTTTCATTGTCTCGTTTTCCAGCTTATTACATTTTTCCTGTTTTCTTACTGTATTCCCAAGCCCACAAGCACTCCTTCACCTGAAAACACGAGTGTCCCTCCCTCCAAAATGAGGTTGGTATAGAAGAAAGTTATCACCTAGTGTAATTATGGGAAGGAGGGCATTTCATTTAGCATGGCATGGGAAACTGAAAGAACCCTAAGTAAACTCACACTCTTCTGAGTGGATGGACTGGATTTTAGTTAGAAACTGTCTTGTTACATATGTGCGACAGTATTGTCTGATTGAGAATCTAGCATCGGGCATGCCATCAAGTTTACAAGTAACCTTGATGAGGGAATTTTATAATGGATATAACTTCCATTTGGGGGCTCTGTGCTCCTGAAAAACTGTGTCCTTTCCCATAAGCCTCCCCCCAACCTCTCTCTTTATTCCTTCACTGCTTTTCCAATTCTAGCTTGACCCTAAGATCCCTTGGAGAATGAGGAAGACATTTCACATTGTGTTACCATTTTTTTTGCCACAAGTTCCAACAAGCTGGGCCTGACTGTGTTCTCACTTTGTTTGGCAGCTCCTTTGTGACAGGGACGGCTTGTTGTGGACATGTCTCACCCCTAAGAATCTGGGACCTCACTAGGTAAGAGAATTTTCTCAGTTGCATGCCTCCCTCTGCAGCAGGGATTTGGGGGATGGGAGGCAAAAAAGGTGGGGGAAAAACTAGACTCTTTCTGATTCTACCTTTACTCCAGGTCAGATGGTCCAGGGACAACCTCATGTCTAGAAGACATGATGTCCTCAGCCTTTGCCACATGGTTAGGATGTTGAAATAAATTATAATATGTAAATAATTGGGCTTACAATGTGTTATTATAATAACAGCTTGGATTTATAGAGCTTCTTTCTCCTGAGGACCTCCTGGCACTGTGCACACACAATCCAATTTATCCTGTTTTTTTTTTAATAAGAAGAAATTTGTGCTGCTTTCAAACAAATGAAAAAAAATTATAAAGAATATTTAAAATATGTACAAGGACTATTCTTAATGGTAATGTGTTTCCAGCTGATTAATTTTTGTTAGTCTTTCTTAAATACCACATTTCATTGTACTGATGAAGGCATTTTTCTAGCTTATCCTCTTCCTCAATTTCTCTGGCCCTTCTACCTTTCCTTTAATAGAGTTATCGAGTGTCAGAACTGGGGACCTTTGAGATAGTCTAGGCAAAATCTATCATTTTACAGATGAGAAACTGAAACTTGGAGGTGTCAAGGGCCTGTCCCAGTATCATGGAACTAATAAATGGTGTAGTCAGGATTTTAGACCAAGTTCTTCTGCGTGGCCACACATTCAGCATCCTCTTTTTTTTTTTAGATGTTTAATTATTGCCCTTTTCCTTTTTTATATCACTGTTATTTCTCAGTGATGTCCTCTGCCCTCACTGTTAGAATGGTTGCTTTCTCCTTAGTAAAAAATAAGTGAAGTCAAGCAAAGTAAATCATTTCGCTGGCCGTGTCTGTCTGAAAATGTGTGCCTCATTCATATGTCCAACTGCCTTTCAGACATTTGAAACCAGATGTCCAGTGGACATCTTAATTTCCTTACATCTTTCCCTTTAAACTCTCCCCTTGGTCCTACCTTCCCTATTACTGAAGAGAGCAACACCATCCTTTCTGTCCCTTCGGCTTGAAACCTAGAAGTCATGTTGGCCTCCTCACTCTCTCACCCCCTCCCCCATATCCACATTTTTTCCAGTGCCTATTGATCTCCCCTCTGCAACATCCCCAATTTGCCCCTTTTTCTCCTCTGCCACCATTCTTGTTTGGGCCTTCATCACCTCATGCCTGAATTACTACAATAGCCTGTTGATGAGTCTGCCAGCCTTAAGTATCTCACCACTACAGTCCATCCTCCATTCAGCCACTAAAATGATTTTCTTAAAGCTTGAGCCTGACCATGTCACCTTCCCCCCTCCCCCTTGCCCCCAATAAACTCTTGAGGCTTCTTCTCGCCTCCAAAATCAAATACAAAATACTGTTTGGCATTAAAGCCTTTCATAACTTAGCCTCCTCCTACCTTTCTAGCCTTCTTATGCCTTACTCCTTGTTAAGTACTCTTCAGTCCAGTGACCTTGGCCTACTGGCTGTTCCATGAACAAGGTATTCTACCTCTAGGCTCCAGGCATTTTCCCTGGCTGTCTCCCAAGTCTAGTCTAATAACTGAATCCATGGGAACTGATGAATCACCAAGCAAAATAGTATAGAGGGAGAAGAGAAGGGGGCCAAGACAGAGCCTTGGGGATATCTATTATCAGTGGAAACCAGTATTTTTCTGTTTTCATGGGAAGCTGCTTTTAACTCCTCTGTGTCACCACCTTGACTCTGCTTTTCCTCTAGACTCCCAACTCTCCAAATTCCCCTTTGAATAACTTCTTTTGACATTGACTTAGCACTGCCTCCATCTTTTGTTCCTGCTGCAGCTTGTGCTGCCCTCTACTCTCAGATATCTTTAAAAAAAAAAAAGTTTTTTTCATTCTTTTTTTTTTTAACTTAACCAGATGAAATGAGCATATCCATATCCATTGTAAAACACAAGGAGAGGTTATACATGAAATTGCAAATCTATTGCATAGGGCTTGCTTTTCTTTTTACGTCTATAATAAATTTAATATGTAATTTTCAAAGCTATCTTGCTTGTTTGTTATTTTTTCTGACCTTTCTTAGCCCAGATACCTTTTGGAGCAACCATCCAGAACATCCCTTTGCCAAAAGCTCCTTCTGATATTCTCTTTTTTCTCCCAGATTTCTCCATAATAACTACCTCTCTTTCTTAAGGCACTTACCACATACATGGCTGCCTCTAAGAGCTAACACCACTGTTGCTGTTCCTCCTTTTTTCTCCTCTGTTTTTCTCCCCATATTTTTCATTACTATCCTCCATTCCATATTGTATCCCTCCTCTCATGTATCCCTCCTCTCAAGTCACTTATTCCCTCAACTCATTCCTTATAGTTGTCACTCATGGTCTTTCACTCACATTTCCTTACATCATCACTGAGTTAGAAGATGGTTTATAGATGGATAAACCAAGGCTCAGAGAGAATCAATGACTTGCCTGAGGTTATTTAGTTGAGTCTTTTGGAACTATTACTAGGATCTAGTTCTTCTATTTCCCCCTAGCTCTTAATTTTTGATTAAGAAGATGTCATTGTTAATGCGTTATCAGTCACTTCACATTTGAAGGCTCTCTTATTCATGAGATGCTTTCTCAGGGGCCAGTTACATATAGACTTTTAGGACAGCCTATTTCAGGCATCACTGCATTGAAGCCAGCAGTGACTATCCCAATAAGTATGTGTAGGAAAACTTCTAAATTTTGGAAGCACCTTTAAAGTATGCTTTTCCATAACTAAACACAAGAAATATTTGTCCATTGAACTCTGTGGAGCAGAGATGTTATGGAAATGCTTCTCTGTCACCTAGTAGATATAGAAAAAGCAAAGAGCAGAAGAGACTTGGGGTCTCCTCAAAAGAAAAAAAGAATATATAGTATGTGCCTAATAGATGTAGTCAGAAGAGGAAGTTAGGGTCCAGAGGGGCTGGAATGAGAGGCAGATGGGTGGGATGGGGGCAGTTTGTTACCTAGGAGAGATTGGGATAGTGAGGGGACAAGCTCTCCAACCTGCTTAAGAAGGTTGAGGGGAAAGCAGTAATCCTGTGGATTGAGTTACGTACCAGTAAAGGAAGGATTGGATCCAATGGTTGTCTCCTGTATCTGGAGCTGTAATCTTGGGGTCCCTGAAAGCTTGACTGAGCTGGCCACAGCCATTGTAGCTAGTGGTCAGCGTAGGGCAAAGTCAGTACAAACCTCAGGTCTGCTGGCTGATTGTTGGGTACAGATGTGAAACTTATTCCAGGTGTTTTCTGTTCTTTTACTCTCCACTCCAACTTTTGTGTCCTTTTCATTCCAGCCCAGTCTGTCTTCTACACCTGCTCCAAGGGAGAGGGTGAAGGTTCTATAAAAAAATTTTTTTTTAAATTTGTTGATATATTTTATTTTTATTTTATCTTCATTTTCTAATATTTCCCTTTGCTCTCTCACCTTGAGATCCATTCCTCATAACGAACAGAAAGTCATCTGACAAAATGAACTAACATATCAGCAATGTCTGACATAAGTTCCACACCTGTACCCTCCACCTCTGAGCTAGGGGAGGCAGGTGCATTCCCCTCTCTTTTTTTGGGAGCCAAACATGGTTATTACAATTCAAGTGTTCAGTTTTGATTTTTTTTGTTTGTTTTTTCCATTTATGTTATTATAGCCATTTTGGATATTGATTTCCTGGTTCTGCTTACTTCCCATTGAATGAGTTCATTTTTTCCCTTGCTGTATTCCTCATTTCTGATTCATCATATTCATCATTTCTCATAATACAGTAATAATATTATTATATCACATGTATATAACATAATTTGCTTAGATATTCCCCAAGAGATGAACACTTTATTTCTAGTTCTGTGTTACTACAAAAAATGCTGTAACAATATTTTGTTGTCCATGGGGTCTTTCGTTTTATCTTTGACTGCCTTGGAGTATAATACTCTAGTAGTTCCCACTGGGTCAAACGATGGGAACATTTTAGTCTCTTTCTTAGCGTAGTTACAAATTGCTTTCCAGAACGACCGGACCAATTCATCTAAGTGGTGCAGTAGATAGACCTGAAATTAGGAAGACCTGAGTTCAAATCCAGTTTCAGGAACTAGCTGTGTGACCTTGGGCAAATCACTTAACTTCTGTTTGCCTCTGTTTGTAAAACGAGGATAATAATGGGACCCAGTGTTATTGTGAGGATCAAATGAGATAATAAATATAGTGCTTGGCCCAGTGCCCAGCACGTAGTAAGTATTACATAAATGTTAGCTGTTCTATTTAATTCATAGATTCACCAAATGTGCCAAAAGTGTGGCACACCAGGCGTGTCATTCCATAATTGCTCCAACATAGACTGTTCCCATCTTCTGTCATTTTGCTGTTTGTGAAGTTAGAAGTCAAAATTATTATTTGCATTTACATTATTCTTAATGTATTATTTCATATTGTTATTAATACTTTGGAATTCTTTTGAGAATTGTTTGTTCGTTCATGATGAGAGACTGTGTGGTATAGTAGGAAGTTGTCCTCGAAGTCTGGAAAGCCCGGGTTCAAGTTTGACTTCTGACACACACTGGGCCTGTGAATCTGGGCAGCTCTCTAAGACTCTGAGTGTTAGGGAAGGTGCTGACCTGCGTTAGTAGAGGGAATTTTCCTCTCCTGGGGAGTTCCTTCTGTCATTGAAATCACAGGTCCACTCTCTATCCCCCCGTCCCTTGTTCATCTTCTCTAACCACTTGTCTATTGGAGAACAGCTCTTGGCTTCAGGTATTTATGTGAGTTTTCCATATGTCACAGCTACCAGACCCTTAATAGACATTTGATGCAACTGTTTTTTCCCAGTTGGTGTATTCCCTTCATGCTTGCCCTTTAAAGTTATAGATCAGAAAACTTGGTTTCTGGAAGGTGTTAGAGATTGAATGGTATATTAGTGGCTTCAGCTGATGAGAGAAATCTTATTCACTCTTTGAGAGGAGTAGGGTGGGGCAGGGTGCAAATCACCATATGTTCCTCTGTGGATCTCTGGATTTCTGGCCTGAAGCAGGGGACAAGGAGGAAAAGCACTGCTGAAGAGGCAGTGACTCTGGTGCAAATCCTGATTGAATTGTCAACTGAAAGTGAGTTTGACTAGGTCAGCTATAGAGAAAATCACAGATGGGTTCATGAAAATGGGACTTCAGAAGCATTTTTGATGACTTCTATTTCACAAAGGCCAGATATGGTAACGTTAACATTTCCCCTCCCCCTTCCCCCTACACCTAGTCTACAGACACCATAAATATAGTAGGGACTATTAGTGACAGGGTTGAAACCCTGAATTGAAGAGAGAACACCAAATATCATAATACATTGTCTTACCAAACCCTAAACTGAATTGGAGCTCAAATTCCATATTTCGAAGTGAACCAAAGAGCAGTGGATTTTATAACTAGAAGAGACTTTAGAGATCATCCAGTGGTCCAGAGCAACAAGCCCAGGATCTTGTACATATTGAGTAGGTGCTCAATAAACATTGGCTGGATGAATGAACAAATCAGAATTTTAAAAGAAAGCAAGCTCCTTGTATCCTGGTTCAAGCTGGACCCGAATCTGTATGTTTTTAACTAGATCAGTAGAAGATTGAATTTGAGCTCCTGTCTCAAACAGACATAATCTTCTCTTCTGGGACTAGTCAATGTAATCATTATTTTTGAATTTTCCTGGGATTAGAGGAACTTCTATCTCCTGGATCCTTGGTGCTACTTTGGAGGTGACATATTTTTTCCCACTCACTAGCCCTAACTTTCTCCCAAGTCCTGGCCCAAAGCCCTAGAGCCAGAAAGTATCCTTCAGACTTGGGGTCCTAATGGAGGTGTTTGCTGTGGAGGGAGTTAGGCCCAGGAGGGGGGCGATGGACAGAGACAGGGTGACTGTCTGTAGCTGCCTTTCCCAGAGAAGCCCAAACAGATAATAAAGCCATGTAGAAAATAGGATTAAGGTAATGAACAGGCAGGATGGAGTTTGATCTTTCAATAAAGCCAAAGCCTGACTGACAGGCCAATCCGAAAGGTGGAACAATATTGCCGACAGGACCTGGCCGGCTGCTCTGGCTTCAGTATGGGATGGATTCTTTGCTTTTAACCTGTCACAGTTGAAATGCCAGGAGCCACTGGATTTTTCCCTTTCATGTATGGGGGGCGCAGTGTAGAGAGGTGGAAGAGTCTGCTCTGAGCACTCTTTCTCCTGCTAGCTCCCTGTTCTGGGGCCAGCATGCTCCTTGCCATTTTCTTATTTCTTAAAACTTTCCTCCACTGACTGAGGAGTGTTGCACAGGGCTGAGAATGGGAGGGGGCTGTGGAGTTGGGAAACTCCTGTAGGCTATAGATAGTCAGGGCATTGTGTGTTGTCATTACTAGGGTAAGTAGCTCCTAGAAGGCACTTCCTCTCTATCCTCAGCCCCAGCCCTCAGGCGGCCTCCTGAAGAAGGTTATATAGTGGTGCTGCCCTCCCTCCCACATTCTCTGGGTTTAGTTATTTATCTGTGCCTGTGCTGTCTCTCCCTAAAAGAACGTAGGCTTCTTGAGGGCAGAGCTCTTTCCTTTCGGTCTTTTTTGTCTCGAGTCTAGCGCACTGTCTAGCTCATAGCAGAAGCTTAACTAGTGTTTCTGAATAAACTAATGGTAACAGTAAGAGGACTTATTTCTATAGCCCTTTAAAGTTTACAAAGGGCCTTCCTCACAACTCCATGAGGCTGGGAGCAGGAACATTATTATGGGGAAACAGGCTCAGAAAGATTAATAAGTAGTTTGTCCTGGATTGTATACCTACCAAGCGCCAGGGCTGGTTGGTATTCAGTCTCAGATCTCCACTGACTGCCAGTTCAGTGCCCTTTCCACTGTGCACACTTGCTCTCAAGCAGCCTTACACTCAAGGTCTGGTACCTCCTGACTTTGGAAGCTTCTTGAATAGATGTTTATCCCATCAGGAGTACAAAAGACCCCACAAACTGTCATGAGGCCATGCTCTAGAATCAGCTCATTACTCCTCCATTCCTTGCATCTAGCACCTAGGAGTTTTAGGGCAGTGGTGCAAGTGTGGAGAGTGCTAGGGAGAATGCAGGTACTGGAACACAGTCCATCAGTGCTAGAAACACCTGGGTGTCTTGGGCTAGAAGGTGCAGCTGGTTTTTGTTTTCTGCCCCCACCCCCTACCTGTGAGCTCAGATATGTGGATGTTGCTGAATTTTTGGGGAATTGTCAAATTGACTCTCCAGTATTCTCTTGGACACTAGGCCCCAAGGGTGGAGGAGGGGGTAAAGGTGGCTCCCAAGTAGGCTTTCCTGACCCAGTGAGTAGGTGGTCTACTGGCTCCACTCCTGAGGCTGAAATATACTCCCCAAGGATTTAAAGCTAATGACATTTGTGCCATGATCTCCTTAGCTTCAGACAGTGTCAGCCTTTGACTGTGGTTGTAGCTATTACATAGTGTATATTTATTTGGTGGAGAAGCCTGTCACTTTATCCCAGGAAGAGGGACTTGCCAAAACCATCTTCCTCTTGAGATGCTGAATGGAGAATTCTGGGAATCAGCCCATCATCTCCTCCTGTTCCTCTAGCTGTATCTGAACGAAATCTTGGATTAATTATGTGTCCTGAGCTTTGTGAAGGACTGGAGACCTCACCCAGCACCTAGTCTTCTTACCAGCTTCCTTCTGAATGTTCTGCATACCTTAAGGGCTATACAGAATACCTATTATGGGCCTTATGGAAGGCATAGTACTACAATGTTGGTGTGACCTTCATCTCATGTACTTTCTAGGGGACTTTCTTAACTCTTGTGTTTGGTTTCTTTTCTAAAAAGTAACATTGCTGGTCAGTTTGCTCTAAATCAGACATCAGTTAACATGGCCCAAGGCCCAAACCTTTATATCCCAGCTCAGCCCTACATATTGGCACTGGCCCCCAAGTACTCCAGTCTCCATGAATTTATGTAAAACCATTAACTGTCTATAATACATATTTACTCCCTCTTCGTCTTGTTGAAATTCTTCTCTTCTAGGGCCAACTCAGGCATCATCTTTTCCATGAGGCCTACTATGATTCTCTCATCTCTTTACCCTAATTTAAAATGATCTTTCTTCTTTTCAGACTTGTATTAGTTTTTAGATCTCCTTATCATATTTATCATGTCCTACCTTATACTGTATTTATTGTGTTCATACTGCATCCTTCTTGTTAAAGTATAAGTTCCTTGAGTATAAGGACTGTCCTTTATTTCATCTTTGAGTGTGCTTTGCATATAGTAGGCACGTAGTATACATTCATGAATCCTGATCTAAGTAGTGACTCTGTTCTAGGTTCCTCAAACAGCCTGTACTGGCTTTTGTACTTGGGGCTCACCCGTCGTCTGGCCAACAGGCTCCCTTTATTTCTCATTTTCTCATAATACGCATTATGGGGATCTAGGTTCTTTGAGGACCAAGTGCAGCTCTGTCAGTTACTCTGGGCTTCTTGGTATTTTTCTTCTCCCTTCCCCCCTTACACTCCCCCTTGTCTCACTTAAGTGGAAAGAGACAGGCCAGATACCCTCATTCTCACCTTCCCTTGAGTCTTATGGCATTCCCTCAGAAGTTGTAAGGCTTGTTTGAGCAAATGAGGAGAGTCGAGTCTGTGCCTCCCTGAGTGGGCACAGAGTCCGATACTGTACAGCTCTCAGATGCTTTGGGAGGATAGGGATGGAGCCAAGGCTCGGTCTGCCCTCTGAAGAGGATGGGAAGCACTAGCCTCTCTCTCTACCACTAACCCCCAGGAGGTGGAGTCCTAGTGGACTTAGCTCTTAGATATATTGAGGAGTGGATGCCAGGAAGGAATGGGCAAGACCTCCAGAGGACACAGCCTTGTGGACCCTCATCTTGGAGAGAGAGCAGCAGGGGCCCGAAGCCCAGGATGTGCCACCCCCACCCCCCAGCTCTGGTGTAGCCACAATGCTTGTAAACCCTCGGGGGCAGGGTCTGTTTCCATGTCTTCCCCTCCCCCTGTGTCCCTGTGCACCCAGGCCTCAGCCTCTGCTTAGAGTGATTAGGGGAACAGCCCCTCTTTAAAGTACCTGCCCTCTCCTTTGAAAGTATTAGTGACAACAGCTTTTTTCATTTTCTTTTTACCTCTTTAAGGAACCCTGTAATTTCTTTCTTTTTTTCCCCCTCTCTCCTTTTTCTTTCTCCCCCTCCTGTCCCCTCTTCCCTCAACTCTTTGAAATCGGCTTTTTGCCGGCTCTGACACCAAACTGATACTTTGCTGTTTCACTTCTCCTTATCCCTTTATGGCAACAGATGTTGAAATTTTGTATCCTTTTATCTGCCCGGCTGCCCCCTTCCTGTAATTACGTTCCCCTTGTTAGCAGTACAAAGTGGGCTGCTTCACGACTTGGCCTTTGAGCTATTGTGTCTAAACACGTGTGCGCACGCGTGCTGGTCTATGCGTGTATGTGTGCGTGCCTGTGTTTTTAGTAATGGGCTCTTCAGTCCTGAGTAATAGGACTGGTTCTGAGGACGGCTGGGTCTCCGCTGGCCTCCATTTGTCTCTGCCCCCTATTCAGAAGTGGAGAGCGAGGGGCTCCATTCAATTATTGCAGTTTGTGACCCGGCCTGCCCTCCCTCCCCCATCCTGCCCCCTTCAGGTGTTCAAAGCCTGGAGAGAGAATGCTTTGGGCAGGGTCAAGGGGAAGTGAGGGAATACAAAAAAGAGAGAAAATACAAAGTGATTGCTAGGGAATTGATAGAGGCTTAAAAATGGGCATATGAGCCAGGGAGTCAGGTTGGACAGACAGGGACTTGAAAGACCTTATAGTAAGAGGCATGTGGCTTGATTTATTTTTTCTATTTTGGAATGAGTTCATAAAGGCTGGGGGCCTAGTTTTTGCATCATGTCCAGCTCCATTCATCTCCAGGATGCCCATAAGCTGCGGCCAGTTAAGCAAACAATATATACCTAGCTCTCCCCCTTCAATCCATTTTATACAACACCGTGTGACTCTGGATAAGTCACTAACCTCCCTGAGCCTGTTTGCTCATCTGTTAAATGAGGAAGTTGGACTAGATGATTTTTAAGGGCCTTTGTTGAAGCTCCATATCTGTGAACCTGTGGTCGGTCTTCTTCCAGAGCACTCTGGTCATGGATTCTAATATATCAATTGGTGTTGTGTTTATCGAGTTAACGAATGTTATAATAATTTATAATAAAATATCACAATTCTGTAAGCAGCTAAGTGCCACAGCAGATAGAACACTAGACCGGGAGTCAGGAAGACCTGAGTTCAAATCAGCTTCAGACCCTTATTAACTGGGTGACCCTAGGAGAATCGTTTAACCACTGTCTGCCTCAGTTTCCTTATCTGCAAAATGGAGGTAATAATAGTACCTACCTTCAAGGTCAAATGAGATAGTATTTGTAAGTTCTTTGCAAACCTTAAAGTGCTGTATAAACCCTAGTTAGCATAACCATCATTATTAAAGGTTTACAAAGCATTTTTATCCTAACAGCCCTGTAACAGACAAGGCAAGTTTTATTCCCATTTTACAAATGAGAAAGGTGAGGCTCAGAGAGGTTAAGGAATTGCTCATAGTCAACACAGATAATATGTGGCTGAGTTAGGAGTTGGGCCCAGGTCTCCTAACATCAAATGACTCTTCTCTCTCGTCATCCATCCACCCCTGCCATTCTCTTCAGCACCCACCAAGTACCTCTTGTACTTGTAGGACATGCACTCGCTAACGTGGGGCTCTTGGGAGAATAGGGCTTTAATTTGTCCATACTCTTATGTTCCATTCTGATCTCTGGAAGTCCTTATTGCACCTAAATGCATGTGGGTTGAGTGGCACATGCCTATGCTTTAGAATTTTACAATCTTAAACAGACATAAAACATGAAAATGATAGCAAAAACATGGTGATGTAGAGGGAAAGCAGCAAACATAGAAATAGGACAAGGCTTAAGTGCATGGGAGGTGAAAGGAGTGAAGTGGGAATTTTGGAAGTTTCCTGATAGGTAAGTGTTGGTCCAGGAAAGCTCCTTGTAACAAGTGGGCTTTCAGAGAGGAGCTGGTACAGCAGCAGCAGAAGCCTTTCCTGGGGCGGGACTAGACCAAAGGATCTGGTGAACAGATCTTTTGGAAAAGAGCAGGAGAATTTGTGTTCAGGGAAGCCTTGGGTCTCGGGCTGTGACCTCATTGGTCTTAATTTTCCCCTTCTCACGTGCACATGCAGCCACTTGGGCTTTGCTGCATTGGTAGGGGTGGTGTGGATTTCCTCTTGGCACCCTGTTCTCTGTAGGTCTCTCCAAGTAGCTCTAGTTTTGAGGCAGTGGATATTGAAAACTTACTCTTTAAGGAGGCTCTGTGCCTTCAGGGTCAGCCCCCTTACCTTTAGCCAGGTATATTTGTCCTGAAGTGAAGCTTTTTTACCACAAATACTTTTTTTAATCCTCTCCCTCTGTGGTTGGCTGTTGAGATATTTTCTTTTAGCTCCAACCCAACTCTCTCTTGTTGTTGTGGGGGGGGGGGGAACTAAATTCGCTAGGATAGGGCGACTCTCCTTTTTTCTGATGCTGTTCTGAGGAGGCACCTGAAGGCATGAGGGTAAAGTAGCCCTAGCATCTAGCTTTACTTTGTAGGCCTCCTGGAAAACAGCAGCCTAAGAAGGAGAGAGTGAAGAGAAGGTTCCATCCCAGCCAACCCTTAGCGGTGCCTCATTCATCAGGCTCACACACATGGTCCAATCTGTCTTTATCTTTCCCTGGGTCGAAAGAGAATTAGTGGTTGAGAGAGAAAAAGAAGTGAATGGGGAGTACCCCCTATACACTAGGCAGATACCTAACGAAAGCAGATGGCTTTGTTTGCCTTGGGATCCGGATTTTATTTTAAGTTTTTGTCTGTTCCACTAAAGGAGACCCCCAGTGCTCTCTCTCACTCCCTGCCCCACCCAGAGGGGCTCTAGCATGGCTGCCCAGTTCCCACACAAGTGGCGCTAGAAGCCAGGGACTCAGCCCTCCTCCCCTCCTCCTCCTATGGATGGTGAGAGGCTGAGGAGCATTCTTGACATTCTTTGTAGAGAAAAGGGGTGAAATGTCTGAATTTGGGGGTCACCGTGTTATACAAATTGCAATCTAATCGTTTTTTCCAAGAACATACTTGGACTAAGAAAAGAAGCCTGGGAGGAGGGAAGACAAGGAGACAGACAGCTTGTTTTGTCCCCTTTTCCCCAAAGTTTGGGGCCATTGTCGGGGCGGTCCCCCTCCCCCTTCCCTTAGCCTTCTTCTGCCTCAGCAGCCAACAGTGGTTTTATAGTTAAATTAGTGGTAGGGATGATCATGGGGTGAGCTGGTGTGCTGGGGGGAGGGGTGTCTACGGTGCCATTTTTGTTTGTTTTCCCAAATCAAAGCCCCAGCAGGAGGCCTGTGGCACTGCTGGGCCTCTATTTGAAGAGAAGGGCCATTTCCCA
The DNA here is from genome assembly GCA_028646595.1 of Phalanger gymnotis. Taxonomy (NCBI): domain Eukaryota; kingdom Metazoa; phylum Chordata; class Mammalia; order Diprotodontia; family Phalangeridae; genus Phalanger; species Phalanger gymnotis. The sequence continues at coordinate 85,574,898 of CM053624.1, forward strand.
GAGCCCAATGTGTCCGTTTATACTCTGAACTTAACCTCACGGGCACCCGCACAACAGAACTTTGAGAGTCCTGGTGCAAGAAGGTAAAAGAAATTGTATCTTTTTATTGGACCATTTGAAGTGTGTGTGGCCAATTCAGAGACCCTGAGTGCAAAGGGGGAACAAACTTCTAGCCTGAGCACCTCTGTTCTCCAACCCTGACCAGCCTTCCGGGGCTCTGCAGCTGGCCGTGGATGGGGTTCACAGTGTTTTGTTGGGGGCTTTCTGCACTTGTCCCTGACTCCTAGGGCCCCTGGTGCTGATACTGCAGGCTGGAACTGGGAAATAAGAGGAAAGAGGAATAGTTTAAACTCCATTAGCTGCCCACATCCTGGTACTCTCAGCTGTTTCTTGGTTTGGGCCCATCTCTGACACATTCAGATCTATGGCATCTCCTTGAAGTCATGGTCCTAGCATCTGCTAGGTAAGGATATAGCACTTATGCCTTCTGATTGATCTCCTTTCCTCACTGACTTTGGTGAGGCGATTCCTCTGCCTTGGAATGGGTGAGTCAGTCCTCAATGGGCTCCACTCTCCCCCCTCTCCCCCCAATTACCTCTCCAAGCCCGCTTCCCACCCCATAGCCTTTCATCTTCTATTTCAAACAAACAAACATGAAATTACTTCTCCAGATTAAAGGAGAGAGCCCCTCAGTCACTCATCACCACCTCACTAATGGGAGGTGGGGAGGGGGAGGAGTACACCAAATGGGACCCAATCCCAAGGGTAGAGGGGGAATTGTTCTCTCCTTCCACTCCACTCTTTAACCTGGCATAATCCCTGAGAACCTATGTGCAAGCAACTGGGGACCCAGTTGCCTGTGGGATATGACCCACTAGAGTGGGGGGCAGCTGAATTGTCAACTGAGTCATCCCTAACCTCTAAATAAGCTCCCAGCCCCAGCCAAGGAACTGAATTTGATCAGATGAGGAAATGATTTTATGAGACAAGGCTTTCACCCAATCTTGCTCTGGACTCCATGGAGCTCTTGGGTGTGAGAAATCTCTGTACTGAGTAGACCCAAGTCCTCTGCTCTTGTTGGCTATCCCTACTCTAAATTGGGCAGTGCATTCTTTGCATTGAGTGGCCCAGAAACCTGTTTTTTGGCCCTGGGTCACATGAGGAGTGTAGGAATGAAAGGAAAGTCCTTTGCTGAGTAGTCTTCCCCCTTAGGGTGGATGCTGGGCAGGGGGGATATTTTTCTGAATCAAGGGTCTTCCCCTGACTCTAGTGATGTGCAAAATTGGCCCTAAGTTCCTCAGCCTTAAAGGCAGCATGGCTGAGGGCAAGGAGCTAGAGTTCTGTGCTTTGGAAATTCTGGAAAAAATGGTAGTCGGGCCATTTCACCTCCTCTTGGTTATTCTGCTATTCTTCAGGGTTTCTGGTCTGTTCTTTTTCCTCTCAGGGTTTATGTATCTTCTCCTGCTTTCCCAAGGCAAGGGTCTAGAGACCCTTCTGACTTGTATACAGGTGTGAACATTCTACAGGACAACTTAGTGTCTCCCTGAAGGAGTTAATGGGTCAGGCCTGGGGACTTTTTGGAGTTGGGAGCCTTCAATACTCAACTCTTCCTTTTTTTCCTTTTCTGTCCTGCAAAAACATAAAACCCAATATCCTGGCAGCCCAATCTAACCCGGGGTGGGAGGGATTAACAGGTGCACTTGATGTTGGGGGGCGTTGTTAGGACCAGCAGGCCTTCCTAAATGGTTGCTAGGGGTCTGGCATCAGGGGCTAGGTGGCTGCCCACTGCCGCGGTCACGGAGGGAATTACACAGCCACAAAGAAATTGTTATTCCCTGTAATCTGCTCTCTGGAGAGCAGGGGTGGGGGAGCAGGCTGGGCCCAGCAGGCCAGGAGCTGTGATCACAGAGGCGTGCTGTTGCAGAGAGAAGGATGGGGGCCAGGCCAGGGCTGGGGGGCTTTTGCCTTCTGAGCTGGGAACGACAAGGCCCTGCTGCTAAGCTGTTTTCTCAGCGATTTCTCTCCCCAGATACAAAGGTGTTTACTTGTTTTACCATCTCCTGAAACTCCCCTTTTCCCTTTGTGTGGTCTTTATCCCTGACGAGGCTTGAGCCCCAGATTACAGGGAGGAATTAAGGCATTGGGCTTGGGTAGCTCAGAGCTGTTGTGACCCATGGGATCAAGGACTATAAAATAACCACATGTGCTGGGGGGAGATCCTGACCTCTCTGGCAGAGCCCATTCATTGTCCTGAGATGGAGTCAGCCTGGGCAGCAGGCGGCCAGGGGAGCAGGTGTGACTGGATAGGCTGAACCTCCTGATGCATTTGAGCACTTTCCTAGGGGGTTGTGAGAGAGCCTGAGCAAAGGAAAAAGGCTGGGGCTGAGTTTTCTAGCCAATATCCTCTGGCCCCTGGTACAGGTGTAAAAATGGCCTAAGTCCTTATGGCAGGGAGATGGGTTTGGGATGAGGTAGTTAATTCACCATCCTACCCAGACCAGCTAAGTGTTTGTTTTGTTTCTTCTAGGGGGACTCACAGTGAAAGGGTATAGCACCCTCAGCCCAAAGTATAGGCTCCAAGAGGAGAGGGTTTTTGTGGTTTCCAGTCATTTGAAGGTTGTGGGATATCCCCAAAGCTAGACAAAGTGATGACTCACAGGAGTGACTTCTGAACCCTGGACATGCTCTCCCCTCATCTCTCTTTCCTGTATCCCCAGCGGGCAACTGATGACACACTTGGGCCGGGACTTTCACCGAGGGGCTGGAGTGCTGGATGTCCTGTATGAGACACCCTCTACGCTGCTGTCCTGTGGCTATGACACCTATATCCGATACTGGGATATCCGAACCAGCTCCCAGTGAGTACAGCCACCCAGAACGGTGGGATCAGGAGGGAGGTCTGTACAGCTCTTGCCCCATCCCATTCCTAGCTTTCTTCCCCCACAGCTCTCCTCATAATTATAGCTGGGGCTAAGGAGCACAAAGCTCTAGGTTGTTTCAGCCATTGTGGAGGAGGCTTAAGAGTTTAACTAGGGGGTTGGGTTGCCACTCATAGGCACCTCAATGTCACACTGTATCAGGCCCAGAATTCTGCTGCCAACATAAGCCCCAAGAGTAATGCCATGGGGAACTGTATTGTCTACCTCAAAGGTCAGGCACATTCCTGGATCCTTTTAGCAAACTTACTGGCTCTGTAATTGGTCATTTTTTCTGAACTCACTTGGATCCATATGTATTTCCTGTCTGTAATATATCTCTTAGAGGTAATGAGCCCTGTGGGTGAATTAGGTCTTCCTTTAATTTGCTCTAAACTTAACATTCTTGGGCTTCAAAGTGGGTAACTCATTCTAGAGTTTCTGGATTTGGTGGTTAAACGCACGCGTGCGTGCGCACACACACACACACACACACACTCTCACATATACACACACACTCACACACACTCTCACAGTGTTTATCATTTTGCAGATTTTCATCCTGTCTTCTCAGTCTTCTTTACAGACTGGTCATTGTCCTTTCAGTTTGCCTTCAGCAGTCCCTTCTTGCCTCCTACTCCTTGGGTCATTCCAAGTGCCTCTCTTTGGGCCTTTTCCAGTTCTATTACATCCTGTGCATCGGATCTAGGTGTGGATGGAGACGTAGGTTGGGAAAACGTGTGGGGCATCACTATCCATATCTTGTGTTGGCCTTTGTGGCCATGGCCACCCACAGGATCAACTTGTCCAGTACCTCTTAAGTACCTTTCCTGGGTGCTAGCTTGGAGCTTTTTAGTCCCTATACAGATGACACTGTACTTTTCTACATGGGTTGCCTGCCACTGCCATTTTCTGACCATTCTCATAGCCCTTAAATGGCTTTCCTACCATCTTGACTTTGTACTCCCTCAAAGAATTGCCTTTTCTTTGCAGGCTTGGAAATTTCACAGTGGACTCCTAGTAGCAAGACTCCTCCCCCCAATTCTTCATCCACATTTCTGTCTTCACCCCCCAGAAAACTCTAGGGTCAGACACAATTACCTTTCATAGAAATCACGTTTCTTTTCCTCCAGTGGGTAGTTTCTGTTAAATAATTTGGAAGTTCAGGCTTCTAAGTTCTCTTACACCAAGGATCTACAGTCCTATCATTATCTCTTTGATACAAAAGCACTCGGATTCCTTGGTGCTGAGTCCATTATAGGTTCTGGCGATGGGCTGCCTTTGACCATCCTGTGTTCCATTTTTTGGAAAGGAAGTGTGTGATGGAGTGGGAGGAGCCTCATGACAGCGCCCTCTACTGTGTGCAGAGTGATGGAAACCACATGTTGGCCAGTGGCTCCTCCTACTACGGTGTGGTGCGGCTGTGGGATCGACGCCAGAAAGGCTGCCTGCATGTGAGTATCTCACCCCCTTTTACCGTTTCTGCTGTCACTGATACAAGTCCAGGTCTCTTTGTGTCTGACTTGCCTCCCTCCCATGCCCAAGATAGTCACAGCTCAGACTCAGCCACAGCTCCTTGTGACGGGGGAATATCAGGGAGGGTTAAGGATCCTTGGATACAAGACTTGATGGGAGTCAGTATGCTGGCACCTGTTCTTCATCTCCTCCTTCACGTTCTTGTGTATCTGCAGGCCTTCTCCTTGTCATCTCCAATCAGCAGCCCTGTTTACTGCCTACGTTTCAGCACTACACACCTCTATGCAGCGGTAGCCTCTGCTCTCCATGTTCTTGACTTCAAGACTCCATGACTGGCTGCCCTTGACAGTAAACTGACCCCTCCCCACACAGGACCAGGCAGAAGGCCTACTCAGGATCAGCTTCCCTGGCCTGAAGAGAGCAGCAAATGACCCTGTGATCGTCGGGCTCTGTACTTTTAAACCAAAACCACTGGCATTTGGTAGTCTCGATGTTTCCATTTGGGAGAAGGGCTGTTCCCTGTCCGTACCCAGCCAGCCAACCAACCACTTTGGAGCCTGTTAACCCAAGAGAGTGGGGTCTGGACTGGGGACTCTTGTCTTTGCAGGACCTTGGGGCAGGTGGATCAGTACTCCAATATGTGCAACCAGTCTGCAAAGACATAAGAAACCTTTATAGCTTTCCCAACTGGCCTGTCATCCCATGTATCCTACCTACCCTTCTCTAACTATCCTTCCTGCTGGACAGGATCAGTCTTCAACTCCTCAATCAGGACCACGTATAGATGAAACAAGCCCAGGCCTCTGGGGAGGGAAGAAGAGTAGGACTCATTTTTGGAAAGCGTTCAGGCCCTGAGCTCCCTAGGCAGACCAGAGGACATTGGAGATTCAGCTGGTTTGATTTCTGAGCCAGTATCTCTGGCCTGGCCCTGTTTTGTGGGGTACTATGGGAAATTATATTTTTGATTTATTTTTTTAAATAAACCTTAGCTGTTAATGTGTTGTCTGGCAAGTCTCTTAGTACCCATAGAGGGAACTCTGCAGATTGAGATTTGGCTTGCTTTAGGGGTAGAAAATTAGTCCTAGGTCCCAATTCTTAGCTCCTATCTCCCACCTTGACCCCTAGAACTTCCTCAGTGACACTGGGCTGGAAAGGTTCCATTCTTATGGAACACTATGCTGTAGCCACTGTCCTGTATTATTCCTCCCAGTCTCCTCTCCACTTGCATCTATATATCCTTTCTAGGAGCAGTAGCTTCTGTCTACTTGTGTTTTTTTTGTGATTCTACAGACAAGCTTGCGATATCCCCCATCCCCATCCTGCCTTGGGGCGAGGCAGGTCTAGCACACACTACAACTCTGCCCATCAACCTATATTTCCAACTGGTCAGGCTTACACAACCTCCTCCATGGGCTCGAAGGATATTTAGTATTTGCTTTGTACTCCCACTCATAGAGCTACGTGCTTCTTGTTAAACTCTACTGGATAGGCTTGTCTAGCTTGATCAGGCCTGCCCTCTAGCATCAACCTTGACTTTACATACACATTTAGAAAGTCACAAATCCATAAAGACTATCACCTCATTATTGCTGTATTCTTGGCCACTTGGCTTCCTGCACAATTAATCCAAGACTACTGGAGGCCAGGCTGTGCTGAAATTGCAGAAAATTAAAGTGGGGATGGGGTGTAAAAGGGGAGGAAGGGCATGATCCACAGGCCTCCCCTACAGATTTACACAGCCCCACTATGCCTCTCAGCTCCTTCTAGGCCCCAGAAAGCATGGAGGGAGGAAAGCCCAGTAGCACATCTAAGGACTTTAGACCAGGGCAGAGGCTGAGGCTTACACTGAAGCTCTCATACTGGGGAAGGATAAGGTGATTCATCTTGGTGAACCTAAAAGATTCTTGGTCAGGTGCAGGTTGGACCAGATGGCCTCTGAGATGTCACTGAGATTTTGTGAAAAGAAGCTCCACTGAGAAGAAGGGTAATTCAGATCAACTTTACTCAGGAAATTAGCAAACCTAGATGACCTGGAACCATTTTTTAGGTCAGGGCCTGCCTCCAGGGCTCATTTTTATCTGCCTATGTGATCCTGAAACCCATCGAAGTCTTCCTTCAGGTCAGGGCAGAGCCAAGGCCTGGTCATCAGGAACCTTTGTTGAAATGACCCAAAACCTCAAACTAGGAAGTCTGCAGACAAAGTTACTGGGTCTTACAGTCCCCGTTCTGACCATTGGCTGTCTTCACCTTCTTCAGCTCTCTCTGCAACTCTTCCTCTGCATCCAGGATCTCCTTTGGCTTTTGATACTGGGGGTTAAAGGGATAAATTGGGACAAGGAGTGAGAGCCCTTTTCACCCTTCTAGATAATGACCTCACAGTTGCTTCCCATTCCCACAATGATACACACATTGCCCCCCTCCCCCATCCCACATAGAGTACTCCGTACTGCCCTCAAACTATGCCCTACTCATCATATCCCCAGATCAGAAAAGCACCAGGAATCTTTGTATGAGGGAAGGAAAGAGGAAAGAATAATGGATACTGAAGGTGGGTCTTACGGTGATGATCAGGGTGCAGTTGGCATAGGCAAAGTTCAATGCAGAGCTGTTCAGGGGAAGTTGGTATCGGTCCATGTCAGGAATGGAGAACTTCTTGTAGTACCTGTTAGATGTTGACATAGAAACCCAGCCCTTGTGAGAGAGAGGATATGGCCCACTTTGGACTTTGGTGTCCTGTGCCCCTATCCAGCTTTAGATCAGGGCAGAGTGGTGGCCAAGAGGCTCTTGCCCAGGCACTCCTTTCTGGAAGGAAAGTGGTAAAAAGAAGGTAAAGGTAGTAGAACCAGGCATAGCCAAATGACTGTAACTGTGGCATTCTAGACAAAACCACATTGGGCAGCCTTACAAGTTAATGGGGTCCTTTGGGGAGTTCAAAGGGACAGGCTACAAATCCTTTCAACATCTGAATTCCCCGACAAACCCCCCTCCCCCTCCGCCCCCAAACAAGCAAATCCCATCTTAAATAACAGCTGCAGTTCCTTAGAATACATCCTACTTGGGAATCACTGCTCCATCTCTTCTCCCCAGTCATCACATAAGAGATCTCCAGCACCAGAAAGAATGTTAGATGTGGAGCCAAAAGGTCTAGGCTTGAATGCCTATGTGACTTTAGGCAAATTAAGTCACCTCCCCTCTGGGTCTTCAGATTCCTTACCTATAACCCAGAGATGATACCTAGGTAAAAGGCTGGGCAGTGAGGCTATAATTAGATTACACAAATAGGTCAGTATCAACAGCTGTTTTCATCATATTACTCTTTGTACTCTTGGCAGCAGACTTTTGATGTTAACTCCAGGGCCTCTCAGGTCTACATCTGACTACTATTTCTATAAAGCAAGAGAAGCAAAAGCAAGAATTTAAAAAAGAAACCCATTTTCAAAAGGATTTTCACAGCCAAATGGCCCCCTCTGGGGACAGCGTATAATGGTCCAGTGACTCACTCTGGGATCCCTGATTCCAAGGAGCCCATTACCCGAACCCTCAACTCCCCTCAAAAAATTAGTCTTCAGATAGTTCTGCCTAATCCTCAGCAAGAATGGGCCATGTCTACTCAGTCACGAGGTTATTCATTATCCCTGGGGACAGCTAACCTAGGGTCGTCACTCAGAGGGTGCTCATTGATAAATGTGAGGCTATTTTCACTGACGGGACACTGAGGTTCTCTGAGGGCTAGCGACTCACCCAAGGTCACACCCTGGGTAATGGGGCCGTACTAAAGTATCAGAATAGTTCTCTCTAAAGCAGACATTTGAGATCACCTAGCCCATTGATGTGATTTTACAGAAAACATGCAGGGGGGAGGTAAAGAAATGTGCCCAAGGTGACACAGCCAGTACCCAATAAGCATTTATTAAGCACTGACTGTGCTGGGCACTGTACAAAGCACCAGGGATACAAAGAAAGGCAAAAGACAATTTGCTCTCATGGGAGGAGATAACACGAAAAAAAAAACTATGTACAAACAAGATACATACAAGATAAACTGGAGATAATCAACAGAGGAAAGTCTTCTCGAAAGTGCGAATTTCACCTGGGACTTGAAAGAAGCCAGGAGGCAGAAATGAGGGATGAGTATTCCAGGTATGGGGGGGAGGGGGATGGGGGGATAGCCACTGAAAATGCCTGCAGATGGAGCGCCTCCTTCGAAGGACAGAAAGGAGGCATACATAGCGATTAAAGCTATGCAAAGTAAACCTTCGACTCACTTCCTGGTAATGGGGGCACCTTGGTGGTCACCTGTCCTAACCTCTACCAAGCTGGTCAAATAAAAATCCCTTCCTAGTAGACCTGTCCTGGCCACCAGGCCAAGATGGGGAGGGATAGGTGCTGGAGAGAGGTGCTTTGTCGATCTCCCAGAGGCCCTCAGGAGCACTCTGCAGGTAGAAACCTGTGGGGGTGGGGGGTGGGGAGGGCATGTGGATTCAGGCTGGGGGTGGGGAAGCTGCCTCTCTAAGGTAGCACTTCAAAGGCCTTGATGACCAGGTACATTTGGCTACAATTGCTCTACTTTTCCCATCCCCCCATCCGGGTTGGGTCAGGGGAGGGTCCCTGGCCTTCTCCTCAGGGCCTTACCCGACTAGAGGGACGAGAGAGGAAGTGTGTTTACTTAAAGGCTGACAGTTCAAAAGGAGAGGAACAAGGGATGTTCCTTTCCTCTGCAAACCAGCTTTGAGACACTAATGGCACAAAACCTTTAGTTTATTTTCCAAAGCTCTGCCCAAGAGAAAGCCGATCCATCCGCCTGCCCGCAGGGGTAAAATGCGGGCCTCCTCGGCTCTCCCCAGCTCTTCCTAGCCTCTGCCTGGGGCTACAGGGTCACTGGGCTGGGCCTTGGAAAGGTGGCAGACACCGATAGATAATAGGGAAGTGTCAAAGGTTAAACAGCAGAGATTAGATGAACACAAAGACTTGTTAAGGAAGTGTTAACTTCTTACCAACAGACACAAAAAAGCAGAACACAGAAAAGGGAGGCTAAGAGACAGAGAAACGTGCACAGTCCGGAGGGCTGGAGTGACTGGTGTGAAGGCAGGGTTCCTTCTTGCTTTGCCCTCTGACATAGGAGGTCCCAGCACTATGGGAACGCCTCTGTCAAGAATGCCACTCACTGTGGCATGACAGTCTTGCCCTGTGCCTCATGGGGACAGTGAGCTTTGAAAATGGGAATGAAGAGACAGGAGAGGTTAGGGCTACTTTGGAAGCTCAGTCTCCTAGGTCAATTCAACAAACAATCTTAGTACTAAATATATACAAGACCCTAGTATGTGCTGGGAATTTGGTGCCACTTAGCTTTCCGGACAACCAGGCATCGGGAAGTCGATGGCACTTGATACTGGCAAGGTAATGGGCTCTTCTGTCGGGAGTCTTACAATACCTCCATCAGATTCCTTGCACTTGGAGCTCACCCAGAGGATCTCAGAAGAACTGCATTTGACTTTCTAATCAGCAATTATACTAGGATTTGCTTCAAACGAGGGCCTACTGTATTATCAGACAAGCCTAACTTTAGGCAATTTCCCCAGAGTCCTGCCTGCCACCATAAGTTACAGGGTTCCAGGTCCCATGACTTCTAGCTCTGGCACACAAAGTCTTCTTGGTTATTATGGAGGTAAGTGAAGTGGGCCTATTTAGGTTTGGGCTATTTAGTGGCCCCTGCACATGGCACCTGCGGGAAAGACCCGAGCATTACTGGGTACTCCCAGATTTGAATGTTACAACTAGGTCTATACATGCACTCTTCCAACTGCTGTCTTCTTCAAATTCTGTTTCACCCTTTTCCTTTCCTCTTAAAGTCCAATAGCCGAAGAAAGAGAGCTGGAATGAGGCTAGGGAAGTGTGGGGTATTGTAAAGTGCAGGGAGCCCCAGAGAGGGAAGCGATTGCTCATGTTCATGTCGGGCTTGATGATTTCCATCATCATGGCTCCTGGGTTGCCAGGCAGGGAGAGTGGTGATAAGGAGTGGGGCTCCCACCATAACCTTCACACAGGGATCCCTACAATATCACTACTAAGAAGACCTCAGACCCCAGAGACCCTAAAAGAACCCTGGTCTGAATAAGGTAAAATGGAAAAAGAACCAATCTCAGAGTCAGGACACCTAGGTTCTAATTCTGGCTCTTCCCCCAGCTTGCTGTATGACGATGGGCAAGTCATTGACCCTCTCTGAGCCCCAGTTTCCCTCCTCTGTAACAGAAGTAGGTTGTATCTTAGAACTTCAAGAGTTCCCTTATGAGTCTGTGAAGGGCACTACCCCCTCCCTAGTCTAGCCCCCAACTCACTAGGCTAAGCAACAACACTAGGAGCCATTAACAAAATAGGCTAGAGAAGACAGATTCACCGACCTCTTGTATACACACATAGACCTGTTTATAAACGGTCCTGTGTATGCAGATTGTTTTCTATACAACCTTCCCATATTCATATGCCACTCATCTGACATATATCCTTAACTATACACACTCATTTGCACAGACACCTATTTGTACACACAGAGGTTTGTTCATACATATTGCCCACAAGTATGGAATCACTGAGACTGAAAACAAACACAAGATGTTTGGGTCTGAGGCCAGTTGTTGGGGGAGGCAGAAGCCATCAGGAGAGGCCTGAAAATTACTGAAATTCCATTTCTCCTGCACCACGCATGCCAGAGCTTTACTCTTTCCAATTAATCTTTCCTTTTATAATACACTAATTAAGAAAAGAAAATAACACTTACTAGCTGTGTGACCTTGGGCAAGTCACTTGACCCCAAATGCCCTGTCTTCCCCCACTGCAAAAAAAAAAAAAAAGAAAGAAAGAAAATGGCCTGGTTGAGTATATACCATGATATATCAATGCAAATGAAAATGCTAAAAGGAAGCTGAACCTTTAATGGAAAAACTGGTGAAAATCTCAGTGAAGAAATAATGAAACATATACCCCCTTCCTCTTGGAAGAATGGTGGGGGAGTACTAGGTCAGGATACTGAACATACTATCAACTGTGATCACTGTATTGGGTATTTTTATGCACACAGAGAACTAGAGAATTTGAGAGCTGAAAGGGACCCAAGCAATAATTTAATTGGATCCATGCTGGAAAAAGTCCCCAACGGAACATACTTGACAAGCGGGGACATGCGGCCAAAGGAGGCCCCTCCCCCACTTTTGGGCAGCTCTCACTAGTAATTTTTCTTGACAGCCATCCTAAGTTTGCCCCTGCAACTACTGTTATTGGTTCTGCCATATGGGGCCAAACCTTACCAGTTTAATCTGTCTTCCACAGTACAGCCTCTCACACGCTCCACCCACATCCCACCTGACAGCTACTACTGTGCCCTCTGGAATGCCTACTCCATAGGTAACAAACTGGCTTTCATTCTCAACCTTTTCCTTTCTTTCTCCCTTCATCTTCTCAAGCTCACTGAGACTCAGCTCCCCAGGGATGGCACAGATTCTCTAGCTGTCATCTCTAACACGGGCTATACTTTCACTCAAACTCTGAGTCACTGGTCTAGGAGAGGAGGTCAGAATATGCCTTGTCCCCCATCATCACTTCCAGGCTCCTTCTCTATCACCTTAACTCAGTACCTCTTCTCTTCTGAGATTCACTCAATCCATATTTGTCACCCATCAAGATTCTGGTGGCAGTTTTCTACCAACCTCCAGAACACTTTCCTTTGTCAATGTAGTAAGTGCCTGGCTTAATCTTTTCTCCTTAGTTCCTGCCCCCATACTAAAGGACTTGGACGTACATACTGCTAAGCCCTCAAACACCCTAACCTCGTTTCTCAGCTTATTCATTTCCCATGACCTAGCCCTTCTCTCTTCTACAGTATACACAGAGGTGACCTCCCCATCACCCAAAAGCTGTTCTTCATCCAATCCTGCAGCCACACTTCTTTCTCAGGTCATCGCCCCTGAGTGGCCATACTCCTTTCCTTGTCCTGACCCCTCAGTGAGCCAGTTCAGCTCTACGTTTTTCTCTTCCCCTGCATCTCTTGCCCTCTCACTCTATTGAAGATCTTGCCAAGCATCAGCCTTGGCTCACTTCCACTATCTGCTACTTTTGATGCTACCCACACAACTGAAAATAAGGAAAATCTCAAAACCACACTGTCTGGGTCCTCTACAGATTTATGTTATGTAATCTCAACTGGGCCCTCACTCTGGCAAGGTAATAATTTCACTTTACTATCCTACTTACTACCACAGCGGCTTTTCAAAACCTTTTCACCCTCCTTAAATTCCCCATGGCTCCCACTGCCTCCACACTCTCAGCTGAGAACCTTGCCTTGCATTTCACTGGAAAATTGAGGACATTCTCCAAGAGCACTCTCTTTTCCCCTCCTCATCTCAGATGCCCTCTATCACCTCCTCCTTCATCCCTGTCTTCCATGAAGAGGTGGCCCTTTCCCTTCAAGGCTAATTCCTCTACATGTACAAGTGATGTCATTCCAGCAGATCACCCCCTCTATTGGCCCTACTGTCTCATTCATCTTTAATCTCTTCCTGTCTACAAACATGCTCATCCTATGGACACACTTATGTCTCATCCATCCTTCATTTGATCCCTCCATCCCTGCTAGCTGTCCTGTATTTCTTCTCCCCTTTGTAGCTGAATGCTTTGCAACTTTAACCAATGCCACCACTTCCTTTCCTCTCCCCTCTTCCTTACCTCTTTGCAGTCTGCCTTCTGATCTCATAATTTCACTGAAGCTGCTCTCCAAAGTTAACGATCTCTTAATTGCCAGATGCCCTTCTTTCTTATGCTCCTTGACCTCTCTTCAGCCTTAGACACTTCTGACTATCTTCTTCCTCTGTATGGTCCCTGGGTTTTCATGCCACTGCTTTCTCTTAGTTTTCCTCTCTGGCCACTCTCAGTGGCAGTCCCCTAAGGCTCTGTCCTGGCTCTTCTTTTTTTCTCCCTCTATACTATTTCATGTAATGATCTCATCAGCTCTCACATTCAGCTCTCATCTCTAGGCAGATAATTCTCAGATCTGCTTTTCCACCCTAATGTCCCTCCTGACTTCTAGTTTTGCATTTCCATCTGCCTACTGGACACCACAAACTGGCTGTCCCATGGGCATCTTAAACTCAGTATGTCCAGAGCTGAATCCTTACCTTTTTCTTTCCCCTCAAACCCTCCCCTCTCCCTAATTGTCCTAGTACAGTCAAGGGTCCCACCACCATCCCTGTCACCCAGGCTCTCAGACCAGGGGTCGCCCTTGCCTCCTCACTCTTTACCTCTACACATCCAATCATTTGTCATTGCTCTCTTCACAACGTCTCCCTTCTCTTCTCTGGCATCATCACCATGCTCCTAGATTTCTGCAATAGTTTGCTGGTTGGTCTCCCAATCCCAAGCTTCTGCCCACTCTAGTCTATTCTCCACTTAGCTGTCAAACTGATTTTCCTCAAGCACAAATCTGACCCTGACACTAGCTATCAACACCAGGATCAAATACAAAATCCTTTGTTTGGCTTTTAAAGCCTTCCACAACCTGCCTCCTTCCTACCTTGCCAGTTTTCTCCACACTTTATATTCCCTCTCTCCATACTCTATAATCTACTGACACTGACTTCCTTCTTTCCTCATACAGGACACTCCATCTCCAAACTCCAGCCATTTTCACTGGCTGACCCCAAGCTTGTAAACCTCTCCTTACTCATCTCTGCTTCCTAGCTTTCTTCAAGTCTCAGGGTAAAGTCTCAAATTCTACAAGGAGCCCTTCCTGAGCCTCCTCAAAGCTAGCGCCCTTTCTCTATTAATTACCTCACAATTTGTCTTTTCTATATCTTGTCTGTACCTAGTAAATGTCCTGTTGTCTCTCCCATTAGACTGTGCGGTTCCTCGAGTACAGGCACTTTTCTTTTGCCATTTTTTCTATCTCTAGCACTTAGCAGAGAACATGGCACTTAGAAGGTGCTTTACAAATGCTTGTTGACTGACAGACTTGAAGTAAGCTCTCCTGTCCTTCCTGAGTCTCTTCTCCAGGTTAAACATCTCCAGTTCCTTTAACAGATCCTCACAGGACATGAATTTGAAATATTTCACTTTCTTGGCTGTCTTCTGTGGACACTCCCCAGTTAATAGTATCCTTTTTAAACTATTATATGACAAAATGAACACAAATACTCCAAGTATTATCTGACTGGGGCAGAATACAGAGGGACTATTTACCTCCTTCCTGGAAGCTCATACTCAGGACATAAGAAAAAACAGAGTAATGTAGTAGAAAGAGCAATTGACTTAAAATCTGAGAAAGGGGGCTCAGATCCTCATCCTTTCACTTATCAGCTTTGTAACAGCTTTTGTGGGCCTCAACGTCCTCATCTGGGAATGAAGGGGTTGGACTGGATGGTCTAGGAGGTGTGGGGAAAGAACCACAGTGCTGGCTCCAACTCCAGCTACACCATGCATTTCCTCAGTGACCCTGGGCAGGTCATTTCACCTGTTTGACTTGAGTGACACCAGTCCAGCTTTCACGTGCCTCACCAGACTGAAAGAGTCAAATGAAACATTACCTGTAATGCTGTTTTGAAAAAGCGAACAATTACATGTTTACCATGAACTCCCCCATAAGCAATGAGGTGTAAATATATAGCAAGCATCATTCCAAGAGCAGAATGAGTCTAAAAGCTTCTGCATGTTATGTCTACAATGTCGTGCTGCTGGAATCCCTCCTGGTGCCCAGAGAGGACCCCTGGTCAAAGGCTGGGGGACCCCCATTAAGGATGACCGGCCCTGAAGGCCTGAGGTGTCTCCCTTCACTGTTTCTCATCTGAATCGGGCTAATTCTACATCTAGGCTTGGCCACTGACAATCTTCTCCAGCTCTGTCGGGTCTAGGCCAATGAGTGGAGCTCCTTCTGGCCAAGAGCGCCACCTATGGCTGGGCCTGCTGTAGACGCAGGCTCAGCAGTATTTTTTTTTTTTTTGGTAAACAGTTTTCTTTCCCAGTAATCACATTTCTGCTTTATATCTGTATTCGACAGTGACCTCTGGGGGAGAAAATAGAGGCAGCAGCTGGCTTCAGGAATTGCTCTGCAGCAAATGCCAGTGCTTTCAGAAGCACTTTGGTTCCCATATTAGAACTAGGGCCTTCCACACCAGGGAATACTCACTGAAGAGCAGAGTTTTCCTAAAAGCAATTTCTGTGTTGTCTGGAATTGCTAAATTCCACTTCAAGCACAGACTCCTGTTAATGATGAGAATAATAACAGGCATAAACTGCCTTTTATCTGAGGACTTCAAAGTGCTTTATAAACACAAGCCCCTTATTACTATGACTTTGTATTTATAGACAGGGCTAACCATTGGGGCCACTGGCTGCATGTGCAGCAATAAGCCTGAAATTAATTCATTAATCTCCTTATGCCCTAGTGTGGCAGGTAACTGGCCATCCTTGGCCTGCTGAGGTAAAGGCAGGGAAGAGAGAGGCATTGGGCAATGTAAGGAGAGGAGAAGGCCGGGGCACGGGTGGCAGCTTGGGATCCTGTTCCTGACCACAGGCATATGCCTTTCCCATGAGGCATGTGGACGGAGATATGGCAAAAGGTGGGGAACCTGCAGCCTTGAGGCCACATGTGACCCTCTAGGTCCTCAAGTAGGTCCTTTTGACTGAATCCTTTTAGATTTGTCCTGTGAAGTTTAGATTCAGTCAAAGGGCTGAATTTGAGAACCTAGAGGGCCACAGAGGCCACGGCTTCCCCACCCCTATATAACTAGACTATCCTCTCTTCTCAAATCTCATGCCTCCTTGTGCTAGCAATGATCACATCTTGCCACAGTCTAATCCTGAACTACTCCCATCAGCTCTGTTGGTCATACTCACCCGGTGCTAAGAGCAGGAAGAAGTCACAAAAAGTCATCCCTAAGAAACCCTCACAAGGTTCTATCATCCCCTATCTCTCTTCTTCTTCTCAGTTAAACCCCTTGAAAATGCCGTCTACACTCAGTGTAGTATCTCTCCCTCACTCCCTTCTAGGCCCTCTGCAGTCTGGCTTCTGACCTCATCATTCAACTGAAACTGCCCTCTCCAAAGTTATCGATGACTTCTTAATCACAAGACCGCTCCATCCTCATCTTCTTTGACCTCTCTGCACTATCTGGAACTGTCAGCCACATTTTCTTCCTGACTACTTTCTCTCTTCTAGTTTTTCCTCTGTTCTCTGTTGGGCTTCTCCTCCTACCTGTCTGACCAGCCATTCTCAGTCTCTTTTGCTGCACCTTCATCCACATTGTGCCCGTTAAGCTCCAAATGTTCTGCTCTGGGCCCTCTTTTTTTCTTCCCCTTTTTCTTCTCTTTATCATGTCCTTTGGTGACCTCATCAGTTCCCATGGGTTCAATGACCATCTCTATGCTGATGACTCCCAGGTCAATCGATATATCTAGCCCTGTGTCAAATGCCTACTGGATATTTTGAAGCAGACTGCTATGGGCGCCTCAAACTCAACAGGTCTAATATAGAACCCCTTATTTTTCCCCTCTGTCAAGGGTACCACTGTACTTTCAGACACCCAAGTTCAGAACGTTGGTGTCATCCTCAATTCCTCACTCCTCATAGTCACCATAGCCAAATTTTGCCATTTTGACCTTCACAATCTCATATATACACACATATATACACACATATATATGTGTGTATACATATATGTATATATACACATACATGTATATGTATACACACACATACACCCTCTTCTCTGCTCATACTGCTAAACTCTAGTTCAGGCTCTCATCACTTCTTGCCTAGACTTAATACAATAGCTTTTTAATCTCTCCCCACTCCAACCTCCCTTCCACACAGATGCCAAAGTGATTTTCCTAAAGCATAGGTCTAACCTCCCCCACTACCCACTTCAGTGGCTCCCTATTATGGCCAGGATCCAACATAAAATCCTGTGTTTAACACTAAAAGCTCATCACAATCCGGCCCCCTTCTATTCTTCCAATCTCCTTACCCTGACTTCCCTCTGTGCACTCTATGGACCGGCCACATTGGTCTGTTTGCTGAGACCCCATGTCTTGTCTCTGTGCCTTTGCACTTTCCCTGTTTTCATACTCAGAATACTCTCCTTCCCCACCTCTGCCTCTTAGTCTTCTGGTCTCCCTCCAGACTCTGCTTAAATTCCACTTTTTGCAGGCCTTTCCCAGCCTATCCCTGCCCCTGGCAGCTTGAGCCTTCCCCTATAAAGTTATCTTCGATTTACTCTGCATATATCTTGTGTATACTGATTTATATACATTGTTTCTTCCATTAGAATATAAGCTCCCTGAAGGCAAGGACTCTCTTTGCCTCTAGTTCTTGCCAAGGACAATTGACTACCAAAAGATGTGCCCAATGAGGCGGCTCCTCAGTTTTGAGGGGAACCAGGTTCTCCACTCTCCAGACCAGCACTGGTCAGACTTGTCATAAACTATTGCTACCGACAGATGTATCATCCTGGGATCATATAAGAAGCCAAAACTATGGCTATACATAGCACCAAAAGTCTAGGGACAACAGACCAGCAGTCAACACCAATTTCTCTGTAAGCAGCTTGCCAAGCAACACTGTCCAGGAAGCCAAAGGTTTTTATTACGGTTTCAAGACTATGATGGGTTTTGGGTTTGTCAAATCAAAGGATACAGATTTAGAGCTGGAGGTGACCCTGCAGGTTAAAAAGTCCAATTTCCTTGTTTTACAGAAGGTGAAAGAGACCCAGGACAGTGAAATGGCTTGTCTAAGGTCACATGAGCAGTTAAACGGCAGCACCATGGCCTAGATCCAAATCCTCTGATTAAATGCTTTGCCCTTACAATCCTTTATCACACTGCCTTCCACACTCCCTCCTCGAAGATTTCAGTCCTTCCTCCCTGGCAGAAACTCCAACTGAGAGCAGTAGCTGCTCATTAAGGCCATACATATGCACTGAACTCCAATCCAGCTCTCCTGCCTGCCTACCTGCCTGCCCTCCACTCATCATGCAACTTACTTTTTGTTAGTGGTCCGGACAATAAGGCAGCGCTCATTCTGGTCCACAGAGACACTGTAGACATCCTTAGGGTAGGGAAGATTACGAATCCGCCACTGAAAGCTCATTTTTGTGTCCTTCCGCATGAAGATAGGCTGAAGAGAGCAATCCAATTCATGATGTGTTCCAAACACGGGGAGAAAATTATAGCTCCAAACCTCCCCACTTCTAGCACCCCAGGGAGATGCCCTTCACCCAACCTCTTCTGCCCCTGATATTAATGTTGCCAAAATAATAGTCCAAAGCCCCTGTCTCAGAATGACAAACTACCCAATTCTGATAGGAATACCTTTATCCTGTCCCTATTAAAAACCTGGCCAGAGACGTACATTAGAACTGCTTTCCTTGATGAGCTCTGACGCCAGGACTCCACCTGCAGGGGGTGTTGGCTCTCCCACTTCTGTCTGCCATGGGCTCACAGCTCCCAGAGCATTCTTTATCCGCCACTTTCTAACTGCAAAGAAAAGAAAGCAATTGAGTCATCAGAAAAGGGTGCCATCCTCAACCTAAAAGTGAACTACAAAAATGATAACTCTGCTGCTGAAGGAGTCTAGAAGTGGCAGGCTAACCCTTTAGAATTTACCATTACTGACCCTACAGAAATCCCTCAATCTAAGTAAATTTCACTTTAGGAAATCAAACTTTGCTTTGTAGGAAAGGCAATCCTCCTCAGGCCCCTCCCTAGACCAGTATGTGTAGAACAGATTAGGAATAGTAGACACGCTACTTCTCAGAAGACAAAGTGACAATAATTTACACAACAGTGACAGCAGTAAAGGAAGAGATGTGAGAACTACAAAAGCAATCTGGAGCCAAATGCTGTCAGGCCAACTACACACCTCCATAACCCCTGGGGACATCACTGTAGGACAAGAAAATCATCAAATGTCAAAGTTACACATGACCTTAGCAATCATCTGGTCATCATGACAGAAAGGCAGTGAAGTATCAAAGAAAGACTTGTTCTGGGATAAGAACTAACTATTTGACAAAAACTGCTGGGAAATCTGGAAAACAATATGGCAGAAATTAAGTACAGAACAACATCTTACACTATATACCAAGATAAAATCAAAATATGTACACGAAGTAGATATAGAGGGTGATACCATAAGCAAATTGGAGAGCAAGGAAGTTTACCTGTCAGATCTATGTAGAAAGGAAGAATTTATGAACAAAGAATAGAGAACATTACAAGATGTAAAATGGATAATTTTGATTATGTAAATTAAAAAGTTTTTACACAAACAAAACCAATTCAACTAAGATTAGAAGGAAAGCAAAAAGCTGGGAAAGAATTTTCATAGTAAGTGTCTCTGATAAAGGCCTCATTCTCAAATATATAGAGAACTGAGTTAAATTTATGAATACAAGAATACAAAGAATATATATTTAAGAATACAAATCATTCTCCAATTGATAAATGGACAAAGGATATGAAAAGGAAGTTTTTGGCCAATGAAATCAAAGCTATCTATAGTCACATAAAAAATGCTCTAAATCACTATTGATTAAAGAAATGCAAACTAAAGCAACTCTGAGGTCCCACCTCATACCTATCAGACTGGCTAATATGACAGAAAAGGAAAATGATAAATGTTGGAGAGGATATGGGAAAATTGGGACACTAATGCACTGCTGGTGAATTTGTGAGCTGGTCCAACCACTCTGGAGAGCAATTTGGAGCTAGGTCCGAAGGGAAATCAAACCGTGCATACCCTTTGATCCAGCAATACCACTTCGAGGTCTGTATCCCAAAGAGATCATAAAAAAGGGAAAAGGACACACACATACAAAAATATTTACGGCAGCTCTTTTTGTGGTGGCTAAGAATTGGAAATTGAGGGGCTGTTCATCAATTGGGGAATGGATGAACAAACTGTGGTATATGAATGTAATGGAATACTATTGTGCTATGAGAAATGAGGAGCAGGTGATTTCAGAAAAACCTGGAAAGACTTACATGAACTGAAGCAAAGTGAAATGAGCAGAACCAGGAGAACACTGTACACAGTAACAGCGGCATTAACTTTGCTCTCCTCAGCAATACTATGATCCAAGACAATCTCAAGAGACTCATGATGAAAAATTCTATTCACATCCACAGAAACAACTGAATGTGGATCGAAGCATACTATTTCCACTTTAGTTTTTTGTGTTTTTTTCCCTTTCGTTCTATTTCTTCTTTCACAACATGACTAATATGGAAATGTCTTACATGATTGCACATATGTGACCTATATCAAACTGCTTACTGTCTGTCTTAGGGAGGTGGGAGGGAGAAAATTTGGAATTCAAAATTTTATTAAAAATGACTTTAAATTACCTTTACATGTAATTGGAAAAAATAAAATACTATTTAAAAAAAGAAAAAAAGAGAAAGACTTGTTATTGGAAGACCCAAGTTCAAATCCAAGTTCAGCTCACTCACTCCCTGTGAGACCTCAGATACGTCATTTAACCTCTTTGTGCCTCAGTTTCCTTACCGTAAAATAAGGTTACTTGACCTCTGGTGTCCCTTCTCACTCTAAATCTATGGTCCTGTAAGCTGATCCAATCTAAATCCCTCATTTCATAAATGAAGAAGCTGAAATCTCATCTTTCGACTTCTTTTCTCCTCCCAATCAAATCTCATAATATGCTACTCCTAATTCAAAGAGAGACTATAAAGAATAACTAAAGCCTAGAGAGGGTAAATGACTTGCCCACGGTCATTAGACATTGTCAAAGTTGCAATCAGAATGCTGATTTCTTCACCTTGAGTTTTCAAGAAAAAGTTATATTCACTACACTGCTAAGTAAAGTAGGGAAGTATAATTAGTTCCATCACAATTTCTTAAATTTAAAAGAAAACAATTTTGGCATTGAGGTGGTAGTGGTCTGGAAAATAACAACTCAATAGGGAGCATTTCCTGACAATGCTAGAAAGAGTCAATGCTACTGTAATTATGAGCTATATTAGACACTCAGTCTCTTAGTGCATTGCAACCTGGGATTTCCCACATGTGCTACACAGCACCCTGGTCTCTTCAATATTGACTGAAAAGCTATTTGTGACTGGAACTCTGAGTTCTGAGTGGCTTCCCTTGTATCTTTCCCAAACAAGCTTTTTTCACCAAAAGAATAAAAGTTATTGCTACAAATCAGTAGGACATTATTCCACTCCCTCTCTCCAGAGACAATAAGGTCTAGGGATGAAAAGTCCTCATCCTCTCCATAAATATGTGTGCACATATAGACACTTTATCTTCCCATCCCTTTGCCCCTCTTTATTCCTGAATTCAAGGACAGTTTCTACAGCAATAAAAGAATGTTTTCCACCTGCTGTCACCCTGATTTGATTATATGTTAAAGCCAAACCAGTATGCTCAAGGCCGCTCCCCAGCAAAGGCAAGGCCAGTCCTTGGAAGGGAGACTTTCAATGAACCTCAAAGAGTCTGAAGAGAAAGATGCAAGTGATTTAGAGCCAGGGGTGGGTGGGAGAGTGAGGGGGAGTGGGGTGTCCAGATCTTTCTCTAGAGTAGGCATGACCTAATCTAAAGGATTAAACTGACTGCTGGTGGCTTCACCATTCAGGTGGGCTAGAAAGTGGCAGTCCTCAAAGTTCCAAGGCCTGGCCCATTTCCAATGTGAATAATTACATTTCATGTTCTTAAATACTCCCTGCAGGGTAAACTGGAAACAGGATACTTCTTTTCTTCCCTAAAACTCTGCTGTATTGTGCTGCTGTATGACTTTTAAACAGCTGCCACATCCTGTCCTGAGAAGGCTCAACTGAAGTGCATGGGTCATTTATAAAGTTGGTGAAGTGCTTGGGGTTGAAGACACTCAAAATTCTCCACAGATAGCCTGGACTGGTTAGGTTGGTGGTCAGATACCAAGGCAGAATAAGCCAATAAATGAATGTAATCAAGCACAAAGGGCGGTCCTGCAGTTAGGCCCTCGATCTTTGTGACGTGGATATTCACTTTTCCTTCAGTAAATAAAGACTTCTTACATTTCTAGGGAATGGGGGGTGGGAGGGGCAGGAGTGAAAGGGTAAGGAGGGTAGAAATCAATATAAAGGTTTTTAATACAAACTTTCTCTCAGATAAACATCATCAATTACTTTCTGGCATTTCTGCTAGAAAACTAGCCTGGCTTATTAACAAGTCTGCATAGGAAGCTGAAGAGAAGAAGGAAGGTCTCATTTACCATCATGGCACCTACTCTCCATATCGAATTCCATTGGCTGTGTGAACCAATGTCACCCTAACTCCTGAGTTTATTTAGATTTTCAAGCTGAAAGGCAACAAACAGGGCCCTCTGAGGGTAGGGAGGTGGTCTGACCTTGAGTGACTAAGAGACAGTCTCAGCTGCCCTGGGATTGGCCTGAGACCTGAGTGGGGCCCTGTGTAGCTACAAAACTGCTGAGCACTTTGGGGGCTGGAAGGGACGGGGAGGAAAACATGAAGTACAAGGAATGGGTGGGGTGGGGGGTGGGAGGTCTAAGCATCAAGTACACCCAGACTCAAATCCACTTGATTTCCCAATGACCTTCTGGATAAGCTTTACTCTCTTGACTCTGGTTCTCCTCTTCTGCTTTGAGAAGTAGGAATCTGGGTACTGACTCCTTTCACTACCTTCCAGAGTGAGTAATGATACATGATAGGCCTAAAATTCTATGGCTTAACGGACCCTGAATTGGGCTGTATTTTCATCTCATGTCCAAGTAAAGCAGGAACATGGGATCGCTATATTTGCTGCAGTTACAGTTTCTTGATTTGCTCCACATGGAGGAGACAGAAGGCAAGAGCTGGAGCTGGGAGAGTGGTATGGAGACTGGCCTGGCAGCGGGCAGGTCACGTGACCTTTCACTTTCATATGTTCTCTCCAGTTAAGCATTCCAAGGCTATCACCCCTAGGGAGTGCTATAAATTACAATGCATTGTGAGAATATTACTACTGTGTTGGTTTCCACTGAACTGGTGTCACATGCTAAACACATCAAGATTTTTAATAGCAGCAGACTAAACCAATTGGGACTAGAGCCCAAGCTGTTCATAATAAGGAGGGAGCCACACTTTGTGCTCGGTCTGAACATGCGCAGAACGCATGCTTTAAGACTGAAGAATAGAACACAAGTCAGTTTAATCCACCGTGTTGACTCAGGACATTTATGAGCTGTCAGAAAAGGGAAAAAGAAATTCCCCATCCAATACTGGCTGTCGATCAGACCCAGGAAGAAAATAACCCATCCCGTGGTTCCATCACTGGTCTTAGCATTTTCAGATAGAACTTAATAAAGGGACTGATATCAGAAACAAACTGCCAACTCCCAATGCTGACAGGCTCAGTCTCTAGGTCAAACACTGACAGCACAGGAACGCCAAGATTCAAGACACTGGTTAATATGGATATGCATGCCCAGAAGAGAAATTGGATAAATCAAATAATCCCCAGAAATCAGATCATTAGACTGTTCTTGGAGAGAAGAAGGTAGAGAAATTAAGTTTAATTGGTGAAAATGGGAAGGCTATATAGTCACTGCTCTTCCCTGGAAGTAAAGGCACCACAGGAGAGTCAGACCTTTCCCGAGTTGTTCTTTGATAGGATAGTCATTCCTAAGCTGGTTACCTTAATGGGACTGTCTAAGGTTTGGTTTTTAGACCAGGGTTTAATAGGAAAATGAAAGATCCTGGCTGCCCCTTTCCAAAAGCTCTTTGGCTTTCTATAAGAAGGAGCTTGTACCCTGCTCTGACTCTAGGCACCATTTTGCTTAAGAATAGGTTACTCTGGAGTTCTGGAGGAAATGCTGGTAAGCTTGCCCCAACAGCTTCAGTCTCTTCCAGGAGAAACTGCTTCTGAGAGCCTCCTCGGAATCAAGGGAGAAGTTGATTGTATGATTTCCCCAAGTCCTATCTGCTCACTCTGCCTAGGTGAGATCCTTTCACTTACCTAGTAGTTCACTGGTTTTTACATCATACTCTTCAGCCATCTCCTTTCCATCAGGGAAGAGGTAATGTACTTTCCTCCTTCCTAAAGAAAAAGCATATGAAGAACTGTATATAAAAGCCTTCCCAAGCCTCCCCTGCTGGGTGACTCCCACCAGATGGGCTGTTAAAGGCACCTACAAATGCCCCTCCCTGGGGCTGTCCTGCTACTACCTCCCTAGGAGTTCATACTTATCATTCCTTCAAAGACTTGCTTTAAGACTCATTCAACTTCTTCAAGAAGACTTTCCCGACTAATTGCTAGTGCCTTCCCTGGAAATTATTCTGTATTTACAGTCATAGATCCAGAGCTGGCAGGGGCTTCAGAGGCCACACATTTCAATGCCCTTCCCCCCCTCTTTTAACAGATGGAGAAACTGGGACCCAGGAAGGTGAAGGGACTTGTCCAGGTCCCATAGGAAGTGAGCCAGCTCCTCTGGCTCCATGCTGTCAAAGGCAGCATGGTATGGCAAACAGAGAGCTGGCCCTGAAACCAGACACTCCCGGGCTCCAGTTCCAGGCTGTGTGATCCTGGGAAAGTCCTTGACCTGCCACATTCCAGCCTATGCTCTGACTCTTAAGTCTCAGATCCAGCTGGGGTGGCAATCCACTATGCTAATTCCTGCCTTACTCTACCTCTCCTTTGCATTTGCCTAGAGTGTGGTCTAGTTAATTGCTATCAACAGTTAAGTTGACCACAGGGTAGCTTTGTGATTATTTTCCCCTTTGTTTTTTGTAGTTTGCATATATGTTTAGTCTTTCCAGCTAGAATCCAAGTTCCATGAGGACAGGCTATGTCTTCTCTTTCACATTCTCTTCCCCCAGGAGCCCACAGCAGGCATCAAATGAGTGCTTGCTGAGTAAGTATCTTAAGCTTCTCTGACTACTAGCCATATAACATGATAGGAAACAGAGCAGGAAGGGACCACAGAAATCACCTAGCCCAACCATTTCAGTTTTATAGGTTCAATTCAATTCCACAAACATCCTTCGAACCTCTACAATGCGCTAGGCACTGTACAAAGCACAGTAGATACAAAACCAAAAATCTAAGAGTCTTTACCCTAAATTCTACTGGGGGAATAGAACATGTGCACAAATAAGTTTAATACAAGATCATCTGGAGGAGACAAAACACTAACAACTCTGAGGTTCAGGAAAGGCTTCACGGAGGAAGTGGCATAAGAGTTAAGCCTTCAACAGATATAAGGATTTTGACACTCAAAAAACAAACACTAAAAATACAAAGAAACAACAGCAACAGTCCCTGCCCAGAAGGAGTTTACATTTTAAAGGGCGAGACAACATAAGCATGAGTCAGTACATAGCAGATAAATACAAAGTAGATGGGAGGTAGTCTTAGAGGAAAAGGCACTAGCAGCTGGGAGAACAGGGAAAAGTGCATTTAAGTTGAGTCGTAAAGGAAGTAAGGGATTGTGCAAAGAGGAGAGCATTCCAGACATGAGCAACACCCCATTCAGGAGCTGAAGAATTCATTGTGTGTAAGGAACAGTGAGTAGTCTGGTACAGCTGACCCACAAGGTACTTAAAGGAAAGTAGTAAAGTTAAAAAACTAGGAAGAGAGAACGGGGAGAAGCTATGAAGTGCTTTAAAGGCCAAACAGGAGTTTCTACTTGATCCTAGAGATAGTAGGAAACAATTAGAATCTATTGTGGGAAAGAGAGTGGCATGGTCAGACCTGGGCCGCTATGCGGAAGATAGATTGGAGCTGTCAGGGAGAGGGAGACCTGAGGCAGAAAGCCCAATTAGAAAGCTATTGAGGGAAGGGGAAGGAGGGAGAGAAAATTTAAAACTCAAAAGCTTATGGAAGTGAATGTTGAAAACCAAATATAAATAAATAATTTTTTTAAAAAAAGAAAGCTTTTGTGACAGTTTGGGAGAGAGGTGATGAGGACCTCAACTAGGGTGGAAAACTTATGAATGAAGAAACGGGGACACATATAACAGATGTAGAAAAAATTGTAAGACTTAGTAAAAGACTGGATATTCGGGCAAGCAATTCTGCTTTGGACATACTGAGTTTGAAATGTCTATAAGACATCCAATTGGAAATGTTCAATAGGCAGCTGGTGATGGAAGGTAGGAGGTCAGGAGAAAGACTGGGAATGGATAAATAAATCCGGGAATCATCTAAATAGAGATGAAATTGAACCGTGGGAGCTGATGAGATCATCAAGTGAGAGTTTAGAGAAAAGAGAGAAGAGGCCCCAGACACAGCTGTGGGAGACAACCATAGTTAGTGGCTGACATGGATGAAGATCCAACAAAAGAGACTAAGAATTAATGGTAAGACAGGAAGTAGGAGAACCAAGAGAGAGCAAAGTAAAGAAAACCCAGAGAAGAGAAAGTATCCAGGAAAAGACGGTCAGTAGTGTCAAATGCTGCAAAGAGGTCAAGAAGAATTTGAAGACTGAGATTTAAAAAATAAAACTTAGCAATTAGCAGATCTGTGGAGAGAGAAGTTTTAGTTGAATGAGAGAAGTTTTAGTTGAATGATCAGATCAGAAGCCAAATTCAAGAAAAGCTTAGAAAAGAATGAGAGAAGACATGGAGGTACTAAGTGTAGACTTTTCAAGGAATTTAGCTGAAAAAGGGAGGAGAGATATGGGAAGATAGTAGACATATATGATAAAGTGTGCATTCCAAATAGATGGGATGATTGGTGTGAATACAATGAGTAGGGAGATGGAGTGTCAAGTTCAGGAAAACAGCTTTTAGTATAATGTGGCTGGAATGTAGAGTGTGTGTGTGTGTGTGTGTGTTAGGAAACTCAACTGAAATAAAGCCAGAAAGGCAGTCTGGAGTTAAGATTATGGAAGGCCTTGAACTAAGACATTTTATTCATTTTTAGAGGCAAGAGAAACCAGGGAGTAACAGTCAGACCTTTATAGATGCTTTACAAGAGGGGTTCCGAATGTGGGTATCACAATAGCTACATTTCAATAGAATTGGTTTTCTTTGCAATTGTATGTATTTTATTTCATGCATTTAAAAACATTATTCTGAGAAGGAATGTACTACACAGGAAAGCTTATTAAGTATCTTTGCCTTGTCAAAATCAGTGTGGCAGCTACATACAGGGTAGAGAACGGAAATAAGAAGCCTGACTTGGACACTATTCATTACAATGGTCCAGGTTAAAGTTATGTATGAGCCTGTATGAGGGTGGTAGCTATGGGGGGAAAAAGGAGGTAGATGAAAGAGATGTTGTAGAGGTAAAATTGACAAGATTCTGCAAATGACTAGATATGGGACGTGAAGGAGAAGAAGGAGTCAAGAATGAGTGCCCTCAGAAACCATTAACAAACTAAAGTTATGAGGAGAATGCCCTCAATAGAAACAGGAATGTCTGGAAGAGATGTTCTGGAGGAGGATAAATTAAATTCTGGGCATGTTGCATATGCTGACAGGACCTCCAGGTAAAGACATCAAACAGGCAGTTAAGAGATGTGGTATTGTAAAGAGAGAGAGACTGGAGCGGGATTTGGGAATCGTTTATAGAGAGATGACAACTGATCCAAGGGTCTACAGAGTTAAATGACTTGTCCAAGGTCACAGTAGTAAACAGCAGAGCCCAGCATCTAACTCAGCTCTTCTGACTCCAAATGTATTGGTCTTTCCACTGCACTGAGGTAGATAGTGCCTGGGTCTTTTCTTCTGCCCCTTTACTACATTCCTCTGGAAGACAGACCACTGGAAACTAATTCTCACTATATAACAAGGGTCTCCATGGGGCAGCTCATAAAGATAGTATTCTGTCTATTCCTTCCCTGCAGAAAGCACCCTAAGCCTGTAGGCCACCTCCATCCTAACTCCCTCTGCCATTATAAAAGGAAGGAATCGTGTAAATATAAACTAAAAGGAGCCTCGGAGATCATTTGATTCAGCCCCCCTTCATTTCATAGATGATGAAATTAAGACCAAAACAAGTGAGTTGACCAAGTTGGCATAGTTAATCGGTAGCAATGCCATCGAGTATTTTAACAGCCAAACATCAGTTTCTAAGTACGGGCTGGGTCTGGGTACTAGGCATTACCTTCTAAGTGAATAAAAACGCCTGCTTTCGGCCCACCCCTTGGCTCCCCAAATGCAATAGTATAGGCATAACACGTGAAGGATGGTTCTAGAACAGTGGTTTAGAACCACCCAGAACCAGCAACTTTAAGTTTCAGACGTCATGCACACAGAGATAGGCGTGTACCCTCTGGGTTTTCCCTGGTAAGAGAAAGTCTGAAATTCTGGGCTGACTATAGAGAGCAGCCCCTCAAAGAACCAAAAGCCCTTTTTTTGGCCACCAGTCTGAGCATCCTCCCGAGACCTCTGTGGCAACGCGGACAAGCGACCACCAAACTGGGGGTAGTGGACGTCCCCACAGACCCTCCTGTCCTGTCCCTTGGGGAGCCCAGAGGAGGGGAAGGAGAACCAGCAAGGACGGGCTCCCCCGGACCTCTCCTTGGCCCACATCTCTTTCCTGGGGTGCTTGGAGCACAGACTTGGGGGTAGGGCTGGTGGCCATCTAGTCCACCCCCTTGTGTCAGAGAGAAGGAAACGCACGCCCAGAGGGGGTCACCCAGAGAGTAAGTGGCAGAAGTGGGCAGGACTTGAACCCCTGTCTTCTGGACCTCGAATCCCTGCCCGTCTCCCCGACCGACCGTAAGCTCCTCGAGAGCAGGGCAGTGTGACCGGTGGGCAGCGAACAGCGCCCGCAGCCGCCTCCCCGACGCTGAGTAAGCTGGGGCCGGGAGCCCCGTCCAACCCCAGGGGCCCGGCCCCTTCCCCCGCCGCCCTGGCCCGCTCCCCGGCAGCACTCCCCGCCTCCCGGGGGGTTCGGGGCCGGCTCCCGTCCTGGCTCCGGACCCCGACGACCGCGGCGGGGACGACGGTGAGCGAGAGCCCAGGCCGCGGGGAATCTGCAGGGCTGTCCCCGTGTTACCGTCCTGCAACAGGGCCGTCTTCTCCGCCGCCCGCAGTCTCACCAGCCAGCCCGGCACCGCCATCTTCCCTTCTCAGGGGAGCGCGACCCGGCGCTGCCATGGCAACCGCCGCCGCGGAGTCGCTTCCGGGTGACCCGGAAGACGTCCTGCCAAGTGGCCGGGCGGGGGGTGGGCCCTCCCTGCCTGGTCTCATAGAGTCTTTGGGGGGGGGGCGCCTAAAGAGGCCGCACCTCGCCGCGAGTGCCCGACTTCCTGGGGGGAGTGGGCGGGGCCCGGCCTGCGCAGGCCGCCCAGGCCGGGACCTAGAGATTCTTGCCGGGTGGGGTTTGCGGGTCCTCGGGGTCAGTGCCCCCACGTGGTTCCCGGGCCCCAGCCCAGTACGAGCTGTTGCCTGGAGCCGACACCCCGATTCCCTCCTGGGGCGGCCCTTCTCCCGGGCACCGCCCCCTCCCGGAAGGAAGGATTTATTAAGCGCCTACTGTGCTCCAGGCACAGTGCCAAGCGTCTGGCACATATTATGTCAGCTGGTCCTCACAACAACCCTGGGAGGTAGGTGCTTTCCTAATGAGAATAATCATATTTTCCCAATTCACAGGTGAGGAAACCGAGGCAGGCAGAGGTAAGGTGCCTTGCCCAGGGTCACACAGGTAGAAAGCAT
>CM053624.1:85605033-85632533 GCA_028646595.1 Phalanger gymnotis
CCTGAGCCTTCCTCTCCCGGATAGCTCAGGCCCTGGTAGCTGCTCCTTCCCCAGCATCGGGATAGAGATTGGCATCACTAAAGCGTCCAAACTCTTTCAGCCCACAAAGACCCGCAGTCCCCACCCCCCCAAAGCCGAAGGTTGCCTGGAGCACTTTGTCTGGATTTCTTGTTTCTCCTGTTGCATGATATCTGCCTGATATTATGTGTGTCTTGTATTACTGTTGTACAGTCATGAAGTCAAAGCTGGACAGGGTCTCTGAGGTCATCTAGTCCAACCCCTTCATTTGAGCAGTGTAGAAATTGAGCTCCAAAGATGTTCAAAGATGACCCACTGAAGGTTGAAGTGGCACTAAGTGCAGAACCGAAATTTGAACCTATATCCTCCCATTCCAAATCTAAAAACTAGGTCTTTTATTTTTTTTATCTTTATATTCTCTGTGGGTAGCAAATGGACAAGTCTGTCGTGTGAATTCTGGCCCATGCTCCAAACTTTGCCTCTTGGTGTTCTACAGAGACTTGCCCTATGCATTCATTTTCCTAACTGAATTGCCTCTCTCCACACCCTTTCTTTGTAAAGACTTGACAATTAGGAGTCAGGTAAGGGCCTTATGTTTGGATTAAGTTCCCTAGGGGGTAGGTCACATTCTCCTCTTGGAAAGAATAACCCAGTGGTCCCAACCTGCTTCTGAGATGAGACAACAAATCTGTATCAGTCTGCTAGGACTAAAGCCTAGTTTATTTCTGATACCTGGGTAGGTCCTAGGACAGCTCCTTTAAGCCTGACTCCTCTGGGGCAGAAGAGGGGAGATACTTGGCCTCACTTACACTTCTGTCTTAATTTATCCTTAAAGAGAAGGGGCCAAGCTCAGCCCTAATCATGGAATCTGGAGGGATCTTGAAGGCCTTTCCCAAACGGAAGAAAATGACAACTGACTCAGACAGGAGCAGACTCTTGAAGATTTCCAAGAAGGAAGAAGTAGAAGAAGGTGGAGGTAAGCTCTATGTTCCCCCACCCTCCCCTCCCCTCCACTGAATGTATCTAGCCTTAGCCTTCCAAAGAAACCCTGCTTTCCAGCTTGTCTGCGAGAGCGTATTGACATCTTGTACCCCTCAACCTGGTCCTGGATTCATTTAGGCTGTCTTGCTCAAGCCCTTGATGTGAATAAGACCTGTCAGAGGCTAGAAAGATTGAGGAGCAGACCTCTGAACTGGGTCCCTAGGAGAGAGCCTGTGTCCTTAGGGAGACTCCTAAGGGAAGACAAGGTCATGGCCCTTTCAGATAGAGTAAGTTTAGAAGGGTCCAGGATTACACTGGCTATTGGGAAAGTGGGTGAGGCCTTCCTGGAGGAGGCTGCTCTGAGCTGCAGTTTCAGGGAGATGAGGGAGGAAAAAGAAGAGGGAGTTTTTCCATAATCACAACCGATGCTATTACATAGGTAAGGGAATAATATCTTCCCCATTTTATAGGTGAGGAGACACAGGATCAGAGAGATAAGTGACTTCTTACACAACTAATTTATATGAAGCAAATCTTAGCTGACTCCATGTCCAACACTTTTCCCACTGTACCTCGCTCGCTCTCTGATCCATGCTTTGAGGTGGAGACAGAGAAGAGAGAGGGCAGAGGATGTTGAGAACTGGGATGGTTCTTATGCAGAGTGGCTGAGCCCACTGCAAGTCCATGTGTTACCCGCCGGCATTGGTCGAGCCCGGACAGAGATCTTTGAGAAGCAAATCCTCCAGCATGGGGGCGGAATCTGCCCCGCTCAGGCCCCAGGGATCACGCACATTGTGGTGGATGAAGCCATAGACTGTGAGCGAGCCCTCCGCCTCCTGAAGTTATCCCGGTTGCCCCCGGGTGTCCAAATGGTGAAGTCAGCTTGGCTGAGCCAGTGCTTGCAAGAGCAGAAACTGGTGGACACTGCTGGATTCACCCTTTTCATCCCTGACAGGTGAGCCCAGCCTCAGTGTTTCCTTTTTTCATATGCTGTAGCAAATGCCCCACTGAATGAACCTCAGATGAACCACCAAAGGTGCCACTCACCCAAGCAGTTTTGCTAATTCTTAGACAAGTCTAATTTCACTATCCCTGCTAGACAAATAGTCAGACTAAGGCCCAGGGCAGGAAAGGTCTCAGCGCAGCCTGGGAATAAGAAGTGTGGTGTCTCTCTGATCTGCTCTCTCGTTCTCCCTGCAGGTACCTGGACAAGGCAGACATTCAGGTTGCATCTTTCCAGCCAGGGCCCTCTGGAACTTCAGCCCAGGCAGGGCTTCCTTCCGCTACTTCCTTTGCCCCACCTCAGGAGTCACACTCAAAACTGAGCACCCAGCCACAGGTCAAGTGCTTGTCCATATCGCGTTGTTTCCTCCTCAGGCTGTAGGAAACTGAGAGATCTTCAGGGAACTAGTCAACACCCAGGGGTTAAGGCCTGAAGATAGTCTGGTGTTGTTCTGTGAGGCCCTTCCCCAGCTTCCAGTCAGCAGCCATGTACCACCTCACTGCTCTCTGGGGGCAGAGCCCTGGGCTGGAAGAAGAAAGAGATACAGTCCCTTCCTTAGGAAGGTCCCCCTCAGATGGAGGGAAACATGGTCCTTCCCTTCTTGGAGCCCCCCGTATGATGAAAGAACCCTAATCTGAAAAGAATAGACAGTGCCCAAACCCAAGGAAATTCTAAATTAAGGGCAAAGTCATAGCTTCTGCTCTTGGAGCCACTGATGAGAGGGAAAGGAAAGAGAGAGAGGGCCCGGATTAATTATGTATGCTTTCTCTTTCAAGCCTAGCTCTTATGGTGAAAGCAGTGATGAGGAGGAAATACAGGTTACCCCGGCTGACCTGGAAGCCCTGATCACTGGCCGATACCCAAGCACCCCTGAGGGAGATGCTGAACCCAGCCTTGCCCCCACTGTCAGTGATAAGTGGGTGTGTGCCCAGCCCTCTAGCCAGAAGATGACCAACCACAATCCTCACATTACAGAGAAGCTGGAAGTGCTGGCCAAAGCCTATACTATCCAAGGTGACAGGTGGCGGTCACTAGGCTATTCCAAGGCGATCAGTGCCCTCAAGAGCTACCACAAGCCTGTCACCTCCTACCAGGTAGGAGCCCTGAGTGCCTCAGGGCAGGAGTTATGGCTCCCACCTTCAGGGTACCCAGATGTGAAGGATGAGAGCCCTCCTTTTGAGAGAAGAGAAACAACCCTGCTGTCAGGGAGCCCCTCTTCTAATTAGGGCTGGAGGGGGAGGGGGGGTGGATGCAGAAAGTCTTCCAACCAGTCAAGAAATATTCAGCACCTACTGGGCGTACTGGGGACACAAGCACAAAGTATCAAACAATTCCTACTTGTAAGAAGACAGAGAATACATGTAAATATATATATATGACAGAGAATACATGTATATATACATATATATATACACATATCAAAACCATAAAGTTAATAAGTAAAAATACGTGCCAAGTAGTTGAGTACAAGGCAGTTTAGGAGCGAGTGCCCCAGGAGTAGGGGGATCAAGAAGAAGTTAGTGCTTGGGCTACATATAAAATGCAGAGCAGGACCCTCTCAGCTGAGAAAGAAGGGTGGGCGGACAGAGGGGATGGATGGGAACGTGGCTGGAGCAAGGGCAAAGACATGGGAGGTGGGCTGTCAGGTGTGAGGAGCAGAGCAAAGGCCAGTTTGGCTGGACTGGCAAAGCGTTGGAAGGGAAGTCACATTGGTGGGCCTGGAAAGAGGAGCCGGGACTAGGTTGTATAGGCTTTCAAAGCTTGACAGAGGGTCTGATGTATGATGGAGGCAACTGTCAGCCACTGGAGTTGGTTAAGTGGGAAGTTACGCATTTGAGGACAGTTATTTTGGCAACGACAAACCATATGTGACAGACCAGTGGGGTGAGATAGGACAGTCATTGCAGCAATCTGGGTGAGAGGAAATGAGAGCCTGAACTAAGGTGGTGGAAGGAAACAAGGTATCCAAGTCCTGGCCATTCACCTTTGATTTCTTCCACACCTCTTCCTGACACATTCCTTGTCCTTAGGATTATTCCCCTATATTCAACTCTGTCCTGGCCCTATCTCTGGCTCCAAGTTTACATAACCATGTAGCTTGCTGCCACTCTGAACTTGCCCTTACCGGGTCTGGAGCTTCAGGGAGCCCCCCTAGGCTAGCACAGTCACAGCTTGTTGATGGGGATCCCTCCTCCGTCTCTTCTACCATACCTACTTCTTTTGTCACTGTTACCACATTCCATAGGAAGCCTGTGGCATCCCAGGGATTGGGAAGAGAATGGCAGAGAAGATCATGGAGATTGTGGAAAGCGGGCATCTTCAGAAACTGGACCATATCAGTGATAGTGTACCTGTCCTGGAGCTCTTCTCGAACATCTGGGGAGTTGGAAGCAAGACTGCCCGGATGTGGTACCAGCAGGTCAGTCCTCCACCCCGACCCTCCTCCCGCCATCACTACACATCTCTCTCCACTGATACTGATTTAGTTGCAGTTCATATCCACCCTTTAATTGGGAATGTAAAATCTAGATAGTCTCTTTCCTCAGATGGAGGCCAAAGCTTATTTGAACCTGCTTCTCCTATCTTGTCCCCTTCCTCACTTCCCAGACTGCCCCAAGAGCTCAGGATATTTTCTATTATGTCTTTCTTGGGAAAGAAAAGATTCCACCTTTCCTGGTTCTCCCTGGGCACTGAGCCTGTTCTCCTAGGGATGCTCTCCTGCCAGTCCTTTCCCTGAGATTGGGTAGATGGCTGGGCCCCTGTATAAGTGACTGAGTGTTCTTGGGTCCTAGAACCTCACTGCCTCCTACTGTGTGGCTGGCTTTTTCAGGGCTTCCGGACTCTGGAGGACATTCAAAGTCGGGCCACCCTGACTACTCAGCAGGCCATCGGCCTGAAGCATTATGAGGACTTCCTCAAGCGCATACCCAGGGAAGAGGCTGCAGAGATTGAGCAGACTGTGAGCAGAAACCCCAAGTTGGGGAAAGGGGGGATGGGGAGGAAAGAGAAGAGATTTTCAAATGAAGTTCACAAGGTAGGACATGTGTTCTCCATCTTCCTCCCCCACTGAGCCCACGACGGTCTGCCTGGGAAGTAAGAGTCTGGCAGACAGGAAAGGCCTAAAGGTGAGAGTGAAGGAGGGAGAGCTAGTCTTTTTGGCTTCCCTAAAGCATCCACAACATTATTTTCAGAGTCAGGGGGACGGATAGAGAACGGTGATGGAGGTAGGAAGGGTTGGATAGGGGAAGAATGGTGGCCCCACACTGCTTCTGGACAGAGCCACTGGTCTCATCTCCTTGTCTTCTCACAGGGACTGAGACTTAAGATTTGTATTAAGATGAAAGTTGGTTTAGAGTTGGGTGAAGATTGAAGTTAGCATGTAACAATAAGAAGGCCCCTCAGAGAGCCTCTAATCTAATCTCCTTGCCTTTAAAAGGCACTGAGGCTTTGAGGTAAAGTATCCCAAAGCGACAGACCGAGTAGTCTGTGTGTCCTAGGCCAGACTTGCTCACTCATTGCGCTAAATAACACGGCCTCTGAGGTTGAAGCTAGTGTAGGCTTATATCTGATGTCCGATTGCGTTTGGGGTTGGGCTAGAGGTTGCTCTGGGGCAGAGGTGCCGCTGGCCTAGTTGTTTAGGGGCCAGCGGGGCAGTGCTGCCTGTGTTTGAATTGAAATGGGCAGTCTTGAACACAATAGGCACTTAAACACTTTAAACTGAATTGAATTTGTCTTCCTTCCCCTCATCCACAAGCCTTTTCCCCTTTGACTGCCAGAGCCAGAATTTCTGTAAAGCCCATTAAGGCAGGACAGGATGGTCACTACAGTCATTGTGGGAGACAAGAGGGACAATGTGGGGCATGGAGTGAGGATAGGGAGACCCCTGGGGACAGGCACCAAGATTAGTCTGTGCTGTCCCTGTGTCTATCCATCACGGTGGCAGTACCATTCGAGCTGAGGTTGTCACTCATTCACGGTGCCCAGGCATAAAGAATACACTCCCACCCCCACTCCCCAACTCGTATTAGATCTGAAGTACTTCTCTTCCCTGTTTGGGTCCAGTTCAGAGGCCTTTTGATAGAATTCTCATCCCAGGCCCCTCCTCCCTTCCCTTGGGATAGGCCTAAGAGGGGAATTAAGGGATTAGTGGATGCCGCTTGTCAGGAGACAGGCAGTGGAGGCCTGGTTCTATCCATTGGAAGACCACAAAAATTTTCATTTCCTAGGGAGAAGGTGGGCAGGCTTTCTCTGCATGAGAAAGACCTCAGTGTCTTTGGGATGGAATCTAATGAGTTTATCTCCCCTTAATGAAGGATAATCCTAGGGTTGGAAATTA
The DNA here is from genome assembly GCA_028646595.1 of Phalanger gymnotis. Classification (NCBI taxonomy): domain Eukaryota; kingdom Metazoa; phylum Chordata; class Mammalia; order Diprotodontia; family Phalangeridae; genus Phalanger; species Phalanger gymnotis. The sequence continues at coordinate 85,611,372 of CM053624.1, forward strand.
CCCCTTGTTTCAGTCTGTAAGGAGGCAGGGTATGGATCTTCTCCCTCCCCCCATCAAAGATTGGACCCTGGGTGCTGGGCCCCTGGCTGATCCTCAGGCTCTACCTTCCTTTCATACACACCTTCCTCTAACTTTTGAATTCATAGATGGGGGGCAGGGAAACTTAGGCTTTATGTAGCCTATCTGACTAGTTAGATTTGGGGGGACTGGGGGAAGTCTCTCCTGCTCTTCAGTATTTCTAGAAGATCGATTCTGCAGCCTCCCTCAATGACATGTTGCAGTGCTAAATCAGTCAGTTACTCAGCAAGGATTTATTAAGGGCCACTGTGTTCCAGACACCCTGCCACACCCTGAGAATACCAGTTAAAAAGTGAAGCCGTCCGTGCTCTCAAGGAATTTTCCTTCTACTGGAGGGATATGATATTTTCATAGATAAGAAAATACAGTGTTTGTACATACAAAATCCATAGTGATGGTGGTAGCAGCCGGTGCTAACAATTGGGGGAATCAGGAAAAGTGTTTTGTTGAAAGAATTGGCACTGAAGCTGACCCTTGGAGGTAGTGAAGGTCTCCAAGAAGCAGAGGTGAAGAGGAAGAGTATTCTGGCCACGGCCTGTGCAAAAGCATGGGTGTGGGAAATAAAACATGATCCATGGGGAAGCTTTGCCTAGATCATAAGTGTCCAAGGAGGAGTAAACTGGAACCAGATCGTGAAGGGCTCTAAAGGGCAGTGGGGGACCACCGAGGTTGCCTGAACAAGAGAGAGGGTGTGAACAGAGTGGAACTCCAAGAATATCTGTCTTCTCTGTGAAGAACGGATTGGAGAGATTTGAAGGAGAAAGAGTGATTAGAAGGCCACTGTAGTTGTCCAGGTGAGAAATGATGAGGGCCTGAATCAGGTGGTTGGGGTGGGAGTAGAGAGAAAGGGACTTGAAGTGAGAGGGGCCCAGGAGGTAGAGTCAGTAATGCTTGGCTTTGGGCAGTGAAGGAGAGTAAGAGTTGAGGATGGCTCTGAGGCTTTGACTCTGAATGCCTGGGAGAATGATGGTGCCTTTGATAAAAAATAAAGTTAGAAGGAGGATGTGTCTAGGGAGAAAGATAACGAATGATGTTTGGGACCCACTGAACTTCAGGTGCCTATGGGGGCTCTGGGTAGAGGTGTCCGGGAAGCATTGGAAATGGAAGACCGGAGCTTGGGAGGGAGATGGAAGATGGGTGTGTAGATTTGAGAGTCATATGCATAGAGGTGACAGTTAAATCCATGGGGGTTGATGAGATCACCAGGGGAGCAGAGAGGAGAAAGGAAAAGAGAGCTTAGGATCGAGCCCTGGGATGCACCCAGCATATGGAGCAGGACTTCTTTCTCCTGCAAAGGAGATAAAAAAGGGATTGGTCTGACGGGCCAGAAGAGAATCCCAATAGAACGGCATCAGAGGAACCCAGGGAGGAGAGAGTCTGCAGCAAGAGCAGGGAAGGGGTGAGCACTGTCAGGTGAGGTGCAGCAGTTCCTTAGGAAGGATGGGCACCGAATGGCAGGGAGGGGTGCCCACCATGAAAGGGAGGAAGGCTCCAGGACAAGAGCTTCAGGGAATGGTCGGATCAAGTGAAGATTTTTTGAGGACATGGATGTGGATGTGGACATGTTTGAAGGCTGAAGTGAAAGAGCCAGTGGGTAAAAGGAGGTTTAGAAATGACCCTTTCCTATTAGTCACTTCTATCTGCCATCCAATCTCAGTTATTTCAACCTGTTGTCATCTTTTTCTTACAAAAGGTAGAGGATGACCTATCCCCTCCCCCTCTCCTTTCCTGTCCAGGGCACTTAATTTCTGTCCCCATTGTTTCAACCCTCCTAGGTCCATCCTTGGACCTGGAGTGGTGGTTGTGACTACCCTGTGCCTAGAGAGGGGTTGGCTTGGGGCCTGGAGGTAGCCCCTGCTCACCAGTCCCTCTGCCTCCCCATCTTGCAGGTCCGGGAAGCAGCTCATACCCTCAACCCTGGGCTACTCTCTGTGGCATGTGGCTCATATCGCCGGGGTAAGGCAACATGTGGGGATGTGGATGTGCTGGTCACTCACCCAGATGGACGATCTCACCAGGGGATCATCAGCCAGCTCCTGGATACCCTTTGGCAGCGAGGTATGGCCTGGGGCTCCAGGAGTGAGCGGGAGGTTCCCCAAAGGGTGAGAGCTGGGGAGGGAGCATGATGTGATGGGTGGGAATTAGGCCTAGATTAAAGCCATGAGTTTTATTAACTAGCTGTGTGACCTTGTATAGGTCACTGCCCTTCTCGGGGCTATATCAAAGGGGCTTCTGGTCCTGATGATCAGGAACCCAAGAAGAAAAGAGATTGGAGTGTGTGTGGGGGGGTGTGGTTTAGACTTTTCCTGCCAACCCTTAATTCCCTCTCCTTGACCTTCCTGGCACAGGGTTCCTGACAGACGACCTGGTCAGACAGGATGATAATGGGCAGCAGCAGAAGTATCTGGGCGTGTGCCAATTGCCAGGGCCCGGTCGGTCCCACCGGCGCTTGGACATCATCGTGGTACCCTATAGCGAGTTTGCCTGTGCCTTACTGTATTTCACTGGCTCTGCCTACTTTAACCGCTCAATGAGAGCTCTGGCCAAGACAAAGGGCATGAGCCTGTCAGAACATGCACTCAGCACTGCCGTTGTGCGTGATGGCCATGGCGTCAAGGTGGGGCCAGGTCGGGCACTGCCCACCCCCACAGAGAAGGATGTCTTCAGACTTTTGGGCCTGCCATACCGCGAGCCCTCCGAGCGGGACTGGTGACCCTCTCCCTCTCGCCAGCATCGCATAATTCCCCTAAGTGGGATTAGAGATGTGCCCCCTACCCTTACACATGCCCTTACACAGGGCCTTTTCCCCTACTCACCTTGGAGTTTCTTTTGCTTGGCAGAGAACCAGAGAGTAATGGCCCTTCTCCCTAGCACACTGTACTGGGAGCTCTGACCATGAGCCGTTGCTTTTCCCCAGAGGTACATCCATTGGCCCTCCCGGAAGCAGGCTGCGTACGTGTCTGACCGTTGTGCTAGATTGTGTTGCTTGTTATATGCTTCACTCCTCCCTTTGCCCCAGTTTAATAAGCAGCAGGTGGCTGCTGTGCAGTCTGTCCCACTTCCTGTGCTGAGGACCCAGGCATACCTAGAAAGGTCCCACCTCTCAGCCCACTTCCACTCAAGCACCAGGAAGATAGAGTGTCTTTTGCCAAAGGGAATGATGGTAATAGCAAGCGGTCAGCTTGCTTTCCCCTTGTCTACTCACTTCCTGTGCTTCTGAAGGGGCAGAGGAAGAGGGTGATCCAGGGCCGGAGTGCACGCTGTGGTCAAAGGACGTGAGGGGAGATGGAGAGAACAGTAAAATCCATTTGCTGTTCTGTCCTCTGGTGTCTGTGATCCCTGCCTCCTGCAACTCCCACTTTGGGCCTAGTTTGTCTGGGATGCCAGCAGCAAAGACAGGAACTGAGTCAGCCCAGGATGACTCAGGAATTGGAACCCCCAAAGCCAAGAGATGGAGGATTTAGGGGGAGTGGGGTGGGGCATGTGTGTATGTTAGAGCTCCTTAGCCCATCAATCAAAATGCATTTATCTGCCCTGCTATGTACTCAGCCTTTTGCTGGAACTGTGGGGGAGACAAGGAGGAGAAGGTGGGTTCCTTGGCTTTAGGGGGTTCACACAGAGAATAATTAAATGCTAATCATGTGATACTAGCTAAGTGCACTGGGAGTTTGGAGGGGGATAAGATCACCACCATGGGCACTAGTGATCAGAGAAAGCTCCCTGAAAGAGGGAGAGCTTTTAAGACTAGGAGAGGTGGGGAGAGGGGTGTTGTAGGTGGGGCAACACCAGGAGAAAAGGCATCCTTGTGAATGAGCTGTTTGGGGGAACATGAGGAACATTTAAAAGGCCACATGGAGCCTCAGGAGATAAGAGACAATTGAGATGATGCAGTAGAAAATGGGGAGCTATTAACATTTTCTAAACAATGGAATAATAAGCAAAATGTTTTAGAAAAAAAGTTGGCTTTGGTGTGCTAGATGAATTTTCAGTAGAAGAGAGTAGAGATGGGGAGAGTAATTGGGAAACTTGAAATAGAATCCAGGAGCTGGGGAGGGCCTTGGAGGTCACCTCATCTAGCCCCTGGTTCGATTCCAGAATGCCCTCTGCTGCATTCACTTCAGAGCAGCATCATGGGGTAATGGAGAGAACACTGGTCTTGGACTCAAAACTCCTGAGTTTTGAGTGTTGGCTCTGACATTTACTGGTCATGAGATCCCTAGCCTCAGCTTCCCCATCTGTAAAATGAAGACAATATTTGCATTGTCTTCCTTGCAGGGTTATTGTGAAGTTCTTTTCAAACCTTAAAGCACTATAGAGATGTAGTCTACTCTTTATTATATCTGCCACCTAAAAATCTCCAGTGTTGGATAGTCTGCTCCATGGTTAGATAGGTTTAATTGTTAGGAATTTCTTTCAGGACTTGAAATAAAATCTTACTCTGTGACTTCCATCCAGTGTTCCTAGTTTGGCTAAACAGAATAAGTCCAACCTCCTCCACAACAGCCCTTCAGACTCTGGAAGACAGCCCCCCTAATGTGATGTCTTCTACCATCTCCACCCCCTTGGCCAAATCTCAGGAGTTAGTCCAGTCCTTACCCGGCCAGGCATTGCCTCAACAATTTTCCAACAGTGATCATTCGGGCTCCATTTGAAGATCTCTAGTGAGAGAACATATCCACATAACACCCCCCTACAACTGTGGGGGCTCCCCAAGGCTCGTCGTGGGCCATCGTCCCCCAGGCCTGGAATGTACTTGCTCCTTATCTCAGCCTCCAAGAACCCGTCTCTTCCATTAAGACTTTGTCCAGGCACCAGCTTCTTCACAAAGCCCTTCCCGGTCCTGCTACTGCCCTCCCTCCCAACCTGCCTCGTACTGAACTGCTTGTCTCCCTTGTTCTAATGTAAGCCCTTTGCAAGTAGGAATTGTTTTACACTCTGTGCTCAAATTCTCAGAGCCTGGCACATAGTAGATGTTTAATAAATTCTTGGTGATTGAGTGAAGATAGCCCATTCTAAATTTGGACAGCTAACTGGAAGGTGTTTTTTTTTTTCCCCCCCCTTGCATTAAGTCTAAATCTTCCACTACAACTTCTACCTGTTCTAAGTTGACCCTCTGGGGCCAAGCAAGGAGGGAAAAAAAACAAACAAACTAGTTGCTCTTTCACTTAACACTCCTTCAGTTCGTCAGTTGGCAGCCATCATTTCAATAACACCCCCCACCCCGAGTCTTCTGTTAGGCCAGATGTTGCCAGTTCTTCCAGCCAGTTTCATGTAGCTCAATACTGAGTTTCCTCTGCATCTTGGTTTTCTTGGGATCCTCTCCAAGGTGTGTCACCCAGGGCCGACCACAACACTCTAGGTGCTCTGATGAGGGGACAGAACACGGTTGACTGTTCATTTCCTGTGTTCTGGATACAATGCCACTTTTACTGCAGCCTAAAATGTCATTTGATTTTCAGTTGCTGTGTCTCACTGTTTGCTTATGATGAAGATGGCTGTCCACCAAAATCCTCCGGCCTTTTTTGACTTTGTTTAACTACACCTCCTCCCTCTTGTGTTCACGGTGTCGGTTTTTCGTTTGTTTTATTTTAATACAAAGAGGATTTTAATTTTTTTCCTTTTTTAACCTTTTAATTTTTTCTCCTTTTGACCCATTAATTAGCAAACATTTATTGAGTGTCCTTCTGTAGGCAGTGGAGATGGACAAAAAACGAAACAAGCACTGCTCTCATTCTATCAGGGAATAGACCATGTACATACGTAGATACATGTACAACATGTGCACATAGTGGATACACAGAATAAACAAGGTAGTGTGGGAGCGAGGACTCTGTTATTTGGCCATCCTCCTGGCCTAGCAAGGTCTTTTGGTGTCCTGACATTTGTACTTTGGACAAGCTTGCCATCCCTGCTTTTTTCCAGGTCATCAATACAAGTTTAGCAGCCTAGGGCTAAGGACAGGTCCCTGAAGGATCCCACTAGAGACATCTCTTTTTTGCCCGTTTAGTTAACCTGGTCATTAAACCAGTTCCAAGTTAATTTAATTACCATTTGCTAGACCATTCATTTTCTATCACGTCACTAGAGATAGCAGGAGACTTTATCACATGCTTTTCTGAAATAGAAGTAAATTCGAATGCATTGTTATCTACCATTCTAGAAACCAATGTCAAAAAAGGAAGTGAGGTTTGAGTCTTCTGTGGCCTGTTCATATTGAAGCTATGCTTACTTTTTAGTCAGGTTACCTCTTCCTTTTTTTGCTGAACCTGTTTCATGTGCAGTGTACCATTCTGGTTACCCATTACCATATGTTCCAGCTTATTTATATTCCTTCTAAACTTTGGCACCCAGAATAGAACACAATACTCTAGATTGATTTTAATGCAGCCTAAAGTTTATTTAAAGCTCAACAAATGTCTAGCATTAGCCAAGATGAACAGATATTAATTTATTCAGCACATGTGAGTACCCATTACATGTGAAGTGCTGTGCAGGAGGGGATGGTAGAATGCAAAACCAAAGACCAATGCAGTCCTTAATGCGCTTTTGTTAAATTGAGTACAATCCTGGAGCTTACAATCTTTTATTATCTCTCGAGGGTCCCAGGTAGAGGAATTCCCCTAAGCTTGCCCCTGCAGGTCTCCTTTTCTGCTGTCCCCTGCCCTCCGGGGGAAGTGGAAAGAAGACCAAAGACTTCTCTCTTCCCCATCTTTCTTGGTGGCAGCCATACCATCCTTGTTCAGGGCACCTAGATTCCCAGGAACAAGGGAATAGTGGTAAATCAGACTTCTCCATCCCCCTCAACTTTGGGCCCCTGAAACCCGAGCTATCTGTTGGAAAGAAGCAAAGGGGGAGGGCATGAAAGGATAGGAACAAAAGGACCCCTCCTCCATAAAGGTAGCTGGTGGCCCATTCACACCAAAGTGCTAACCAGTCAAATGCGGCTCATCAAAGTATCCAAAGCCTTAAAAAGGTCCTTTATGAGGGGACAAGTTCTCCCTACTCTGGGCCCCAGTGCTGACCAGGTGCTCTGGAGAGGCCTCCCCTTTGAGGGGGCTTCAATTGATTCCCCAATATAAAACTGCCACTTTTTGCTTCCAACCAATCCGTATTGGGAATCCTACCCATTCCCCCCACCTCCTGCCCTCATCACCACCAAGGATGGGCTTCATCCAGCAGTGGCCAGTACACCTGTGAAATTCTGACTTACTGGAGGGGGTGGCACATTCCATATTCTCCTCTGCTCTTCTCATTAGGAAGAATCTACGAGTTCTGAGCTGGCTTTAGAGTGACCCCTGCCGGGCAGCAGGAATTGCCTGACCTATCCCTGAGGATGGTTAAGAGACTAGGAAGAGTCCCCATTATCAGGACAAAAGTTACTCTTTGCTGTCCTGCCATGGAGGCTGTGGAGTGGATGGAGTATTTCCTCCAATTATCAATTTCTCTGGGCTGAGTGTGGCAGCCCAGCTTCAGGGAGATTTAAGAGATTCAGAGACCCCAAGATAGAGTAGAAGCTGTTGGTATTGGAGAGGGAGGCGTTGGCCCAGGAGATCTCCCAGTCTACATCACCCATAAAATATGCCTCCAATGGATTATCCCGGTGTTTCCCCTTTCTCACCATACATTCCCACCCCAATCTTTTGAGCCTGGGTGAATCTGGTGTGTCTTTTCCTCTAGCAGAAGCGTTAGCCCACACAGTCCTTCAGTTGGGGTGCTCTTATGCAGAGCATGTAACTTCTCCTTCCTAGCCTCCCCAGGAAGTGAGAACAGGAAGTGTTAGTTGGAAAGGCTCCATGCACCCACTCTACCCCCAGACCTACCATTCCAGGTCATTCAGGACTGGCATTTCTCAGAGATCCCCCAAGTGATGCCAGTGCTTTTTAAGGAGACCCTTGATGTGGGATGGAAAGGGGGAATTTCCACTGCTGAGTGTGGGGAGCCTAGACAGAGCACAGCAGCAGCAGCCCTAGGGGGACCTAGGAAGTGACCCTTGCCTCTCCCTCCCACTGCCCCCTCAGATTCTTGGGGAGTTATTTGGTCTAGCCTCTCCCATCTTAGGCCCCTCTCCTCCAGTCTCAGATGAGCCTCAGGAGGGTCAGAAAGGAGAAGAAAAAGAAATAGGCTCTGTGCCCACTAGGGAGAAAGAAAGATAAAATAAAACCTGGTGCCTTATCTGTTCTGTCCACTCCCTGATCCTCACTCAGCAGCAGTCAAGGCTCTAAGCCTCTCCCATAGCCATTTGGGCCAGACCATGCCAGCCATAGAGAGAGTATAGGCACCCCCTTCATATATCACAGTTCTCTCCCCTCCCTCACGTCATTGCATCATCAGCAAAGAATGACCTCTGCCTTTGCTGTATTTCTAAATCAGTGAGGACACGGGACAATAACTGGGTGGCTGGATCTAGGGAGAAGGGAGATCCGCCCTTGGGGGCCTCACTCTCTCTGCCTATAAAATGGCCATGGTGACACCGTCCAGAGCGAGTGTCCGGCCCTCCCTCCTCCCCCAAGGTTGGGATAGGCAGGGAGTGCCCAGATGCAGCCCTGCTGTGGGGAACGGTTCTCTGCCCTCTGGCTATCCAGGGGAGGAGGGGCTGGGCCCTGACCTGGAGAAGTCCGGGCCCCCAGCCAGGCCCCGCCTGCACATGCTCAGTCCTAATTCTCCTCTTACTTTCAGTTTCCATCTGACATTCTGCCTGACACAAGTTTCTCCCACTCTCTTGTAGGGCCTGGCCGGGCCTCAGCCCTGGGCCAGTGGGGGTGGCCAGCCTCCCTCCACTGCCCAACTCAGCCTGGGTGGGTCCCCCATCCCACAAGCCCCAGTTCCACTCCTGTCCCTACAGCCAGGGAAGAGCCAGAGGGAGCCAAGCCAAAGATGATGGAGTCCCCTTCATCCAGCGCTCTGCAGTGCTTCCTGGCTGAGGCCAGGGCTGACCACCCCCGGGAGAGAGGTAAGAACAACCCCACCTCTCAGAGCTCTGTGCCTCCTTCGGACAGTAGGGATCTCCCTCCTGCTCATCCTGGGGGAATTGGGGCTGGGGAGGGGGAAAGGAAAAGGGAGGGCATCCAGGGGCAGGGAGGGTCCCTCCTCCTCTCCATCCTGGGACAATGGGGGGGGGAGGGGACAGAGAGAGACAGCCAGGGATGGGGTTCCCCTGGGAGAGTTGGGGGAGGTGGCCTCAAACTCAAGCCAGTGCTAGCAGAGTTGGGTTGAGATTTTAGTGAGCACACAGGGAGTTAGAGATCCCATCATGTGCCCCTCCCACACACAGGGATTCAGGAGCTGAGCCTGGGAGACCAAGATGCCCCATCCAACTTCTACCAGTGAGTTCTAAGACCTGGGACCTTAGGAAGCCCAAGAGGGACCGGCCCCCCAAGAGCCCAAGGGTGTTCAGTTTCCCAGGAAGCCATCCCTGGTAGCTCCCCAGGGCATTCTCCCCACTGCTTTGACCCAGGGGAGCAGTTGAAGGTGGGTAGGTGGGAGGCAGCTTCGAAAGCCTGGGTCCTAGATGGATGTGTCACCCTCCACTCCCACAGTAATGCCTTGGAGTGTCTGCCAAGTTCCCCTGTGGATAGTCAGGAATGTTCTCCCTTTCCCAGGGCATCCATTCACCAGAGGCTTGGAATCTCTCCCACCAGACCTGGAAATAGTGAACGGGGAGAGAGGCCAGCTTCTCCAAAATCCCTGAACCTCCCAGCCCCGGGATCACTTTCGAGAGACAGTGGTTCCCCCATCACCATGGAAAGTGACATGGACCTCACAGCCAATCTGCTGCCCTCTGGTGGGATGCACTCCCATTGTCTCACTCTTCGGACCCCGGTTACTGAGAGCACTCTTGGGCCTTACTTGCCCAGTCCCTCACTTCCTGGGAGCCCCACTTCACAGAACCAGGATAAGGAAGGGGTCAGCTCATGCACTTTTGGGTCAAAGGTCCTGAGCCTCACTTCTACTTTGCCCTTCAGCCTGGGTACCAGCCGGTCCATCTTCTTGGAACCCCGGAAGCCATTGAGGGGAGACCCTGCACCTGAGAAGTCCTGGGGTCAGGCACACCCCTGGGCAGGGGCCCCCAGTCTGAGCCCAAACTCTAGAATAGGTCTTGTACCTACCACTCTGCCCTGGGTTCGGGGTAAACCCTGGACGTTGCCTACTGACTCCTCTATGTTCCAGAGGGAGGCACCTGAGGCTCCAAAGGCCTCTCCCAAGCCTGTGGGAGTGATGATCAGCAAAGATGCAACAGGAATGACCCCTGGGGGGCAGGGAGAGCCCTTGGACTTAGGGGCTGAATTCCAGGGAAGGGAGCAGGAGGAGGTATCCCCAGAGGGACCTGGAGAGGAAGCAGGAGAGGGTGAGGATAGATCAGTGGACGGTAGGGCCAGTTTAAGTGGGGGACACTGCAAGACGGACCCTCAGAAGCTAACACTTGGTTCAGAGTGTTGGATCAGCTCCCCGAAGCCCTCTGTGGAAGACAGCTATGGGCGCCAGGTAAGGGAGGCAGGCTGCATGCTTCTGGAGTGGTTTCGATGCCTCTTCCTGGACAGTGACAATCACAGTTTCTCCCTGCTCGACTCTGGCCTGGCCTTGACCACTGGTGGCCTTACCCTGAATGCTGGCAGCCAGGAACACCCGGCTCTGCGTGTGGCCTTCCTTACTATGGTGAGCTTCTCTGGGGGTCAATAGGGGCTGGCTCACCTCGCCAGACAAGCTGCCCTTCCCACCTATTGGAAGTCTGCCATCCCCTCCCTGCTCAACTCCAGTCCTAAGTGTGCTGTGGTCTCCCTCCTAGGTTCTCTGTGCTCCTAGACCAGCCTGTGAAGTGTCCGATCCCAACTTGCAAAAGGGAATCCACACTACGGGCCATGTTCCAGGACCTAAGCTGGCTAGGGTCATTCCTACTAATTAAGACCCCAGATGCTACCCTCAAAGGATTAGAGACCCTTCCATCCACAGGAGTCCTCATGCTCACCTGAGAGATGGATGGAAGGCACCTTGTAAACCTGAAAGTTTTCTATAATCGCCACTTAATGGTCTTATTATCTTATGGTCTACTGTGCATTTGCTGAGCTCAAGCTATGTTTATAGAGTCATACAGGGGTGTGCAGGTAAATGTTTAACACCTGTGCTCTCTGGGGGCAAGAAAGCTTATGCATACACACTTTTAAGTTTAATCTGCACTACTAACACTTTGGTAAGCTTAGCCAATTGACAAAATAAATCAAACTCTGATTTGGAGTACTTCCTGATTTCTGAGATGTAAATGCTCACCCTGAAAATTTAACCATCAGCTTGTAAGCAGGTTAGACACACCCTGCCTGGATCCAGATGTAGCCACCACAAGGTGCTTGTGGCTCCCACCTTCTCATTCCTCTCCCTTACCACATCAGAGCCAGCCAGCTATCTTGAGTATAAGGAAAGGTGTTTATTTATAAAGGAAAAAATGATATTTTAGAAATAATGCTTGAATTTAACATGAATTGAAGAACAGTCATGACAGTGGCTATGGGACTGACCTCAGAGATTGGAAAGCCTGCCTCTGACACATACTGACTGTGTAACCCTGGGCAAGTCCCTTAAATCTCTCAGTACCCCCAGCCAACTTTCTAAGTCAATAAGTCTCAGAATAGGTGTAAACCTGTATGAGGAAATTATTCATCCGAGACCCCACAGTCATTTCCCTACATTCATGGAGTCACAGATCCCTTCTAAAACCTTAGCTCATTAGAAATGTGTACAGGGGAAATCTGGGTAATCTCCATACTTAGTCTAAAGTTCTAGTCTGATCATGTCAAATGCAAATAGAGAGGCCACTCAACTGTAAATAAGGATCCCCAGGGCCACATATTGACTTAGAAAAGCACATATTAACATCGTCTATGTTTTATTGTGTTTTTATTTATTTTCGTCAAATATTTCCCAATTACATTTTAATCTAGTTCAGGGTGCACCCTAGAGTGTTGTGGGTCATGCGTAGCCTGTGGGTTGAGTGTTCGACATCTCTGTTCTGGCCTCCATCTTGATTTCTCTGGGGCCCAGAGCCCTATACTCAGGCATCCATCTTATTCCAAAGCTTGATTTGCAGAATTTGCCACTTGTCATATGATACCCCAGTGCTCTTTTTTCTTGAGACTGAGACTGGGACTTGGAAGCTCATTCCATCAGAAGAGTGGCAGTCTTTTCTTCCATGTTGACCCTTGTGTTCAAGGATTTTCCCAAACCCACCGATCTATTTCTGAGATTTATCCAGGCTGGATATAAAATAAGTGTGTGCTACCGAGTTCTCATCACTCACTAAGAGGAAAAGTTATGACAGCCAAGGAAGCACAAACAAGTTAGGCTAGCCAGTCAATAAATAAACAAACATTTATTAAGCACCTACTATGTGTCAAGGCCTTGTTAAGCCCCTGAATACTGTGAGAAACAAAAGACGATCGCTGCCCTCAAGGAGTTTGCAATCTAACAAAGGAGACATATAATCAAGCTATATACAGAGTAAATAGGAAGCAAATAAGAGTGAGAAGGTGTTAGAATTAAGAGGGATTGGAAAAAGCTACCTGTGGAAGATAAGATTTCAAGACAGTTTTTTTAAAGATAGTTTTCTCATCGCCTAAATAAATTATAAACTACCACTGTTTCTTCATTTTCACTTTCCATACTCGTCCATCCCACTACATTCTAGGGAGTAATACAGTAATTCTCCCAGGTCATTCCCAGGAGCTCATCCAGTTACAGGATCTCAGAAGATGGAAGGAACCGTAGAGATCGTTCAGTCTAAGGGTTTCATTTTATAGAGGAGGATACTGAGAAGGAATGTGGCTTATACTCATGTAGGTGGCAGGTCTAGGATTTAAACCCGGGCCCTGTGTCCCAGCCCAGCACACTTTCCACTGCACCATACTGTTGCCTGCATGAGGCTTCTCACTCCTTAGACTGTCCCCTTCAGTCCAGCCTTCTTTCTTTCTGTACCTCTGATTTTGCACATCTCTTGGTCAGTTCCTCCTCTTTCTTTTTCTTTCCCTTCCTATTCCCACCTTCTCTGTCTGACAGTTTATTTTTGTTCAAACGTTTTTCAGTCATGTTTGACTCTTTGTGACCCCATTTGGCATTTTCTTGGCAGAGATACTGGAGTGGTTTTCCATTTCCTTCTCCAGCCCATTTTACAGGTGAGGAAACTGAGGCAAGCAGGGTTAACTGACTTGCCTGGGGCCATACAGCCAGTAAGTACCTGAGGTCAGATTTGAACTCAAGATGAGTCTTCCTGACTCCAGGCACAGCACTCTGTCCACCGTACCTCCTGGTTGCCTTGTCCATATTTTAAGAAGTCTAAGTATATGTATATTAAATACATACGCACACACACACACACACACACACACACAGAGCTCTCTTGCTCTGTCTTTTTGGACTCTCGGGCTCATCCCCCTCACTGCATTGTTCTCTCTGTCTGTAGAGATGTCTCTGCATATCCCCTTCCCTTTGTCTCTCCCTCCATCCCTATCTGTTTCTTTATCTCTCTCCCTCTGCAGAGGAATGGCAGGAAGCTAGGCATGGCATTCCCTGGTTCCAACCTCTTCTACTACTACTCCCTCGGCCGTCACTTCTTTGTCACTGCTCGGCTCAGCAGCCATTGGTTCCGGGTTCGAGACCGTGTTACTGGTGAGCGGATGCTGATGAAGAAGGTAAGATTTCCTTTGCTTGGGTCAGAGGACCCATCAGGGCCCATAACTTCCCAAAAGAGCCCGCTTTATGTGTGTGCAGCTCCTGTGGGAGGTGGGGAGGCCTCCAACAGCATGCTGGCAGGGAGATTAAGGGGCTGGGGATATCGATCAATGTACACATCTCAAGGATGACAGATGTGCACTGTCCTACTGGGTAGGGAAGGGAGGAGGATCAGACTCATCTCTGCCAATAGGGAACTCATATTCTTAGGATGGATGTGGACATTAGAGGTGGGGCTGGGGGCAGGGCGCAGAGGAAGAGAGACCCAGAAGAGGCATAATTAGGCCTTGCCCTGAGGAGTAAGGAATTTCCTGAGACTCATGAGTGTTGTTTAGTTATTTCACCCATATCCAACTCTGTGACCCCACTTGGTATTTTCTTGGCAAAGATACTGGAGTGGTTTGCCATTTCCTTTTCTAGTAAATTTTACAGATGAGGAAACTGAGGCAAACAGGGTTACGTGACTTGCCCAGAGTCATTCCGAGGCTGGATTTGAGCTCAGGTCTTCCTTATTCCAGGCCTGGCAGTCTATCCACGTTGCTACCTAGCTGCCCAGTGAGTGGCAGATCCACATTACAGTCTGTCTGGAAAGACCACACAGAGAGTAAGACAGGACTAAGTGTGGTTTGGACTGTTAGAGTGCTAGGGGACCTTAGGGCATTGGCACTAGTAGGCAGGGCTCTAAGCTGGAAGGTGCTTTTGAACTATGTCTTCCTACCCCTGACGAAGGAGAAAACAGACCTAGGGAGGGAAGGTCATTTACCCAAGGTCACTTAATCAGTTAGTAGCAGGGTCAGAGCTAGGAGCCAGCTTTCTGGACTCCCACTACTGAGGTTCAACCATCCTACATTGCCTCCTGGGAGGAGGACTGCTGTGAAGGCTTGGAGTGGGCATAGTAGGGAGTGGCATTTCAGGGGAATCCTTGTATGACTAGAGAGAGGCCTGACCATGCACACACAGGGACAAGAGAGGAGAGAGGCTGTGTATGGAGAAGGGCCTGGCTAAGAGGACCTCTGAGGACCCTGTCTGTGTGAAGACTTGGCAAGGATGGGTGACCTAGACTTTCAGGAGATGCCCAAGGGGTCAGAGGGTATGACCCAAACTTCACCGTGTTGGACATACATCTTTGCTTGTATGTATCTGAATATGTGTGTGAATCACTGTGAGTGCCTGTGTGCATATGCCTGTGTAGGTGTACATCTGAGGGTATGTACATGTCTTTGTTTACCCCATGAAGGTGTGTGTTTGTCCATGTGTTCATAAGACGGGGTATGTGTATGCATAGAGCACTGGGTGAGGCAATCAGCAAGCATTTACTAAGTGCCCACCAGATGCCAGGCACTAGTTGTTAAGGATACAAAGACAAAAGCAAGACAGTCCCTGCCTTCAAGAGGCTCACTTTCTAACAGGGTAGACAACATGCAAGTATTTAGGCATGATAACAGACGTACAAGACAGTACAAGACAGCTTCAGGGTCACCGTGGAGGGGAGGGAGGACGCACTGGCAGGTGGGGAGGAGAAGGGGGACAGGAAAGAGCTCGTGCAGAAGGTGGAACCTGAGCTGATCCTTGAAGAAGGGGTGGAAGTGGAGAAGGAACACCCTCCAGGAAAGGGGGGTGGGAGATGTGTGTGAAGAACAGTGAGGAAGCCAGTGTGAACTGAAGTATTATGAGTAATGTGGTGAGAAGGGTAGAATGAGGCTGGATTGTGAAACATATTTATATTTGATCCTCAAGGGGGTAGAGAGCCCCCTGGAGTTTAATGAGTAGTGAGGTGCCATGGTCACAGGAAAATTGCTTTTGGCAGTGGTATCGAGGGTGGATTGGAGTGGGGGTGGGGAGAACAATTTGGAGGCTGTTAGTCCAGGCCAGAGGTGATGCGGGTCTGGACTAGGGTGGTGGCTGTGGGAGTGGAGAAATGGGGACACGTGCAGAGACAAGGTGGACCTGTGGGGTGACTGAAAGGGAGGAGTCAGGGAGCACAAACCAGGCCCGCACACCTGGGTGTCTGGAAGGAGGCCGCACCCTAGACAAACGAGGGAAAGAGAATTCCATCTATTTTGGACTCCTGGAGTTAGAGGTGCCAATGGAACATCCAGTTTGAAACGTCCAATAGGAAGTTTGGCTCTATACCTGTGGGAGTCATCTGCATGGTGATGACAATCGAACCCATGGGAGCTGATGCCTTGCCCAGGTGAGAGGAGGTGGAGATAAGAAAAGAGAAAAAAGCCCCCGACAGAGCTTCAGGCTATACCCATTTAGCCTGCGTGTGACACGGTGGCAAGGCAGCCCACCCGGGAACTGAAGGAGAGGGCAGAGCGGGGCCACAAACCCCCGGAAAGGAAAGAGTACTCGTGAGGAGGGGGCGCCCAAAGGCCTCAGATCCCACGGTGAGGTCGAGAAGGGCCAAGATTGAGAAAAGGCCACTGGCTTTGGCGTTGACACGATCACAAGGGACCCTGAAGTGAGCACACGGTGACGAGGTCAGATGGCAGAGGGTGGGAGGAGAGGACCGGACCTGGCCAGAAAACCTCCCTCATCTGCAAAATAGGAATGTAGGACTAGATGATGACCGAAGGCCCGCCGGCCTTGGCATTTTGGAATTACGGATGCCAACGTATGTTTTTATATTTAAGCATGTGCGTGTCTGTACATGCGGGCAAACGTGTCCAGAGTGTGTCAGTGCGTAGAGCTGTCCCCCGGGACCGAGGCAGGTTCTCAGGAGGGGTCACAGCTGGAGCCTGGGCTTGGCGTGGGTGAATGGTAGGTACTAGAACGACGCTTGGTGGGGAGGGGTCTCTGGGTGGCTGGTGGGGTGATGTATGGACCGCCTGAGTGTGTATGAGTCTGGAGGGAGAGTTGGGAAGGGAGCTCCGGAAGGAGCAGGCACCGGGCGGGCGTGGGGGTGGGGAACGAGGTGGAGCATGTGGGGGCGGGGACGGGCGGGGGGCTGCCGCTCGGGCTCCTCCTTTACCGTTGCCAACCGCAGCCCGCGGTTAATTAATTTGCTGGGAACAGCGGGGCCGCGTTTAGCGAAGTTGCAGGAACTTGCAGCCTCCGCCTAATCGGCTCATAAATTGTGGGAAGAGCGATCAGCGGAGGGGGAAAGGGGGGGGGGGGCGCTCCGTCCTTATTTAACTTTATCGCTGAAATTCATCTTTTTAGCCTCCCCCGGAATCGCGCCCCTGCCGGATTTGCCTAATCATGATAAATTCATATTCATTTTCCTCCTTGCACCGGCGCCAGGGAGGGGAGGGGGTGATGGGGAATGGGTGGGAGCTCTGTGCCCCCTCCCCCGCCTCGCTGGCCCCCACCCCTCCCCTCTAGCCCCGCCCCCCGGGAATGCGGCTGTGATTGACTTCTTAACCCAATTATGAATATTAAACGTCGTGTTATATCCTGTGCACTCCAGGCGGGCGCCTCTTTGGAGCTCCTGGGCCCCCAATCCCTACCGCCCCAGGGTAGGGAGGGGATGGATGGGGTGGGCCGCGCTTGTAATTAGGGTCGGAGGGCTGGTGAGGCTGGTGATTAAGCCTCCAAGCTGAATGCTTCTGCTTCTCTGACCCAGCCTGTAGCAGAGCCACCCAGGGCTGCCTGCTGCCCAGATAGGGGAAGAGGCTGGGGGAGAAGGACACCTCCCCATTCCTCTCAGGCTCGCTTTCTGCCTCAAATCCTGTTCCACCACCACCCCAGTTCTAACCCTTGTCCTGGGGTCTGTTTGGGGACCCCTGCCCTGGGAAGTTCTTTCCTTATGTCTTCCTGAAACCCTCTGGGTTTCTCTTCATTCTCCCAGGTGCCCGTGGTCTCCGACTGGCAGAAGATGCTTCATCACTTCCTATTCCTTCCCCCGGGGCCAGGGCTGCTGGTGCCCTATGCAGTCCTCTATGACCGTCAGGGCTCCCTGCTCTACCTTATGGAGGACCCTGGAGTTCTAAGTAAGGGGGAGAAGGGAGGGGGACCCTGGAGGCTTGGGGAGAAGGAGGGGAGAGAAGAGCAAGGCAGCATGTGGATGAGAAAAACCTTGGGACCGGGAGTCCGAGACCCTAGGTTGTAGGCCTAGGCTGCTTTCCTGGGGGAAGAGTCTCTAGCTGCTCTCAGAGCCCACTGAGGTACTGTGACCTTAGCCTCCTTCCTGAGTCCATCACACAGCAGCCTCAGTTTTAGGTCTGAGGTCCTTAGACCTGTAGTAATACCTCCTACTGCCAACCAGCTCAGAGGCTTTGAGAACTTGGGAAGTTGGGTGACACACAGACCTGGGGCTATTACACAAGCAAGCCTATCTGACCCTCTACCCTGCATGTCTCTTCCTTCCCATCCCAGGGGTCCCTTTCTAGAGGACAGAATATTAAGGTAGAAGGTCTAGCAGGAGGCCCAGAGTATACAAGGCTTATGAGCCTGAAGAGAACCCTGGGATCTGCTTACTCAATTTTTCCTTCTTTCCAGAGAAATTATTTCCTTGTCTTTAAAATCACAGTCACAGACCTAGGGACCCTACAGAGAACGCAGTATGGGAGTGTTGGGATGGGCTGTCAGGTTTGAGTCTGACCGCCTTTGTGATCTTATGGGACATCAGGTGTTTAACAAATGCTCGTGGATCCTTATAGATACATACTATGAGGTTGGCAAACCACAGTATTTCATTTGGTCCTCACAACAAAGGTAATGTAAATATTCCCATTTAATAAGTGAGGATCACAGGGGGTAGGGAGATTTGTTCCAGGTTCCAGGATTAGTAGATGGTAGATCCTGAGCTCAGACTTGTCTTCAGCTCTAAGCTCAATGCTCTCCCTGCTGTTTCTCCCCTGCTTGGCAGATGAGAAAAACCACTGTGAGTCAGTGACATCTGGGTCTCTTGACTTAGGCCACTTCCTTCCATCATTCTCCTGTGGGCTCAAAAAAGGGTTACAGTCTGGAAGGGTGTGTCTCTGTACAGGAACATGCACTTTGAAGGGCTGGGCCACCTTGGTGGTTACCTCTTGAGTGGCCTAGTCTGGGAACGGGAGCAAAAGGGGTTCCTCTGCCTATGGTCAGCTTTCTCTTCTGCACCTCAGCTGTGGGGTGGCCACCAGCAGGACAGCAGATGGACAGACTGAAATGCCTCCTGGAGATTCTCAGGTTCCTGCAGTTCTGTCAACACCACGGCCTACAGCTTGAGGAAGTGGACTCAGGCCTGCTTTATACCCACCAGGTACCACTGCCTCCTGGAATCCTCCCTGCCTTCCCATCTGGAGGCTCTTAGAACCCTGGTTTTGGGAGAGGATGATTGGCCAGGAAGAAGGGGAGATTTGGGAGACCACTGCCTCCCTCTTTCATGGCCTTCTGAGCTTTGTTCCTATCCCCCTTTCCCCTCCAGGAAATCCGTTTTGACCCCAGTGGTCTCAGCAGCAACGAAGGACCTTATGTCTTTAGAAAGACTTTGAGAAATGCCCTCCAGCTGGTGTGGAACACCCCACAGGTACCTTTTGGGTCTTTTTCTCTCACCTCCCTCCTACACCAACCCTCATATGAGAGATACTGTGGTATTGGGTAGAAACCCGGCCTTAGCACCAGGGAGATCTAGGTTCAAAACCTGTTAGTGACCTGTTGGGTGACTGTGAGCGAATCAGGCCCTTTAGTGTCCCAGGCAACAATCTACCACCTCTTGATTCCCTCTTCTGGTAGAGGGGCAGAAGAGGAATGGACCCATGTCTCCTAGGGTGAAGGGAAAAGGGGGTGAATCCTGGCCTTGGTAGGAGGAGCTAGAGACCAACAGAATGTACATATATGACCTCTTCTTACTGGGTCTGCTCACCCGGGACAGGAGGACAGCCCTGCAGCAGAGGCCCTGTTGGAACAGATGTGGAGATGGCTGGAGGAGGACATCAGGGGCTATGAGGAGGATCTGGATGAGTCCAGGGCTTCTTCTCTTGACCTTGGCACTCCATGAACCGAAGCCCCTGCCAGACCTCAGGCAACAGCAGAACACAGCACTTTATATAGCAGCAAAGCACTCTGACCTTCTAAAGTCGAGTTACGTCCCCAGATTGTTCTTCACTGCCCATTTCACAGATGGGAGGCACTGAGGTGGGTAGAGGGAGAACAGCTTATTCTCAGGTCACCCCAGCTGGCCTGGGGCTACCTCCACCATGGAACTTAAGCATCCTGGTTCCAGGCATACCCAGGGACCAGCTCCTGTTTTCTTCCTGATCTGCCTTATTCAGGGGAGAATTCTGGGTCACTCTCAGGGCTTTGCCCAGGGACCTGCTGGCCACATCTTTACTCTCAAGGAACCCCAGTGCTCAGGTGCTGAGCCCCCCAGCTCAGGCTTCCCCACTTCAGGGTTAAGGTCCTGGGCTCTCCACCCCAGTGGCTCCCTGCTCCAAGAACGTGGGGCTACTTGCCCCACCCCAAGGTACACAGCTGGGCTGGGATCTCCCTATCTCCTCACAGAAGTGCCCCGGGGGAAGGCAGGGCACCAGGGTTTTCCTGAAGAGAAGGGAACATCCCTGGAGGCCACCATGGTGCTGTTTTTATTTGGAAAATAAATCCTCATGGAAAACACTGCCCATCTTCTTCTTAGGCCTGGATTTATCAAGGAACCAGAATTACCGAAGGTCCCTCCCACCCTGGGGCCAGGAAGTATTGCACCGGAAAGTGAGGCATATGTAGACATGGCTGGAGAGGCAAAGACAAAAGATGTGACAGAGGATCGGGGTGTGGTCTATTTAAAGCAAGGCGTGTTGGTGGCTTCTTCAGGGGACACCCTTTCCCATCCCCTGATTTGGAGAGCTGGGTTTGGGGAGAAGGGGAAGGGACAGTTGCATCTCAGGGAGACACCAGCAGAGGGAGCCCAAGGACCAAAGAAGACTCCAGCTTCTGGCTCTGAGCTGTAGTAGTGACTTGATACCAGGGATGGGGTGACTTTCTATCCCTTCTGGCATGAGGGGTGTTCGGGTCCCTAAGGCTGACTCTGAACTGCAGTGAGGCACCCTTCTTTTTACTGGAAAAGAGACTCTTAGATGAAGGACCCCAACACGAGGGGAACAGTAAAGAATGGGTACAGGAACTATAGAGGTTATGAAGGGGAGGACACAGTCTTACCCAGACTCCCAGGTTCTTAGCCTCGGTTTCCCCTTTGTGTCTAGGAGTGCTCTCCCTGTTCTCCACTGCTCAGGGATCAAGGAAGGCTTGACTGCTGGAGCCAGGCCCAGTCAATTCCCCCTTCCTGGGTCTTCAAAGTTCCTTTCTGCGCCTTCCTCTCTCCCAGAAGAAAACACATGTTTACTGTAGGGGCATGTGACATGGTCTATGAAGATAAAGAGGGACAGGGAGAGAGAGAGAGAGAGAGAGAAGAAAGCGGAGGAAGAGAGAAAAAAGGCAGGGAGAAGAAAG
>CM053624.1:85637533-85677496 GCA_028646595.1 Phalanger gymnotis
GTAAAATGAAAGGGTTGTATTAAATGGTCTCTAAGGACCCTTCCAGCTCTCCATCAATCAACAGTTATCTTACCTGCTATAGAGATGTTAGTCATTATGAGTCTCCCTAGTTGAAAGGGATATCACTCATCTTTTTTCTTAGAACTACTTTTCATCTAGACTTCTTTGCAATATCCACATTCTCTCTCTCTTTTACTGAAACTTAATGTCGTTTGGTCCTTTTCAGTTGTGTTTCACTCTTCAAGACCTCATTTGGGGTATTCTTGGCAGAGATATTGGAGTGCTTTTCCATTTCCTTCTCCAGCTTGTATTACAGATGAGGAAACTGAGGGGAACAGGAGTGACTTGCCCAGAGTCACACAGCTTGTAAGTGCCTGAGGCCAGATTTGAATTCAGGAAGAGTTTTCCTGACTCCAGGCCTGGAGCTCCATCCACTGTGCCACCTATGTTTGCCTAGGGATAGGTTTCCTTTGCATTCGGGTCCAAGTGGATTCAGTGTCTATTCTTCCTTGTTTCATAGTTCCTAGGCTCATTGTCTAGCACTGGAGAGCACCCCAGAAGTCATCTAGTCTAACTCCTTCACTGTAACAATATTTCCTAGGGCCCCAACATGTCGATTGGGTGTGTTGCTAAAGCCCTACCTCAGGTTGGGTTAAGCTGATTCTTTTCCTTAAGAAGAAATCAAATCCTTAAGCCAGTCAAGTTTCTCCTTGAGGCTGGCTCAAGTCTGTGAAATGGCTTTCCGTTTGTGTCAGTACTAATGGTCTCAGGCTCTATTTCTGAGGCTTCTGACCGTGCACCAGCATCATGTATAAGGCTGTGCCCAGTGTCCTCATTGAATGTCTTTCCGCTATGGCTAAGTTGTTGTTAATCCTTCCTTTTCCAAGAGGACCAGTGGCGTCACGGGGTGATGTCTTGACTTATGGGTGAATTGGATTTCAGTGAGGTGGCGTTCCTCAAAGTCATCAGCCTCACTTTTTCTTCCAGAGTCATCCAAGCCCTGTGGTAAGACAGATGTCATGATAATTGTCGACAGCCCAGTATGCAGTGGATGACCTCAGCATCTTTGGTGTCTGACCAAGCTCAGAGGGCTCCATATCACCTGCTTCAGCTGCCTTCCTGGCCATTGGAACAAATTGTTCTTATCCACTCATTCTGAGGTGGAAAAGTCTTCACATGCTTGGGGTAGACACTCTTCTAACTCACTGACAGTGTTGTGGCCTGTCAATTACCCTCAATCTGGCTTAGCTTGTCTACCAAGATGGTTTACTACGGTGTGGATGCTGCACGTGCTAGAGCTTCTTGGAGCCAGAGGTGAGAGCTGAGGGCCAGGTGGACACCAAAGGTGGATGAGAAGCCCTCAAAAGGGCCCAATTAGCCCTCCCACCAGATGTGCTTGTCCTCTTGGAATGCCCATACCCCTATGGCTAAGTATGCCTCCTTTGATTAACTGGGTAATGACCTATGAGTGTTTTATTTCATTCCAATATTGGACCTAAACTCACAGGGGACCAGCCTGAGTTAGGCACAGATCACAACAGTTCTTGCACTTCCAAAGAAGGGAGGGGGGACGTTCTCACACCTCTTCTTGGTCATTATGATTTCGCAGCTTCCAGTTTTGTGATTATTCTTTCCATGTAAATTGTAGTCATTGTGTATATGATCTTCTTGGACTCTGCCTACTTCACTTTGAATCAGTTTATGTATTTCTTTTCTCATGTTTCTTGAAAGACCAGTTCCCAAATTGTAGCATTTAGGGGGTGTGTTTCTCTTTAAAGGCTATCTCACCAGTAACCTGGATGAAAAGGCTACAGACAAGAGCTCCTATTCCAGGTGAACACCCTCCTCACCTGCAAGGTATTTGAGGAATCTCTTTTGTATCAAGAAGTTTGATGGGAAGGCATCCCTTACATAGCAGATTCTCCTTTCCTGGGCTTGGCTCACTTTTGCCCAAAGGGCTTATTTCTACTAGGTCCAGGTGGGTGGTGTATACAAATGAATAAATAAATAAATATATGTATATATGTCACACACGTTATACACACGTATATGTGTGTACATGTCACACAATCATACACACATATGTGCACATATTACACACCATACACACGTATATACTATACATGGTATACACATATTACATGTTATACACATACATAAGTGTTACACATTATACATATTACACGTTATACACATGTACATGTTACACATATATTCATGCATACCTATATGTGTGTAACATACACACAAGTATGTATAGCACATAAACACATTATGTATGTTACTATTCTCTGCTCATAGGCTCTCCTGTTTATGCAGAGGTGTGTTCAAGAGCCAATGTTAAATTTACTCCTTGGCCATAAGCAAACACTACAAATCAGGACCTGATCTAATGTTTTGTTGACTGTGTAGACTTAAGAAAATGATGAAGACAACGTTAATAGTGCAGAATAAATTTTAAAGTGTATTGTACCTACATTTTTTTTCCCCTGACCTGGTTGTTAGACATTTACTATCACACCTCCCTGTTTATGAAACTTGCACTTGCCTAGAGGTATGATCTCAATGGGTCTCCTTTGCATTTTGGAATTCCAATTCACTTCCATAAATCTTTATTAAGTGCCTGCTGTTTGCCAGGCACTATGCTAAGCACTGGAGATACAAATAAGAGAAAGACAGCCTCTGCCCTCGAAGAGTTCATGATCTGAAAGGAGTCAGAGATTATTCTTCCTGTTCTCCTGCCTCAGCCTCTCTGAAATAAGAATGTATCTTCTGTCCCTTCAGAGATACAAACTTCTCTCCAGAGCTTTACCTGTGCCAGCATTAATCACACCAGAAGAGGACTTAGTGACTGCCAAATTTTCTTTTATGTAAAGGAGGAGGGGTAAAATAATAACGATGAAAAGACAGTGAACAGGGGAAGGCACAATTCATTTGGTGAAGAGGAGACCGACAGTATGAACCAAGGCTCAATCAGCTTCTCCTCCCAACAACTTAAGGAAGATCTGAGTTTTAACAGAATCCCCCTTTAAAAACCAAGAGAGAGGAAATGCTGAGCTGCTCTATGAATCACCATGTGTACCCACTGTTTCAGGTGTTTTATGTTTGTGTTTTTGTTTTTACCAGGATTAGGGAAAGGTCACTTCTCAGCTTCTGATTTGCATCACCTACATCTGAAGCTCATTGAATTGAGGAGGAAGAGTAAGGGGAGTTGGGCAACTAGAAATTGGGTGTTCCATTTGACCCTGTCAATGCTTCCTCCCACACAGTGAGTAACCAGTATGACTGTTAGTTACAGCTTCTGGTTTCTCTCTCCCAGGAGACTTCAAGACACAGTTTTGGAAAGCTGAGTTCCAAACATGTCTCCAACTGGTGAATTCTGGGCTATCAAAAGAGACTGCATGAGTCTTTTATCTCCCTTACAGAGCTAGCTGGGCAGGGAGCCTGTGAAACCCTACCGATATCTGTAGTTATCATTTCCATCATTTCTTATGAAGTGATATTCCATTACATTCATGAACCACAACTTGTTCATTCATTCTTGAATTAATGGGCATCTTTTTCTTTTTCAAGTTCTTTGCTAGTACAGAAAGTGTGTTTTGGTGTACATGGGGCCTTTCTTCTTATCAATGAACTCCTTGGGGTATCGAACTAGAATTCTTCATATTGGAACAGAAATTTGTTATTTTGTGAATTCCTCAATTCTGTTCACTTTTATTCAATTTGACACAGCTGTGTGCAAGGCACTGTGAGTACATAATCAGAAAAGAAATAGTCTTTCCTTAAGGTTTACAGGCTGGTCAGAGATTTTTAAACTTTTTTTTTTTTGTATCAAGGACCCTTTTGGAAGTCTGATGAAACCTAAGGACAATAATGTCAGTCATTCAGTCAACAAGCATTTCTTTAAAATTCTATTTTATTTTCAATTCCATATCTTTCCCTCCCTCTCCCCTTGTCCCATGCATGGAGAAGGCAATGAAAATAAAGCCTGTTAAAAATATATGTTGTCATGCAAATCAAATTCCCCGCCTAGTTGGGAAAGAAAAAAGAAGGAAGGAAAGAAGGAAGAGAGGGGAAAAAAGGAAGGAAATATGCTTTGATCTGCACTATTCTACATGGAGGTGGATAGCATGTTTCATGCTTGGTCATTGTGTTCACAGATCAAGAAACATTTATTACATTTCAGACACTATATACTAAGCTCTGAAATACAAATACTAGCAGAAGGAAAGAGAGTCCCTGCCCTCAAGAAGCTTATGTTCTATTGGGGGAAAATAACTCATAAGAGGGTGCTGAAAGGGTTGGAGGGTGGCGGGGCAAAGGTGGTAGGCGAGTGGTAGAGAAAGTCCAAAGAGTTTGGAGTGAAGCCTGGAGAGGAATAAACAGAAGAGTAATTAAAGGCTAAGGGCAGCTAGGTGGCGCAGTGGATAGAGGGCTGGGCCAGAGTCAGAAGACTAATCTTCCTGAGTTCAAATCCTGTCTCAGACACTTACTAGCAGTGTGACCCTGGGCAAATCTCTTCGCCGTTTGCCTCAGTTTCCTCATCCGTAAAATGAGCTGAGAAGGAAACTGAAAACCCCGAATGGGGTCATGAAGAGTCAGACACGACTGAACAACGACAACAAAATTAAAGGCCAGTCTAAAATGGAGGTTTAGGAATGAGCCAGCTGATCAGAGGAAGGCACCCAGGGGATGGGGGGGTGGGGAGCAGTGTATTTTCAATGTGAAGAGGCTTCTGTGGCATGACAGAAAATATAGAGAGACGCAAGAGTAGAAGTTTTGATATCCTAGGATGCTTTTCTTCAGGAACTCTTCTGTCAGTTTTAAAGACACAAAATAAATTACACAGAATCATAAAGGAAAGCAAAAGTTAGTAAAAATAAAGATGTAATTTTTTCCCCATGGAAGTTTATAGTACCTTGAAATCTATCCACAGATCTGGACCCTAAATTCATAACGTTTGTGTTAGGGGATATAAACTTGTACATTGATTTGGGGGGGGGGCAGAGAGAGGGAGAGAGAGAGAGAAGGGGAGGGAGGAGGGAATAACTGGAGGGGACAGGGAAGGCTTCATGGAAGGGATTACATATGAGCTAAGTCTTGAAGGATTCTGAGACTCAGAGCTGAGGTGGGAGTGTGCATGGCATGCCAGGGGACATATTATGTGAATGCATGGAGGAGTGTCCAGTTCAATGCAAGGCACTATGGCTACAAAGATAGAAATGAAACAATTCCTTGTCCTCAAGGTGATGGCTCTGTGAGTGGAGAAAAAAGGATGGAGGAAGAAAGGAGGGAAATAAGTATTTCTTAAGCACCTACTATATGCCCGACACTGTGCTAAGTACTTTACCAATATCTCATTTGATCCTCACAACCCTGGAAGGTAGGTGTTATTATTACCCCATTTTACAGTTGAGGAAACTGAGGCAGGCTTGCCCAGCATCACACAACTTTTAAGTGTTTTGAGGAAAGATTTGAACTTAGGTTTCCTGACACCAGGACCAGATCTTTATCCTCTGTGCCATTTAGCTGCTGTCGTAAGGGATGTTGAGGTAGAATCCACAGGATTTGGCAATGGGTTGGATAAGGGGGGTTAAGGAAGAGAGAAGAGTCTAGGCAGACTTGGAGATTATGAACTCAGAAGACTGGGAAGATGGTGTTACCTCAGAAGGAAACAGGGACATTTAGAGAAGGAGCAGGTTTAGTTGAGAAGATGGTGGTTCTTTTTGGTAGCCATGTTGAATTTGAGGTGTCAGCATGATATCCAGGTGGAGATGGCTAGCACAGCATTGCTGATATGGAACTAGAGTTCTGGCAAGACATTTGGGTTGGATTTATTGCTTCGTGAGTCATCTTTGTAGAGGTGATAATTAAGCCAATGGGCGTGGGTGAGGTCACACAAAAAAGTTTGTTCTATAAAACCCTTCAGATACTTGAAGACAGTGATCATATATCTCATTAGTTCTTCTCTTCTGCAGGATGTCCCCAATTCTTAAAAGCTAATCTTCATATGGCAACATTATGAGTTCCCCTTGCTCTCCTGATCCCCCTTATCGAAGAAGCTCCAGCTTGTCCTTAAGATGAAGTTCCTGGAATTGTTCTGGCCTGAACAGTGCAGGTTCTAGCCTTCCTTCAAAGCACAGGTCACACTTCCTCCAGGAAATTCCCTTGACCCCCTTCTCCCTACCTTAAAATTAATACTTTTTTCCTTCCTCCCATCATCCCACCCAGTCTAAGGCTGGAAACTATTAGTAAATTTTCTCTGGTCATTAAATACTGTCGCTGTTTACTATGTGAAGGGTACTGAGCCAGGCCTGGGGATGCAGAGGCCAGGGAGGCAGTCCCAGCCACCAGAGTGCTTACAGGCTAGCAGAGTTTTGGTCTGATCACTGGATCCAGATGGCTCTGGAGGAGAAAGTGAGGCTGGTGACCTTGCACAGCCCTCCCTCACTCAAATCAAAGTCAACTGCGAGTGATGTCATCATCTCCCTGATGTCATAGTCCTCTTCTAAAACAAAGGACAGACACAACAACATTGCATTTAGTCCTAGTTCTTTTGCTTTTTGTGTGTTCTTATTTACATTATAAAAGTAATTGAGCATGTTCTGTTTTTACTTTGCTTTTCATTAGTTCAGACAAGTTTCATGACATTTCTGTGGGTTCCTCATGTTTGTAATTTCTTAAGGTGTAATAAAATAACGTGGACCACAATTTCTTCAGTTGTTTCCCAGATGACCATTACCTATTTAGCCTTTCAGTACTTTTCCCCCTGCCATTAATGCCTTGATACATATGATATCTTTCTTTTTGCCTTTCATTTTCTTGTGATACATACCTGGGAGCGGGCCCAAACTTAATTTCTTTTTTTCTATCTTCCACTTCCCAGTTCTCTCCAAGTCATGTTGGCCTCTCTTCTCTCCCAATACATTAACCAGGATATCCTATTCCTCTGCACTTTTCCCTTCCTGGATGGAATGATTACTAGAAGCAGGCAAAGACTAAAAAGAGTATACATTGGGGGAGGAGGAATAAGGAAGGATTCAGTCTTCTCCTGACCAGGGCCCAACATGTTCCTGGGTGAGGACTTCATTGTCTAGTGGTTTTATTTTCTGTCTCCTATTCTATCCAAGTGAGAAAATCTCATGACTTCCTTTAGGTTGGGATAGAGATATATGGGCCAGACAATAATGGAATTGGGTGTATTTAGAATGGCTTGATTGACAGGATACAAAGAGTAGTAATTAGTGAACCAATATTAATTTGGAAGGATGACTCTAGCAAAGTACCTGGAGGATCTGTGATGTTCCACATTTTTAATCAGTAGTAATAATGGTATCACATTTCCATAGTGCTTCAAAGTTTTCAAAGTTCTTTCCTTATAATGACTATAATATAAAAACAGCCTTTTCAGATTTGTAGATTACATAAAGCTAGGAGAGATGGCTAGCATGTTGGATGGCAAAGTCGGGACTGAAAAACATTTCAAGGCTGGAACTAGAATGTGGCTATGACAGGGTTCCCACATGTAGGGGAGGCTGAAGCTTCCTCATTAGTGCTTGGCTTAGGTAGATTCCAAGAAGTTTGGAGCTGAGGACTCATGGCAGGGAGCCAGAGATCATTTCTGGGCTTGTCTATCTGACCACGTGTCTGTTCCATCTGTCCAATCATTTGATAGCTCTTGGGAGAGGATTAATGCTGGGGGGGTGGGGAGGGAAGTCCAGTTTCTGTTCCAAATCCAAAGGGGTTTGTCAGGCCCTGAGACCTGTCCCAACTGCAAGTTGTGTTATATGGAGACATCTGGTATATAATGGGGGATTGACAGGTCTCTCTGCAGGGTAGGGGAGGCCAGGTATCAGATGCTAACCAGCCCCCAGCCCCAAACTCTCATAGCATCCCTGGCTCCAAGTTACACCTGTTTCCTTTCCTTCATCTCCCCAAGCATCAGAGTCCTGTCCAGTGACAGAATAACTGAATCACCAGATTTTAGAGCTGAAAGGGATCTCAGTGACCATTTGATCCAATCCATACTTCCTAAAGTATGTCAAACCCTGTAATCTGTCATTGAGCCTCTGAATTCACTTCCAGTCAAGTGAAACTAACAGCTTGCTTCCTGAGGCAACCTCACTCCTCTTTGGGATGGTGTCAATTGATAGTTTCTCCTGACATCAAGCCTAAATTTGTGTCACTGGAACTTTCTTCTATTCCTTCCAGTTTCACTACCACTAGTCAAGCAAAGCCAGTCTAAACTCTCTTCCGCACAACAGCTCTTCAAATATTTGAAGATAGCTGACATGTTCTCCACTGTTACCCCCACCAGTCTTCTCTCCTCCAGGCTAAACATCTCTAATTCCTTTAATTAGTCCTCATGGTGTGGACTTAAAGTCCGTCACCATTCTGGTTATTCTGTTTGAGATGTCCTCCAGCTTATCAATGTCCTTTTTAAACCATGGTGCTAAACACAATAATCAAAATGTGGTCTGATGAGAGCAGAATGCAGGGCCATTGTCTCCTTATTCCCAGAAGTTATATCTTTCTTAAAGCTGTTGAAGTCTCATTAGCTTTTTTGTCTGCCATATCAGCCTTCCGATTTATGTTGAGAGTACAATGCACTAAACCCCGAAGATCTTTTCCAGATTGAGTCTAATCACACCTTTCCCATTTTACATTGGTGAAGTAATTTTTGGAATCCAAGTATAAGACTTGATATTTATTCCTACATTAAATTCCACTTTGTTAGAATTAGCCCAGTATTCTAGCCCTATCCAGTTTTTTTTTTTTTCGGAATTTGTCATCCATTGTGAGCTATCCCTCCTAGCTTAGTGTCATTGGCAAATCTGATAAGCATGCCTGCTTTGCCTTTATCCAAGTCAATGATAAAAACTGTAGATGGCGTTCCTGCATTCTATCAATTTAATGACTTGTCAAAGATGGGAGGCCTGGGAAAGACTTTAGTTTAGAAAGGCCAAGGTTGTCCACTGCATCCTGGGCCATTGCTAGTCATACTGACTTCTGTTTTGCCACTGGACTTTGATTACTCTGGAGAAGAGAGTGAGACTGATGCCTTGGGCAGCTCTGCCTCACTTAAATCCAATTCACAGGAAAGCCAAGACATCACTCTCATTATGTCATTGGTCCTTTTCAAGAATGAAGGATGAACAACAAGATTAGTCTGCCATTGTGTGTTTTTTTAAAATTTTATTTTCTTAATCAAGAAAAATCTGCTTCTTCTCTTTCCCACTGTTCCCTCCAATTAAGAAAAAGAAATACTCAAGCAAAACAAAATTTTACATGGGCCATGTCCAGGAAAAAGCATTATTTTATACTCAGAGTCCTTTGCCTCTCTATCAGGAGGTGTTTCCTCATTAGACATCATCCCTAATTCTTTCAAAGTTGTTTATCTTTACAACATTATTTTTGTATAAATGTTTTCCTGGTTCTGCTCATTCACTCTGTATCAGTTTATAAAGTCTTCCCAAGCTACTCAAAAACCATCCCCTTCATTATTTCTTAAAGCACAATAGTATTCAATCACATTTATATACCACGTTTGGCCATTCTCCAGTTGAAGAATACCCCCTCTGGTTCCCATTCTTTGCCACCTCAAAAAGAACAATAAATATTTTTGTACATTCTTAGAATTTGTTTTGCTTGAGACTAACCCCTCCCTTAATCTAACTTTCCCCTAATTCTTCCTTCTCCTTGTTCCCTCAGATTTCCCTGTTGAGTGAAACGTATTTCTGTATCCACCTGTGTATGTATGTATATTCTCTCCTTTGACCAGTTCAGATGAGAGTAGGATGGTGGCGCCCTTGACAGAAATAGGGAAATTAGGAAGAAGGGTATAGATAATGGGATAGATAATCAATTCTCTTTTGGACATTTTGAACTTGAGTTGCCTAGAGGTGTTGAGCAGGAATTTGGAAATGTGGGACCTGAGTTCAGGAGACAGATGAGGGCTGGGTATGTTGATTTGTGAGTCATTTGCATATAGATGAGAACTGAATACATGGGGACCGAGGGAAGTGGAGAGAAAAGCCTAGTAAAGACCTGGAGTTTAACCTTGCATAGAGGGATCAGGGTTATGATCCAGGAAGGGAGACCGAGAAGGAATGGTCAGACAGGGAGGAAAACCTGAAAAAAGCACCATCATGAAAATTCAGGGAGAAGAGATAATCTAGGAGGGAATGATCAACAGCATTAAATGCTGCAGAAAGGTCAAGGATGAGGACTGAGAAAAGACCATTAGATTTCACAATTAGGAGAGTGAGAAGCAACTTTGGATAGCCGTTTCAATTGAGTGGTGGGGTTGGAACCTATATTGCAAAGAGAAGAGAAATGAATGGGATGTAAGGAAGTGGAGGTAATTTGCACATAATTTTTTTTTTAAAGTTTGGCTGTGAAAAGGAGAAGACATATGAGAATAGTTTGAGGGAATGCTATCATAATTTTTTTTTTTAAGAATGGGAGAGTGGGCAGTTTTAGGTACCAGGGAAGAGACCAGTGGATAAAGAGGCTGAAGACTATTAAGACAGAAGGGATGTTAGAAGGGACAAGCTCCTAGAAGAGACAGGAGTGGATGAGATAACCATGGCAAGCAGAACCATCCCTTCTTAGTTTGCAACAAAAGAGAAAAAAATGAGGAATAGGAAGGGGATTTGAATTGTAGAATTGGGAGAGGGAGCTGACAAAAGATGGCTTCCATTCTCTTAGTAAAGCATGAAAAAAAGGTCTTTGCTGAGGGGTGGTGTGGGAGGTTTGGGGAGAAAAGAGGTTTGGACACTGTAGGGAGTGTGACACCAGCCCCCAGAAGAGTAAAGGAACCCAGCAGTTGAGATTAGAGAAGAAATTGGGCTGGATCCTAGTCAAAATGGTTGTGACTTCCTCCAGCAGTGTTCCAACAGCACACGGGATGATGATGGAAATGGGCATTTTGAACTTGAGATGGCCATGGGACAACTCAGATGGAGATGCTGAGAAGGAATTTGGAAATGTGGGACAAAGACATGGAGGCAATCCAAGACTAAGTTTTGGAAAAAGGGACAGGCCACAAATGGATAAGGGAGTTAAGGTGTTTAAAGGGCCTTACTTTGTTTCTAGTGATCAACAAGTAAACCAGTTGACTATAGTGTTAAGATTTCAAAAGGAACAAATTAAGACTTGAGTATGGGATGGCCAGAGAAAGCAGGGAGGGATGGAGTGACTGAAGGGTAATGGTAAACACAAAGAGTTAGGAAGGGCAGAGAGACATGGAAGAGTAGGTTATAGTCAGGAGGGTTTCAGTTTTGGATTGTGGAGATGGTATAATAATTCCTGTCTGGAGATGAGGTGGACTAGAGGCACAGCTTAAGGTATCACAGATTTAGAGCTGCATTGGGCCTGAGAGGCCATCCAGGCTAACTCCCTCAACAAAACTACCAAGGGTGAGAGGTAAGATTTGAACTCTGGTTTCCTGCCTCCTGTTCCAATACCTCTTCTCTAGTATGCCACATCCTAGGTTGTTGAACTGGGAAGCAAGGGGGTTTGAGTGGACACCAACTTGCGTACTAAGACAGTGCCTATCCATGGCAACACTGTGTCTGAATAGAAGGAAACCTTGGACCTTATTATGCTCATTATCAGCCATCTTGCTCTTGGGAGGGAAGAAGTTCTGGGGGGAAGGGGTCTCTCACTTCCCTTTAGGGGGGATAGAGAAAGCAGGGCAAGAAGCTACAGATTCATCATTGTTGGTGAACAATGAGCCATTAAAGCTCTAATTAAAGATGTAATTACGGCAAATAAATTCTGGGCTGGGAATGGATGATGAATGACCGGAAGCTTAGCTCAGATAGCAGAGGGGGTGGGGAGAACACCACTACCCATGTCCCTGGAGAGATCACCCTTCATAAATTACCCTCTTGACTCCCAGAGATCACCCTGTTCCTGGAAAATGCCAATCAATCAAGGGTACTGTAGACCACCCCTTCTCCTTTCCCTAATTGTATTGAAAGCCTGCACAAGGGATGGCAGGTACAATGGAAAGCACTCCAAATGTAGTCATAAGACCCAAACTGGGCCTCAGTTTCTTCACCTGTCACATGATGTGGTTTATCAGCTCCAAATCTATGATTCTATTTACTTTCATGGCTTGCCTAGAAGCATGGGGCATTTGTCCTCATAGGAGAGAGCCTTTATTTAAAGAATGTAGGCAGGGAGGGAGACCAGCTTCTACCAGTCAGTAGTGGTTAATCTGGGGTCCAAAGAGTAAATGCTTGTTCCCCCAGAGACCAGAGATCCAAGTCTCAGGGTGGACTGGTCAGAAGGATGAACCCTCAAGGAAGTAGCCCTCCTTACCAATTCTAGGTCTTTTCCTGACCACAGAGCACCTACTTTTTTCCATTTTAAGTGCCCCTTTATGTGTTGTCTACAAGCTTCTTGGGGGCAAGAATTGTCTTGTCTTGTTCTTGATTTAACACAGTCCCTTCCCTTACACATGAAGAATTTAAGCCTTCTCTTGAAGCAACAACGCCCAAAGTGCCCTGCATTAGGGGCAGGTTCTACTACACATCCTACCTCTTTAAATATCATCTTTGGCTTAGAGGCTGGGGAGAGAGACTATGGTGAGGCCTCAGAATCGGTGTGGCCTTCTCTGTGTCAAATGTGCAGCCAAGAACAAGGGAGTGAGGTGGGTATGGCCATCCTTACAACAGGACAGAAAATGAGGAAAGGACAGACAGCCTGAGGCAGGGTCTATGATCCAAATATTTTCCACTTTGTGCCTTTTCCTCCTACCTTCAGGATACCATGACCTTAGGGTTAGGAAGAACCTAGACATCCTCTGAAATCCTGAGCTTTGGAGGCTGGTATGCCAGGATTATAATTCTAATGGCTTATCCTGTCATGGGGATGGGGAAGGGTCCTATGACTGCTCAGGCTCAGTTTACCCACCAGAAACAGGAAGACTAAGGTCCTTATCCCCATATTCTGTGCCTAAGCTCTGAGTACCTACTACCCTTGGACAGGTATAGTGCCCCAATCTCTTCTATTTTCTAGTGACTATTCCTTGGGCTTAAAGATCAGGCTTGAAGCACTGGAGGAGAAGAAGGGACCCTGGAGGTGGGGGAGAAAGAGAGGGAGAGAGAGGAGGGAGGGAGGGAGGGAGGGAGGGAGAGAGAGAGGAGAGGAGGGAGGGAGGGAGGGAGAGAGAGAGGGGAGGAGGGAGAGAGGGGAGGAGGGAGAGAGAGAGGGGAGGAGGGAGAGAGAGGGAGGGAGAAAGAGAGAGAGGGAGGGAGAAAGAGAGAGAGAGAGAGAGAGACAGAGAGAGAGAGAGTGTGTGTGTAAGTGTGTAAGGGGGTGGGGGGGCACTGACAGCAGAACAAATGCCTGTAATTTTATAACCAATCTCAGTGTGTCCACGGGGGGCCGTTTGCGCCTCCGCTCAGGACCAATCAGTCTGACAGAGCTATGAGTCTGCCTGAGTGAATGTGAGCCTCTCCCCCCACACCACCACTCATAGCAACCTCATTACCACCCACCCATTCCTCCCTGCTTACCCCTGATGCCCAGTTACCAAGGATCAGACTCAGGCAGGGGGCCTGAAGTAGGCAGGGAGACACTGGACTCAAGAGATGCAGGGACTTCAACCCTCATAATAGCCTCCTGAGGCTGGCCCAGGCCAGGGGGCACATGAGGTGAGGCAAGTAAGAACCTGGCAAGGTCACTCAGACCCAGAGACTTACACTCTAAGCAAACTCATTAAAGGTCTTTGAAGATGAAGCCAGCCCATCAGGAAGGAGATACTGAGAAAGGCTCAGACACACAGCCTCGATAACAAACATTTGTTGAGTACTAACTCTACCCTTGCACTCTAGAAGTTTATAGTGTAGTTAAGGGATTCTTAACCTGGGATCCATAAACTTGTTTTGTTCCCTTGTAATACTGTGCATTTTGTTTTATGCATTTAAAAACATTATTTTGAGAATATTTCCCCATCCTGCCAAAGGAAGGAGATCACAATGCACAGGTTAAGAACTCTTTATTTAGTTGCAGAGATACTGTGCATATACATCCAAAGAACAAGGGACTTGGAGACAGAGACACACACATCCAAAGGAAGAGGGAGGAGAAAGACATGGCCACCCCTCTGCCTATCTCATATCAGCCAAATTGGGCTACTCTCTGTCCCCTGTATATTCCACAAGCTTCCCATTTTCCTGTCTTTGCTCAGCTCCCTATATCCTGGGATACTTTCTTTCCTCCCTTGTTGAATTCTCACTTATCCTTTAAAGATAAATTTGAATATCACTTCCTCCAGGAAGCCTTTCTTGACCCCCCTCACCAACCTCACTGAACACTTGGGTTGAACTATTTTTATGCATGTCAAATATATGTGTGCCATATTCTTTACCAGGCTGAACTCTTTAGCCCTACTTTTTCCCCAAAGCCTAAAACAGTCACCCAAAAAGTAGATGCTTCGTAAATATCTATTGGATTGAGTTGTTGGATGGGCATGGATGGGAGATGAAGAGATGGAGAAATGATAGATGGAGAAGAGAAAAAAAGTCAGAGGCCATGGGAAACTAGAAGAGGGAGAAGAAAGACACCCAAATCCAGGTAGGGTTAGGGTGAGAAGGTAGAGTTGGAAGAATCAGAGGGAGAATCAGAAGGAAAGCGCAGAAAAGGTGAAGGGGAGAAGGTACATAGGAGGAAATGGGGGACTGGGCTGTAGGGGAGAGTAAATATAGAGACATAGGGGAGAACCGGAGAGAAGACAGAGGAGAGTGAGATGAGATCATGAGCTTAAACTGCCTCATTTGGCAGATGAGGAAACCAAGGCTCAGGAAGGCGTAAATGACTTGTCCAGAGTCACACAGGCAGTAGCAAGAGGCAGGATTTGGACCAAGGTCCTCTGACTTTACAGCCATATCATGAAGACACAGGGTGGGGTGGGAGGATCAAAGCAAAGAGGGAATGGTGGAACAGTGACATTGGTTGTGGGGTTGAGGCTCTGGTCTTGCCAACGCTGAGGCTCCTGAAGTGTGTGTGTGTATATGTGTGCGTGTGTCTGTGCGTATTGGAAGGAGAGTGGTGTGTGTGGGGCTTTCTGCCTATGATCGGTGGTTATTAAAGGGCGGCCTTGCTGGGCTATCTGGCTCCAGGGACGGCCAAGCTCCCATTAGTCTCTCTAATTGTCAACAATCTAATTTAGTGTCTGCAGCCCAAGTCGGCTGTGGGTTAAACAGAGAGAGCTAGGCTTGGCCATAAATCTGTCCTCCCAGTCCAGCTCCCTGGTGCTAACTCTGCAGCTAAGTGGTGGTGGGGGAGGGTGGGGGAGGAGGGGATTAGGGCTGTCCTCAGGGTGACCCTCAATTGCTGGTGTCAACACTCTTGGATCACAACTGATTCCTGCCCCACCTCATGGTGTAGGACCCATAGGGGACTTGTTTGGGAGCATCCCCCAGCAATCACCTCAGATCCTTAAAGGGATGGTCTCTAAGGGCAGAAAATGCAATCCTTCACACCCATTAAATCTTTACCTATGTCTCTGACACTCTCATGATCATTTCAGATCACTTTTTCTTCAAATGACAGATTTTCAAATGATACCACGATGAGAATACAGAGATAAGGAAGTTAATTCAGTGTGAGTACAGTCACCACCCACCTGAGTAATACGGAAGAGTTGAACTGTGTGACATGCTGTGGCTGACTGACAATGTAAATGACACTATAGCTAACAATGTGATTTGACAGAATGGTTGAACCCTACTTGTGGCCTGGAGACTAGAGCCATTAATCCTCTCCTTCCCCATCCACGATCCATAGATTCTCTGTTCTGCTCTGCTATCAAACCATGAGAGAGGTGAAAGGGAGTACTGGGTTCCTGGCATGGGGAAAGGAGGCCGTTGACAGCCTCAGATGAAGGGTCAGTAGCAGAGACTAAGGAATCAATAGCT
This sequence comes from Phalanger gymnotis, assembly GCA_028646595.1. Lineage (NCBI taxonomy): Eukaryota > Metazoa > Chordata > Mammalia > Diprotodontia > Phalangeridae > Phalanger > Phalanger gymnotis. The sequence goes on from CM053624.1 coordinate 85,653,466, forward strand.
CCTCTCCACAGCAAGAAAATTCCTCATTGAGCCTCCCCTAGATCTAACTGGGAACATCCTCCTACTCTTACCACATGGTCTAAAGTTCTGACTCTTGGGAAGGGGATGGGCTCAGATACTAATGACCGTGTTCCCCTGAGAGCTGCTAATTGAAAGCCAAGGGTTTGTCGGGTAGAAGGAGAAGCTTCAGGACTGAGGGGGGTCCTGAGAGGCTAGGGTTGATGGGGGGAGGAAACCAATTTCTCTCAGTTGCAGCTCCATCAGCATCCAGACACCCACCCAGCCTCCCCTGCTGCTAACGAAGTGCCTTTAATTAGCAGTCTAATAAAATGCTCTTAATTGGTAAGAGCCAATCAGGAAGAGGGGAGGTCCTCTCCCCGCAACCCCTCCACCATCACTGCTGATGGCAGCAGCAGTTGTAAAGGAGGAAGGTTGCTGTTCCAGACCAGAGAAGGAAGAGAGTAGAGAGAGTTTTGCAAAGGTAGCTTTAGGAACTCCAGCCTTTTTGGGGTAAAAGAGGCTTGATATTGATAGGATTTTAAGAATGGAGTTCACTCCGTCCAAGTCTCAAGCTTTGACCAGGCCAGGAATCAGACTAGTAATGAAATACCCCACTAGGTTTGCCTTAGTAAGGACACTTGCCTCCTTCCTGGCATCTGATGTTAAAGCCTCTGGAAGTACAGCGATACTCTTCTATGGGAGTAGATAGGTGGTTACCACCAGTAAGAGGAGGAAAAAAAACTGCTCTCCTTATGGGAAGGCTATAGAGGACCTTCTACCATGACTGAAATGTCCTGAAAGGGAAATGGATAACATAAACCATGAACTCCTCATAAGGAAGGGGGCATAAAATCTAGAAGGATCTCCTTTATCAGATTCAATCTCACAGCATCAGAGAAGAGAGGTACCATCTATGTCCATCAGTCCTAGACAGACCATGGGGGCTAATTCCTTTAGGAAAGAGGGAGAAGAAAGGGAAGAGAGGGAGAAATTTCTTATATTTTGGGAAGAGATTCTCAGGAATCATATCATGACTGCCCATAGAATCACCAATATGTTCCCATTCTTCATAGCTTATCAGACTGTCTTGCCTCAAGTAGCCTCTGTTAGGGCTCAGTATAGTCAAATTGCAAATCTCTTGGTAAGCTGACCAACTTGCAGAGAAAATGTGTGTGTGTGTGTATGAAAGAGAGCGAGAGAGAGGGAGGGGGGGAGGGAGGGAGAGAGAGAGAGAGAGAGAGAGAGAGAGAGAGAGAGGTGAGAGTACGAATTGGGCAGCTTTTTAACCAGAGCCATATTGGTTGCTCTCAGGGCTTAGCTCAATGTTCTCTAGCACTTTAGGGTTTTATGGTCATATATGAATGCCTTATTATTTTATTGTTTATATTTAATAACTTGTACTGCTTTTCAATTTTATTCTCCTTCCTATGGCTGGGTAAAGAGACAAGACACTTGGCAAATTGACAATTTAATCATATATTTGTAATTTAAGTTACTTTTTTTGAACAGTTAAAAAAACACACTCTATTACCATGATCCTAGCTCTTGAATATATTAGTACATTAACTATACATCACCATAACATAATCACAAAAGTCAAAGCACTTGTTACTTGAGTCTAGAGAACAAAAAGCTAAACAAAACCAAAATCTCCTAGGAAACCTCACATTTCTATACTCCTAGCCCCATCCTCACAGTTCCAGTCTGTCTGAACACCCCCTTTCCACCACTGCTTAGGTGGACTCACTTTCTTACCAATCTGGGAAAGCATTAAAGAAGGTAGTATTTTTCTGAGTACAGAGGGTCAAGGTGATTGCATAAGCCCACATCCTAGCAAACTATAGGTTCCTTTTGTGCCAAGAGTTGCCAAGTGTAGGGGTGTGGGGGGGAGTGGAGCAAAGTATTACAAAGACATTCATAGTCTGAGAGAAAAGCCCTATTACTCAAAGTAGCTGAGTCGCCAACTGCATTGGTCATAAAACAATTTTCAGTTGTCTTCTTTCTGGGAAGTCTCAGGTCACATGAGCTAAACTTCCAACAGCGAGGTTCCAGAAACTCACTTGGAAATCAGAGATCCACACTCATGGATTTACCACTTTCTCTCCTTAGCACCCAAAATTCTGGTTATGAGCAATGAGCAAAGGTATGAAGGAATGCAATACTCAGCTCGTGCGCCCTAAGATCTTCACATCTTATGATACATATAGTGAAACTGGCTACAGGAAGAAAGGATGGATTCATATAGGGTGAATGAAGCCTGCAACGATGAAACTTGACATCTCTGTAACAATGGCATCCTTTGTCAAAAGGAGAAGGAGATAAATCTGATGTCTGAACAGGAAGAGACACAGAGAAAAGGAGAAAGTCATTTTCTCAGATCCTAGTAAGCTTGTTTACATAACTCCAATATGTGGGGAGTAAAACTAAACTTGATCATGAAATAAAGACTAGAGTGTGGCATGCAATGGAGAGAAGGTGTGAGAAGTCAACTCCGGGAATTCTCCTTTCCATTTGCAAGCAACTTGGCTGCCATGGATTCAGATCTGTAGATTAGCTCACCAAGGCCACATGACTTGGGTGTGGATCACTCTCACTTGAGGCAATGGGGATTCCTCATATGAAATCAAGTTCTATAAGGGTTAATCTCTAATATGTCCAATATAGTCCCAGGGGGAAAAAAAACATTTAAACTCTTACCAATTTCTCCTCCTGAAAAATCTCTTCCTCTCTTAAGAAATGTGTTAAATCAACTACAGGTGTTCAGACCAATGAGAAATGAGAGAGAAATGTATTTCTTTCATCTTCAGCTTCTGATTGTACCAAATCAAAAGATGAAATTTGTTTTGACACAAGCAGGGGACCAACATAGAGTAGCCACAGCCTCTCTTCAGTAAGAGGTTAAAAGTTTTCACATTTATGACAATCATAGACATTAATATATGCCATTGTTTCAGTTTAGAGTCTCTCAGAATGTTAGGATTTAGCTAAAAGAACTTTGCCAAGGGACAGCTGCATAATAAGATTTCCCTTTCACAATTCCTTCATATCCATTTTTAAATTGCATACTTGAAAATACAAAGTTCTTCTAGCATTGAAAATATGCATGTCTGGTAGTTCAGGGTGTTAAGAGAACGAGCGTGCATGCACACTTGCACATGCACACACACTTCCCTTTCAATCAGTCTCATCCCATATTTAACAGATGGAATTTTCCAAAATCTGTAATTTTAGCAAGTAATACCAGAGTCCTACATATATATGAGAAGACATCTGCAATGGAGGCATTTCATTCTACTTCAGCTACTTTCCCATCATTCCTTTTAACAGGTGAAGAGACTTTCTTTGTTCTTTTTTCTCTTTTCTTTTTAAAAAGGTCAGACCCTATGTTTATTCTAGCCCAGTTGGGGATTAGTGAAAATCAATTCCTGTTGAAATCATGCAGAGATGGTAAGTGGGGTTTACCTTCCCTGGAAATGAACTTCTACTTACCTGATTATTTCTTCTACAATGCACTGGTAAATGACCCCCAAAGCTCAGAAATGTGAAATTCAAGTTTTTCAGGCCACTTAACTTCATTCCCTTTTTCATCATCAGCAGAGAGGACGGCTCATGGAAGGTACTCCTCTGAGCTAACAGCTCTGAAGTTGCCAAATCCATGCTCAATCTCATTAAAAGCTAGAAGCTTCTTTATGGTGTATACCAAATAGGCTTTGAAATAAGTCTTGAAAACAGAATAGTTTCAAAAGGACCTGGGGTTAGAGTCATATCTCCAGTACCAATTATGACCCATTATCTCCCCTGTATTAAAGAGCAGCATAGAGCAGAAGGCTAGGAAAGTTATGGCTATTGTATGCTACTTTTGCAATAGCTACAAGTCCATGTCCATTTATTTCAGTGTTTGAAATGTATGCATTTTGGAGCTGACACCTCTCTTTCACCTGCAGCAAAATCCTTAATTCAAGAATAAAGATCAATTAAGTGAAAAGTCATTAGCAGACACCCCAACAAGGGACCCTAATAATGACTGACTAGGAAATCAACCTTTGCAGCATTTGTGAGGGGGTTAGTCACTGTGCTAGAAAATTATTTTTCTTCATATGACCTGGAATACAAATATTAAGTGTGCTGATATACTGAGGAAGGGAAAAGCATATATATGTGTATCCAATTCTTCTAGCAATACTCAACCACCAGTCTGTTCAGGCCACATTTTGGACACACCTCCAGAAGAAGACATGTTAGATGCCCTCCTGTTTGACTGACGCCTGGTTCTAAGAGTCCTGGAATAGCCTACCGGTTCTGACTGACTTTCAGGCTATCAGTGTTGCCTGAGAAGTTGTTTTGTTTGGCCAGCTGTAACTAAAAATGGAAATGATAGATTTGCTTGCTACGCTTCCATGAGAAACTAGAGGAGGGACATACATGATGGTAGGGCCTTGGCTATCTTACTTGTTCTGATCCCAGTTTGATGGTTAATGCAAGTTTACATATTCCATGTTATGGGGTCTGGGAACATGTAGAGTAAACTTCTGTGATTCCCAATGTCCTCGCTAACACTGTGGAGGGTCACATGAGTCATGGTCACTGTGTCTGATCCAACATGGATGCTTTCTAGGCAGCTATATAATCTGGACACCAATGATGAGTCATTCATTTACATTACCAACTAAATGCCTGAGAAATCTGTGTGGGTTAGGGGTGGGAAGGGAAAAGAAAGGAAGAGAGGGGAAGAATGGCTAATACAATCCCAATCTCCTCAATTAGGTGAAATTTGTTTCCCAAATTTCAGCCTGATTCTTCTTTGATGGCAGCTCAACCCTAAGTACATGGTTTAGAAAAGTGTACAGGCAGATTCTGCAATACGAAGTTAAAGTGATTAGTTTTTATTTGGGGGGAGATGGTATTTACTAGCCCCAAAGCAATCTTGATCATCTCTTCGCTCTTGACTATTTCTTCAACTATTTGGTTCACAATTGCAGGAAAGATGTTACCACTTGAATGCTCAGCATCCTGATATGAGCAGAAGTAAGCTGTTATGCTGAATGCACCCAAGGGATTGGCCCTGGTCACTCTAAACCTTTTTTGTAGTCTGAGGGATTTAAGATGAAGTACAATTGCTTTTATTACACATCTAATTGTTAATGAGAGGAAATGTAATCAGTTCCTCCTTCCAATGCTCTACATGGAATCAGGGAGACTGCTGTGTCCAGGAAAAAAAAAGGCAGACAAAGATGGGGGCTGGCATAGTCCTGTTTTTTGGTGGGGGAAGAGGTGAGGAGTGCTAGTTCCTATGTACCAGGCTCAGTATCCACTACAGACTCACCTACTGGGATAACCTGAAGCAAAATCTTGGCCTGGACACTTTATCTGAACAATTTTTTAACCCTTTTGAGTGTGGTATCTTCTGGTTGATCTACCTCAAGCATGCTGAAGACATTCATATATCTTCTTTCTAAGTGGTTAGAGAACTGGGAAGAGGGAAGAGAGAAAGAGAGAGAAAGGAGGAAACAAGAGATTCTAGATCAATGTACCAGATATGCCAGTGGTAATAAACCACAAAATGCCACACACACATTCACACATCCTTTCACTCGGGACAGCCCCGGAAGGCATTAGGCAACTTTTGCCTCTTCTTCATTAATGGTTTTTCTCAGTCAGGTGCTGGATGCTCCCAAAGCTCAAAAGTCTGCAGAGGGTGCTAAGCTGTCTAGCTCCAAGCAGCATCCTCCTGTCCCTCAGGAGGAGCTCTCTCAGGGGCACTGGTTCTTCTGCTTAACAGCAAAGCAACAGAGATTCTGGCAAAACACTAAATATATTTATAGGTCATCTGTGCCTGCAACCAAAGAGGGGGAAAACAGGTGCAGTGGGGAAAGGAAGAAGGGACAGGGAAGGGGGGAGGTTTAAAAGTTCCAATCATTCACCAAAGATAAAAGACATCTTCTGATAGCAGCACTTTAGCAGCCAGCTGTGCTGAGCAGACCATCCTGGGTCGACTGCAGGCCAACTCTGTTCAAACTTGAGTCTGAAAGCCCCACTTTTCAGCTAGTCCTGGGTAACTGGATAGTTGTTGTTTTTGTTGTTGCTTGTCCTGGCATTGGCAGATACATTAAATACTGCAACTTTAATGAGTCCTGTAAAAGGAAAGGAAAGAGTTAGTTCAATTTTCCAACATCATCTTCAAATATAAGAGTTAATGAACATCAACACTTTGCTTCTACTTGGGGTAGAGATCCCAAGAACTTCCTTAACCTCATACCCCAACTGAGCAGCTATAATCACAGGTAAGAAAGACTATTTTTTAAGGATATATAAAAAGTCTGGCACTTGATAATACTGCTGCTGTTTGAACCATCTAGTGAAACTCAGGACTGTGTCTAGTCTAGTATAAAGCACTAAGTAACAGTAACAGCTAATCCTGGTCAATCAATCAACTGTTCATTTATTAATAATTTATTTAGGACCTACCACATATAATAAGGTACTGTACTAGGCAATACAAAATTTGATACAAGGATTTCCAGCCAAGATGTTTGCCTGGATGAGAGGCAGATGGATCAACTCCCATATACTTACTTGAGTAAAACTCTAAAGTTTGTACCAGACTGAATAATGGAAAACAAATCCAGTAAGAAACCATAGGAAGTGACTGCTCCAGTTCCAAAACTGCGCAAGGGGTCAGACAGAAGCCCAAGGGCAATAGGAAAAGGGGATTGTCAGCAAAGTCAGTTCCTGCCAAGGCTCAGCCTTAGATCACTCTACCATTTACCACCTTTGTGGTACTAAACATGTGCTACAGAACAAAGGTGGAAAAAATCATGCAACTGTTTTGACTGGGTCCACTAAAATTTATCTTATAAAACTGCAACTGGTCCTTGCTGCTACTAGGCAACCCTATTAAAACTCCCTTATCAACTCACTATCCCACACTCCACAGTGGCTCTTCCAAACCTTCTCATCTCTCCTCAAACTTACCATTATTTCCCCTCCTCTCTTCCTCGACTCCTCTCACCCAAATGCCTTTGCCACTCTCTTATCCTTCACCCCCATCTCATGATCAAGTGGCTTTAATCCTTAACAAGGCTAAAACCTCTGTTTAAACAATCTTATTCCATCTCACCTCCTCCAAGAGATTGCCCCTTCTGTTATCCCATTCTATCACTTATTTTCTTTCTTTTTTAATTTTTAAAAATATATTTAATATTTCATTTTCCCTCAACTACATGTAAAAACAAATTTTAATATTCATTTAAAAAAATCTTAGAGTTCCAAATTCTCTCCCTCCTCTCCCCCCTCATGGAGAAGGCAAGCTGTTTGACATGGGTTACATAGATGTGAAATCATGCAAAACATTTGCACATCAGTTATGGTGTCTATCACTGGCTCATTTCCTACTGCCTACAAACATGTCCATGTCTGCCCCATTCTCAAAAAGCCCTCACTTGATCCTTCCATCCCTGCTAATTACTGTCTTTTATCTCTTCTGCCCTTTGTAGCTAATCTCCTCAAAAAGGCATTCTACAACAGGCGCCTCCACTTTCTCTACTCATACTCAATTCTTCACCTCTTACGATCTGGCTCCATTATTCAAAGTCTTTCATAACACAGCCCCCTCCCACCTTTCTAGTCTTCTTATACCTTATTCTTCATCACACACTCCAATCCAGAGGCATTGGCTTCTGGGTTGTTCCACGAAAAAGACATTTCATCTCTTGGTTCCGGGATTCTCTCTGGCTGTGCACCAGGCCTGAAATGCTTTACCTCTTCAGCTCTACCTACTGACTTCCTGAGTTTCCTTTAATTCCCAACTAAAAGTCTACCTTTTACAGGAAACCTTCCCCAACCCCTCTTAATTCTAGTGCCTTTCCTCTGTTAATTACTTCCTATTCATCCTGTAGAAAGCTCACTTTGTATATATTTGTTTGCATGTTGAGGGCAGGGACTGTCTTTGGCTCCTTTCTATATATACCCTGTGCTCAGCATAATACCTAGTGCTTAATAAATGTTTATTGATTGATTTATTGAAAACTGAGGGCAAAGTAAATATATAATTAACCCATCACCTCCTGAAAGTAATCACAAAAGGAAAGGTTCCAGAAATGTCATAGCTTAAATCAGAGCTCACACGCTACTGTAAGACACCAGAAAGATATAATGCACTAAAGAACCACAATCAGTTACAGTAACATCTACTATAAATGAGATGAGAGCTTGAAATACAATATTCTAAAAGGCAAAAGGTATAAACTTATAACTGACTATACCTTACAGGGGAAAAAGAGGACCTTTAAAGAGACAGAGGATACTAAGCAATCCCGATGAAAAGACAAGAGCTGAGCGAAATAAGCGAATCAAAAGAAATTCAGAAAGGCAAACTTATCACAGTTTTACATAGTGTTAATATTCTAACTGGAGGGAGAAGAAAAGCATGTTTTTCCAGAACCTTAATGTCTTTAAAGAGAACTGAGTGAATTCCATAAGAAAAGCAGAGGTCCCTGGAGGTGGATGGGCTCTGTTGTGAGTGTCTGAGAAGGGACGGTAAAAGGAATACACTAATGTACAAAAAAAAAAAAAAAAGGAAAAGGAGATGGAGGAGATGCTATTCCTTATAATTGGGATTCATGAGCAGAGTCTACACAAGTGAAGGAAAGGGGATGGGCATCGGAGGAACTTCAGACTTGCCTGAAGTGGAGAAAGAAGAGTTGAACACAAACATACAAAATCTAGTGTTGAGATACAGCAAATGCAACGGGAGGATAAGCGGGAATGGGGAAAGTGATTAAGAGGGAGAATAACACGAGAAAGGAACAGTCACGAGTCAAACAAACTTTCTTATCTTGAAGGAGGGATGAAAAAAGAGGACAATAAAGGAAGAGCAAATGGCTAGAATCTAAGGAGGAAGGGGTGCTTTAGATTTTTTTTTAAAAACAATCTCTTTTTTCTCTCTTTCTCTCCATTTTCAATTGTGGGGGTGCAGAGCAAAGAGCAATGATGATATCCAAAAAAGGCCACTGAAATATTTTTAAAATGCATAGAAGAGGAGGTAGAGCCAAGAAGGTGGTGCAGCAGGAAGCAGTATGACAAGCTTCCCCAAAATTACTCCTGTACTAGACTGACTCCTGACAGGAAAATCCAAGAAAAAAGTCACAGTGAGTCATTTTTCCAGCTGAGGTCAGCATAAAGAGACAGAGAAGGCTGAGAAAATCACGGACAGGGTCTGGCCAGGAGATGCCATGTGGAATACTCTAGCAGGTAGGGAGGAACTGGTCACTGGGGCAGGAGGTCCTAGACCTATACTGGGTTATTGTGACAGAACATGAGCAGACTGCAGAGGGGACCTGTTCCCAGCGGTGGCATTTCAGGGTAAGGGGCAATTTGCAATGTAGCTCAGATCCCAAGAGCAGAGTGGGAGTTTCAGTCCTAGCTTCCAGTCTTAAGCCTGAAGAGGAATAACAAGGGCAGGAACCAGGGCAGTCTATTCTTGTTCAGACACGAACCCCAGTCAGGAACTTACAGAGCTCATACCAGGAGGCATCAATCAGCCTGTGCCCTGGAACAGACCACTTTTGGGAGCACTGAAAACTTAAAGGTCCCTAACCTGAGCTGTTCTTAAGATGCTGGAATAACACAATACTCAATACCTCTAGAAAGCAGTAATAGGAGGAGCCCTTCTCTCTAGAAGTATGTAGGGCCTGGTCCTAACAAAGTCTGAGGTCAGGAAGTAGGCTGAAAGATTGAGAAAACAAAAAGAATCCTATTATTAAAAAAAAAAACCTATTATGGTGACAGATGCTCAAGATACAAACCCAAATGCAATAACTCCAGAATATCTATAAGCAAAGCCTCAAAGGAAAACACAACTTGGACACAAATTCAACTAGAATGGCGGAGAAATGAAGCAAGAATTAAAATAAAAAGTTATGTGTTTTTATAAATGAAATGAAAGCACTAGAAGGAAAAAAACTAGAAAAGAAATGAGAGTCATGGGAGAAAATGGAAAGGTAATTAGCAACTTGGCATAAGTTATAAATCTTGCCCAAGCAATAAACTCCTGACAGAGGGGCAAAGTGTAAACAAAAGGAATCTACCAGAGACCCCCTGAAAGAAACCATCAAACAAGAACATTATAGCTCAAATCTGGAAATTCCAAATCAAATCAAAAATACTACAGCAGCTGGAAGGAAAGAACTCAAATATGGAGGAGCCACACTGAGGGTCACATGTGATTTTAAATAGCTACCGCCATAAAAGAGTGGAGAGCTCAGAATACAATATTCCAGAAAGCAAAGAATATAGGCTTACAGCCAAGCATCACTTACCCTGCAAATCTGAATATAATGCTAGAGTGAAAAAAAAAATGGATCTTTAATGAAATAGAAGATCTCCAAGCAATACTGATGAAAAAAACAGAGCTGAGTAGAAACTTTGAAATTCAAACAGAGAAGTTAAGAGATACATAAAAATGGTAAACACGAATGAACAACTGTAAGAGATCAATACAGATAAACTGTTCACATTCAAATATGGGGAGATGATTCACTTGTCCCCTCCGAACTCTATTATCATTAGAGGTTAGAGGAAGTCTAATTACATAAGGTGAGAGGAAGAAGAATACTTGGGGTAAGGGGAGTTGGAGGTGTGGGCAGGGTGGGGGATAAAAGAAAGGTTAAGGAAAATTATTTTGTATTATCAGAGTGTATAAGCAGACATATACAAATGAGAAGGGTGTCAGTGGGAATGGCTGATAATGATTCTCACTCTCATACAAACTGGTCAAGAATATAAACACGCACATATACACAGAGAGCTAAGTACAAAATTTTTTTCACTCAACTGAAAAATAGAAGGGCAAGAGGGAAGAAAGAAGGAGGAATCAGAGGGAGAGCAAATTAAGGGAGGGAGTAGTCCTAAGTAAAACAAACTCTAATTAAGAATGTACAAAAATATAGCTCTTTTTTTAAGGGGACAACAGATTAGAAACTGAGGGAATGTCCATCAAGTTGAGGATGGCTGAACAAGTTATGGTATATCAATGAGAACATACTTATTGTGCTGTAATAAATGATGAAGGGGAGAGTTTCAGAAAAACTGGAGACTTGTATCAACTGATGCTAAGCGAAGTGAAAAGAACCAGTAGGACAATTAATATAATGACAACAAAATAATAAAAATGCATAGTGAAGCACAACGAATCCCCATATTGACCTTGTCAAAAAATATTCTTATTTTAGAAGCCAAATTGCAAAGGGTTGAGAAATTTGTGAGATGAGGGGAAGTAGAGACAATAGGGTAGGCCACTTTTTCTAGGAGTTTGGTTGTGAAAGGGAGGAGAGATATAAGAAGATAGCTTGGGGAGATGGTAGAGTCTAGTGATGGTCTTTTCAAGATGGAGAAGACTTGAGTATGTTTGTATGAAGGAAAACTAGTATATAGGGAGACACTGAAGATTAGAGAGAGGGAATGATTGTGGAGTGGATATGATAGAAAAGGTGGGATCAAGGATACATGTAGAGAGGGTGACTTTGGAGAAAAGGATCTCCTCTTCTGCAGAGGAAAGAGTAAAGGTAGAAAGAATGAGAGATACTATAAAGGGGTTTTTAAATGTAGAGAAGGAAGGAGAGAAGACAGTTAATGGTGAATAATCTATTTTCTTAGTAAGGCATAAGTCAGGGTCCTTCAGCTTTGAGAGAGAGAAGAGGGCAGGGTGTGGGAGGCTTGAGGAGAGAAGCAAAGGTTTAGAGCAGTCTCTGTGGGGAGTGCAAAAGAGAGAAGTAAAATGACTGTCTTGTAGTGAGGGACGAGGTGATATTAGATGACAAATTTGTAGTGGCCTTGGTTTGGTTGTATGATTTCCTCCAGCTCCAGGAGCACCAGGAGGAGTGAAAAAAGCATATGATCTGAGTAATCCAGGGTTGGGGTTTAGCAAGGTATGGGTAATGATAGGACAGGAAGGCAAGAGATTAAGAAGCAGAGGAGAGTATGGAATTGAAGTGGTTAAGTATAATAGTAGCATCAAACAAATAGAAAGAAATCCCTGCAAACTGCATACTTAGAAAACCAAAAATTAACCTCATCTATGTTTTATTGTCTTTTATTTATTCTGTTAAACATTTCTCAGTGACATTTTAATCTCATCCCTCTGCGCTAGCTGGCTGCTTTGATGCCTCTGAAGTATAAGGCTGAATTTATGAAGCAAGAGAAGTAAGGTTAGATGAGGGATGATGGCCTGAGAAGAGTACTCAGATGTGGAGAAGTCAGAGGTCTTGATAAGGATGGAGAATAGGTTTAGGAAGGAGAGGAATAAGGGGTGATGAAATGATAGATTATAATGTGATAAAAGAATTCTGGAGTTTTGGATGGCTGAACAAAATAATTGTGGATGTGACCTTCCTTGTATGTCGATGAGGTAGAATGCCAGGTTACGGGAGTTAAGAAGGTTGAGGGCACCAATGGATAACTGAAGGGACTGGTGAGTTATATGGCATTTTGTAATTTATTCAGAAGGTAGTACTTCTAGATACAGGGCAATCTCAAATATTTGAATGAACTCATCTGGATTAGAGAAGATCTGGATCTATAGTAATCTTGAGAACCTGGATATCTTATGACCTCTTCATGCCTAAGAGAGGCTGGAAATGATTGATGATGGGTCTTCCTTAACTCTCTCCAAACAGACAATTTCAAGGTAATAAGGCCTGGCCCTGATTTGAAGGTGGATTAGGCGAGAGAGAAATGAGCCTTAGAACCTAGCTTTCATAATTGAATGGTATTGATAAAGTGAGATCTTGAATCATGGGAACCAAATAAACATGGCTAGACTATACATGTTATAATTTCTTTTTTTTTTCTTTTTTTTTGCAGGTGGGAAGGCAGGGCAATTGGGGTTAAGTGACTTGCCCAAGGTCACACAGCTAGTAAGTGTGTCAAGTGTCTGAGGCCAGATTCGAACTTAGGTCCTCTTGAATTCAGGGCCGGTGCTCTACTCACTGTGCCACCTAGCTGCCCCTACATGTTATAATTTCAAGGGAATTATATCTTTATGACATGTGACATATGCTTGGTTAAAAGGGTTCCTGTTGTCATAATGTGTCATGACCAGATTTAAACTAAGCAATACAAAAAAGAGGCAAAGCATGGGTCTTTTAGTTTCCAAGGTAATTCAAATTCAAAATTTTATTTTCTTTTTAGAGCCCAGTAAGATATAGGTTTGAAGAAGGTGACTGAATCACCAGCAGTAGTGGCAGTTTCCAGACCTCTCAGCCCACAGATGAGAAAGACAAGTTCAAAAGTTCTGCTGGACCTAGATGGCAGTGGAACGCAGTCTAGTGTGGACCATGCCAGCACAGCCTCAGACCCAGGAAACCAGGAGCAGGTGTTGGGAGTGACTGAATCAGTAGCAGCAGCAGCTGTTTCCAGAGTTCTCAGTCTACAACTGGTAAGGGGGTTGAACAACTTATCAGAAGTAGATTACAGGGGTCTCTTTGCTAGCACTGAAGCAGGACTCTGTTGCTTTGCCCATACTTGGATCCTGGTCACAGTCCTGGGTAGCAGTCCCAGGGTGAGGAGGAGTACTAGCATAGCAGAGCTTGCAGTAGCAATGGAGGAAGGATCTTCCTCACAGTTCCAGGACAGAGAAGAATGCTTATGGTCATTCACAGACCAAAGCATAGGCCAGGAGAGGAGCAAACAGCTCTCCTTAGATCATATCACCCTGGAAGAACTGAAAACTTATAGGTCCCTAGGAATATCTCTGAAAACAGCTGCACATAATCCCCGAAGCTTAGGACAGTACACCTCCCCTCCCCAACTCTGGAAGTCAAGTAATAGGTGGGGAAAATGAGCCAACAATGGGAAAAAACTGACTACAGAAACTTACTTTGGTGACAAAGAATATCAAAAAATACACTAACAAGAAGGAAACAAAGTCAATGCCCCTACATTCAAAGCCTCCAAGAAAAATATGAATTGGTCTCAGGCCATGGAAAAACTCAAAAAGGATTTTGAAAGGCAAGTAAGAGAGGTACAGGAAAAAATAGGAAGAGAAATGAGAGTGATGCAAGAAAATAATGAAAAACAACCCAACAACTTGCTAAAGAAGACACAAGAAATACTAAAGAAAATAATACCTTAAAAAACAGAGGAGGCCAAATGGCAAAAGAGGTCCAAAGAGCCAATGAGCAGAAGAATGCAGAAAAAGTAGAGCTGGTCAAATGGAAAAGAAGGTCCAAAAAGCTCAATGAAGAATGTAATTCCTTAAAAATTAGAATGGAGCATATGGAAGCTAACGACTTTATGAGAAATCAAGAAATCATAAAACAAAACCAAAAGAATGAAGACAATGTGAAATATCTCAGTGGAAAAACAACTAACCTGGAAAATAGATCCAGGAGAGATTATTTTAAAATTATTGGACTACCTGAAAGCCATGATCAAAAAAAGAGCTTAGACATCATCTTTCAAGAAATTATTATGGAAAACTGTTCTGATATTCTAGAACCAGAGGGCAAAATAGCAATTGAAAGACTCCGCCAATCATCTCCTGAAAGAGATCCTAAAATGAAAACTGCCAAGAAATATTATAGCCAAATTCCAGAGTTCCCAGGTCAAGGAGAAAATATCGCAAGCAGCCAGAAAAAAATAATTCAAGTATCGTGAAGCCACAATCAAGATAATACAAAATTTAGCAGGTTCTGTATTAAAGGATTAGAGGGCTTAGAATATGACATTCATAAGGGTAAAGGAGCTAGGATTACAACCAAGAATCACCTACCTAGCAAAGCTGAGTATAATCTAAGAAAGACAGAAATAGACATTCGATGAGATAGAAAAATTTCAAGCATTCTTGAGAAAAGAACAGAGCTAAATAGAAAATTTGACTATCAAATACAAGACTCAAGAGAAGTATGAAAAGGTAAACAAGAAAGAGAAATCATAAGAGACTTATTAAACTGTTTACATTCCTACGTGGAAAGATGATATTTCTAACTCATAAGACCCTTCCCATTATTAGAGTAATCAGAAGGAATATATATAGACAGAGGGCACAGGTGTGCGCAGGTGTGACTATGAAGAGATGATATCAAAAAAATAAAATTAAAGGGTGTGAGAGAGATGCACTGGGAAAAAGAGAAAGGGAGAGGTAGAATGGGGTAACTTATCTCACATAAAAGAGGCAAGAAAAAGCTTTTACAGTGGAGGGGAAAAGGGGGAAAGGAGAGTGAGTGAACCTTACATAAGAACTGGCTCAAAGAAGGTATAATTTACACACTCAATCCGGTATAGAAATCTATCTTGCCCTACAAGAAAGTAGGGGAGGAAGGGGATGGGGGGGTGACAGAAGGGAGGCAGATTGGGGGAGGGTGTAGTCAGAAGCAAAACTCTTTTGAGGAGGGACAGGGTGAAAGAAGAGAGAGAATGGGGGGGGGAATAGGATGGAGGCAAATACATAGGGAAATACGCTAGTCTTTCACAACATGACTACTATGTAAGTGTTTTGCATAACTACTTATGTATAACCTATATCAAATTGCTTACCTTCTCAATGGGGGTGGGGTGGGGTGGGGAGAGAAGAAGGAAGAGAATTTGGAACTCAAAGTTTAAAAATTAATGTTAAATTTGTTTTTACATGTAACTGGGGGAAAATAAAATACTAAATTAAAAAAAAAGATCCTGAAGCCCAAAGATATTAAAGATTCTCAAGGTCACAAAGTACATTAGTAGTGGAACTTGAATCAGACATTACCCAGTTCTACTTACTCTGAAACCAACACATTCCCCCAAGTCTTCCAAATCATTTGGTCAGTGTAAAGGTAATGGTTACCAATTTACAATATAGAGTAGATCAAAATTAGTGGTGTAAAAGTGAAAGGATCCTTATCCCATTTCCTTTACCATTTTCCTCCACATTTTTCACTGTTCCTTAAGACATTATTTAAATGTCACCACAGCCATAAACTTCTCACTCTAGTCATCAGGAAATCATTACAAGCTTACTTACTCCACACCAAAGCGGGGCTTCCATTTTAAATGTAGTAAAAGGGGAGATATCATTGGTTTAAAGATGGCAGAATGTATCCCAAACCCTATTCAGGATACAAAACAAAACAGACTTATTTTGGGGAAAAGAATAATTTTTCCAGAATCATCGGGAACAAAAACTACATCAACCAAAGGTAATATTGGATAAGGCAGCCCCAAATCTTTCTGTTACTCAGGAAAAAGTTGTGCTTTGCCTGTGCTTCCCCATCTTCTAACACTCATATGCAGAACTAGATACACAACCATTTTTCCTACCTGTGCAAGTGTGAGGTCAATGTATGATTATTTATCTCGAGACATAGGTGTATGTGCGAGAAGGGGATCGAGGTGGCTCAGCTGGGGCAGCTGGGTCATTAAGGAAATCCCAGATGAGGATTGTGTCATCATGTGAACTACTGACGATCTGGAATTCATCAAACTGGAGTCGGAAAACTCTTCCTGAATGCTCCTAAACAGGCAGAAAAAAAAAAGTCTACATTGTTTTGTAGCCTACCATATTAGAATTTCTTCAGGGATCCAGGCAGTAGGTATCTCTACTTTTTCAACAAGATGCTCCTTGATCTATATTTTTTGGTCTCTCTCTCTCTCTCTATATATATATATATATGTATGTATGTATGTATGTATGTATGTATGTATTGGTCCAGACTAATGGGACAGAAATGCAGTATGAAAATGCTACAGCACGTCCGTCAGCTGCCAAGAATGATTCTTCACTAGCAGTTCTAAGGACATGCACAAAAATAGATTTAACTGGGATTCAAGGCAGGTGAAAATAGTATGAAGATTTGGCAACGATAAGCCTAGATTAGAATGATATTCTAGAATTCAAACAGTAAAAGCATTATATTATTCTCTCTTACCCATTTTCAACTTAATACCACATGTGAACTGAAATGGAGCTCAGCACTTCTACAGATTTGCTTCTTCTCTCCCATAGTACATGTAGGAAGCACTACCTAAACACTGAATGCTAGTGAAACTAAATGCCAAGAGCATTTTTCCCCTTGTTGTTCTTGGCTGGGGGTAGTAGTCAAGACTTCCACTATCAAAAAGGAGAGACAAAAAAAAAAAAAAAGACATACATGCAAAACTATACTATTGTATTTCAGCTTCAGAAGTTGCTATAAGCTTGTAGAGTGACTTTTCTGTCCGGGGAGGGAAAAACATAAAAGGGAACTGGCCTGCAGAGAGCATTTGTTATCTGTGGACTTGCCCCTACTGTTTGAAAATTGAACACAAACAGTAGGAGGTTTCCTATCTTCAGCATGAGCTGGGCTTGATTCTGGAGGCTATGTGAAACAAAGAAGGAGGGGTAAATGGACTGAAGGTTGCCCTTTAGCTAGAGCTCTTGACAATTCTGAAAACCATGCTCTGTCCCACTCCATCACTGCTGCTAGGGCCTGGTATATTTAAAAAGCAAATTTTTTGTGTCCAGTTTCCTCCTCCTACTGCCTTTTCAGTGGACACTAATGTTGTTGTTCTTAAAAATGACAATATAGTTTATCAGAATGTCAGTTTTGTTCAGTGCCTTAAAAGTCACCACTGACAGATTCCTTCAATACTTGCATTTTAACAGGACAGGGAAGCTACCCTGTCACAAGGCATTTCTTGAATCTGAGATAAGAACAGTAAATTCCCAGATGGTATCTGGATACCTATTTTCATAGTTTTCCTCTCTTTCCTTCCCTCTTTGTGGTTTGAGTGAGGAAAAAAGAACTATTTGAAGTTCACACATATTACTACCAATTCACAATTTCTCATGCTTAGAGAGCTCAAATTGGAATCCAGTAGATAACTAATTTACTTTGTTCATTAAATGTACTGTGACCCAAATGGATTTTAAGTTATGGCCAAGAAAAAGGACAAGATGGTGTCTTGGGCTCCAAAAGGGAAGGATGAGACTTTAACTTCTAAAGGAATTCTCTTAGCACTCTAGTAGTTACTACAGTCTCGAGAGTCTTCACAAATTTCTTTCTTTCCTAGGATATCATGACTACATTTATAAAGAATCTTGGGGCAGCTAGGTGGCACAGTGAATAGAGCACCGGCACTGGAGTCAGGAGGACCTGAGTTCAAATTCGACCTCAGACACTTGACACATTTACTAGCTGTGTGACCTTGGGCAAGTCACTTAACCCCAATTGCCCTCTCCCCCCACCCAAAAAAAAGAAATCTCTAAAAGCAAGCTTTAAAGTATCTCTTCTTTGCACTGATATGACCTATATCACTTTCTGGGGGAACATTTTCTCATTTCAACCTACATACTCATCTCTTTTCCCTCTCTTTGACCTGCCCAGTCCAGAAGAGATGTATACTGCAATATGGGACATAGGCCTTATTTGCTAGTATCTTTTCTGTGGACCTTTGTTTTCTAAGGAAGGTGATGAATTTAAAAATGTAGATCCGAAGTATGTTTTTTATTAAAGCAAATGGATTACTATGCTTTCCTAGGAGTTCACAGCTTCATGAACAGTATGTATGAAGGACAAATAGACCAATGTAAACCTTGAAGTATCTACACACAATCTTACAATAATAGGATATTATTAAGGAACAATTATTTGAAAAGCCATTTGGTTACCTTTTAAAATGTGTGTGTGTGTCTCCTGTTTTGTTTTTCTAAAATAAGATATAACTGGATAGTATAAGGTTGAGCTCAATTAAAATGAGATGACAGAAATAAATTTCTAATTCCCATTTCTGTGCTAAGGCACAGGAATAATCAGGAATAATTTAGAGGGAAGTTTTTGTTGAATGATGCCAAAACAACACATGGATAATAGAATTATAGGATCACAGATTTTAGAGTTAGAAGGTGCCTCAGGGACCACTGAGTTTAACCCCTTCATTTTATGTAGAAACCATGATACAGAGAGGACAAGTGACTTGCTCAGGGGCCACATATCTAACAAATGTCTAACAAATCTGAGGTAGGACTTCAACCCAGGTTTTCCTGAAAATTATTTACAAAGCATGAGTGAAAAATGCACATGCATGCAAGTAGGTGACACTGCTGATAGGGAGAGAATGGACTTTAAGCACCCGCAAAAAAGGCAGGTTCTGAGACAAAGTATTCAGACAGAATGCCTCATTCTGGGTTCTTGCTTTTCCAAGTTCTCAAAAGTACAAAGGAGTCTTCACTTCCTGCTCAGAGTTCTTAGCCTAAGAGGAGAAGCTTTCAGGTTAAGGCCATTAACATTTTCCCAAAACAAGCACCTGCCAAACAACAGAACAGAAAGCTAGTGGTTTTGGAAGGTGATGCTCCTCCTTCTTAGTCAGTGCTTTTCAAAACTCCCCAAATGCAATGCTATGAATGGGGAGCAAGGGGTTTGAAAATCCCAAATGAGGAGGGAGTCATGTTGCCAGAGGCACCCTGTCTTGAACAAGATGTATAACCAAGGAGGGGTGACCAGAGCGTGTATATGAGGGGGCCTGGGGAAAGGGGTCACTTCCATTCCCCTGGCACTTTGTGTTGGAGCAGGTGTGCTGGTCCTCACACACTGGACACATTCCAAAGTGGATAATTATATTCTCTTTCCCTAAGTACCCCCTGCAGTTTCTAGTGGATATAGAATTCTTATTCACTTCCTGTATTAAACTGTTGTGTTTAGTTGCTGTGCAGCTGTTAAACAGCTGCCACATTCCACTTCATGCACTTTTGGATGAGAGGCACTACATAAAAATATTTTATTGTCATGTATATGCTGCCTTCTCATTTGGTCCTAGGTTTTGTGATGTTCGGCTATCAAATCCAACCCAAGGCTCCACAGTAGAGGAACATCTCCATTTCTAACTTGTTTCTTAATTCTTGACCCCAAATGAAGCTCTTACCACAAGGGTCCGCAGACAGAGAGTTCCTGCAGGAGCACGGGGGTCCAGAGCAGCTACGAGATTCCATACTTTAATTTTCCTATGGATCAAAAAAAGAAACAACCACAAAAATCTTTTGTTAAAAGCAAAATTTAAGGAGCAGAAATTCACATAAACAAACATCTACAGTAAACAGAGCTTATATGATAAATTTAGCTTGTGGGAATACACATAAACCTTTTTGTTCTCAAGACATGGCTTTTGCATTCACTCTTGGGTAGAGCTTAACAGGGGGAAAAGTATGTGGTTAACATAAAAATGAGAAACAGGTGAGCTTCACTAAACAGGACACAGACAGATGGAAAGCTTACACCAAACCTGGAGAGGGTAAAAAAGAGATATTTGACACATCAGATATCTGGTGATAACAAGAGCTTAATTAGAACCCAGGAACTTCTACTTTTGGTCTCTCTTTGCTGGCTGATTCATAGAACAGCAGTAATTATATGTGCTGGGGAACAGGTGATCACTTAAAAGCCCTGGAGTTTACATTTGTATACTCTCTAATTCTGATTTAACTATGCAAAGTCTAACAATTTCATTAATCAGTCATAAGTTACTTCTTTATGTAAAGGAAATCTCTAATGAATACACATGGTAAGTACTAGACAAAATCAAAAGAATGGTGGTTGGCAATGAGAGGTAGTGCAACAAGAGAAAACAGCCTTAGATTTTAACATCTGGAATTTACCATCCCAAAACTAATGAACAACTTCCCATGGGAGTAATGGTGATGACTGACATAGAGGGATAAGCAACTACTACATTAGCAAATGAATGGATATTATCAGTGTAAGCAACTGAAGATCTAAGGAAATGCTGCTAATTATTCTATGGATATTTTTAAAAATGTCTTTAAGACTAAGTTATGGCCTTTTTGAGTCAGACAACTTAAACAGAAGTAATAAGAGTCCCTTTAAAAGTGTAATTAATCAAATATTTACTGAGTGTATTTAACTAGCAATCTATCTATGTGACATGAGTGGGTACTGTAACTTAGAGAAACCAGAGTGAAAAACCTGCATATTAGTGAAATAGTTACTACTGAAATATTTGGACAAATAAGTCAAAATGGATGAAAATAGGGTAGTACTTTTGGAAGCCACCTGAAGAAGGCTAAATGCAAAGGGTATCGACTAAATTTCATAATTACTGACCCCTTCCGTGTTTCAGGTTTGACAGAGGACTGCTCTTTTCATTAACTTTTATTCATACAATGGCTCTTTTACTTACAAGGCCTTTTCTACATCTGCTATTAAGGCTTTTGTTTGCATTATAAATTACATACATGGTCATGCTAAGTAACCAAAATAATTAGGAGACAGAACAAGCTTTGGACATAGAGTCCCACAAAGCTTGGGACTAATTGTTATGATAAAGCCTCTAAGCCAAAGAGATACCCTACAATGGAAGCGGCAACCCATTGCTAGTAAGAGAGTAACTCTACCTTTAATATCTTAAGGTAGGGGGATAGAGGGAGGCAGATTTTCTGAATCTTGTTGAAAACCTCACCCATCATAGGCCCCACTGACTATCCTCTTGTTATCAAATCGAATACAGCGCACCAGTTCCTCATGGCCCTCCAGCACTCGTAAACATGCTCCACACTCTATGTCCCACAACCTAAAAAAAGAGAGTAAAGGAAGAAACGGAAGTGTATTTCAGAGAACATGGATTATAATCATAAAAATTCACTTACCATAAACATAAACAATGCTTAAAAACAAATATTAGAGTACTGAATGGCAAGGGAAATCATCTTTTTAATAATAATGATAGCACAACTTTTGATTCAGAATAGCTCAGAACTTATTTACATCTGGTTATGATGGCCTGAGAAGTGCCCATGAAGATGCAGACTACTGTGCAGCTAGTTCAATCTTTTTTTTTTTTAAAGTAAAGCACTTTAGAAAATTTTATTTTTTAAATTGTTTTTATCTTATATAAAACTAGTTTGGAGAGAGTTGATACGTAATCTTACTTTATAAAAAAAAAGGGTGAATGGCAAACATTTACAAATCACTTGGAAACTTAAAAAGAAAATCACAAATGAAATCAGTAATTTCATGTGTGTCTACCCATCATCTCTGAATACTAAATGACTTATTACTACCAAGGAATTAATATTTACATAGGTATTGAAATACATCTAGATGAGTTCTGCTGCTTTAAAAATACACAAGAGTGATAACTTAGAACACTCTAACTTTTATAATTTAAGATCATTTTAGGAAAGCAAATGTTTGTTTTCATGATTAGGAAACAAGAATACTTTTCTCACGGTCATCATCCAGTATCAAAAACACTGCACAGTTTGATTTACCTTTATTTCACTGTAAAATTAATCCCCTCCTACACGTGTGTGAACTATTTTGATATTCAGTAGTTCCAAAAGCAACTCCCCGCCAAAAAAATTTAAGGCTAGATTTTCTTGCCCTTAAAAACCAACATTCTCCTCCCCTTCCTCAAACTAAACCTTACAGTACTGACTCCTAACAATGAACGCAAATATTTTTTAAAGCTGTTAATAAAATATATTTCCTTTTGGTCTGACCATGGGAGGTAGGAAAGATATTCTCAGCTCAAGTGTAGCATATATTTCCAGTCACTCTATACTATATAATCTTACAATTAGATTTTCTTAGGCATAAACTGGTCAAACGTGTATAAGGTTGCCTGGAAAGTGAATGAATCAGTCCAGCAAGTAGTGCCCTCTGAAAACAACAATGAGAATGTAGATCAACCATTTCCCTTCCTTGCAAAGTATCTCTAATATACACTCCACACAATTTGGTTTAATTATACATAGAGGTTGACTAATTTTTTTTGTTGTTTCTTTATGGTGTAGTATAAGAAGGAAAGCCTTTACATTTAATTTAGAAAGGAACTTCTTAGTGACACATACATGTATGTATATATACATATGTTTGTGTATATGTACTAAAGTTAATTTAAATTACTATATGCTTTAATTTATCAAATTATATGTAAAGTAAGAAAATTCTATTAGAATGATTATATTTGGTGCTGAATAAAGGACATTCTTTTTTTTTCCTTGTCTTGATCTTTTTTTTTTTTAAATTTAATTTTATTATTTTTTTGATATGTTTAGTTTTCAGCATTGATTTTCACAGGAGTCTGAATTACAAATTTTCTCCCCATTTCCACCCCCCCCCTCCAAGATGGCATACACTCTGGTTGCCCTGTTCCCCAGTCAGCCTTCCCCTCCATCGCCTCACTCCCCTCCCCTCCCCCTTTCCATAAGTGACATTCTTATCTCACATCTTCCTCCAGGAGTGAAAGGAATGGAAGAATCTTCCAAAATCTCAGTCATGTTTGTGTCAACATCTTTATGAATTCTTCTTTTTTTTTTAAGCAGAAGGCAAGGCAACTGGGGTTAAGCAATTTGCCCAAGGCCACACAGCTAGTAAGTGTGTCAAGTATCTGAGGCCAGATTTGAACTCAGGTCCTCCTGGCTCCAGGGCTGGTGCTCTACTCACTGTGCCACCTAGCTGCCCCATGACAACATCTTTACGAAGTGAGAACATCAAATGAAAATTTAACTCTTCAGATTCTTTATAACTGCCAAAACATATATCTTCAGTAACAGAGGGAAAAATGAAACTGCCAGTAAGGTATGTGGTGTTTGGATGACATGTTCTCTGTATGAATTCTTCAGGGGGAACAGAAATCTTTCTGAAGCAGAGGCAGAGGAAGGAACCTTTGGCTTCTTAGTTTGTACTTTTCTTTTGGTCCTTAACTTGCCCAGGCTGGAAGTACAAACAGCCTCTCATAGGCCTGTTCCCACTGTTGTTGGCATGGCAGTTTTGACTGGCTGTGTTTCCAGCCTGAGCTGGTTCACTTCTCCTACTGTTCCCTTCACTTTGGGCTCACCATATTGGTGCCTGACTCAGTGCAGCCTAATGGCTTAACCTAGTGTAGCCCAGAACATCTGAGCTCAAGTGATCCACCATACTCCTTTGCCCCAGTAGCAGGGATACAGGTATAAATAGACTACCATGTTTGGCTTTGGTTGGTACTTTCACCTCACACAGAGGTAATTTTAGAGAAAGAAAATTTAAAAAAATTATTATTTAATATTGTTAGTTTTCAGCATTGATTT
>CM053624.1:85677596-85697084 GCA_028646595.1 Phalanger gymnotis
CTCCCCCCCCATCCCCTTTTCCCTTACTTTCTTGTAGGGCAAGATAGATTTCTATGCCCCATTGCCTATGTATCTTATTTCCAGTTGCATGTAAAAACTTTTTTTTTGAACATCTGCTTTTAAAACTTTTGAGTTCCAAATTCTCTCCCTTCTTCCCTCCTCACCCACCCTAAGAAAGCAAGCAATTCAACATAGGCCACATGTATATCATTATGCAAAACCCTTCTACAATACTCATGTTATGAAAGACTAACTATATTTTGCTCCTTCCTATCCTATACCTTTATTCAATTTTCTCCCTTGATCTTGTCCCTTTTCGAAAGTGCTCTATCTGCCCTCCTTTCTATCGTCCCCCCTTTTTTTATCTCCTTCCTCCTTCTTTCCTATGGGGTAGGATACCCATTTGAGTGTGTATGTTATTCCCTCCTCAAGTCAAATTCGA
Source organism: Phalanger gymnotis (assembly GCA_028646595.1). NCBI lineage: Eukaryota > Metazoa > Chordata > Mammalia > Diprotodontia > Phalangeridae > Phalanger > Phalanger gymnotis. The sequence continues at coordinate 85,678,039 of CM053624.1, forward strand.
TGAGAGCAAGATTCACTCATTCCCCCTCACCTGCCCCCTCTTCCCTTCCAACGAATTGCTTTTTCTTGCCATTTTTATGAGAGATAATTTACCCCATTCTGTCTCTCCTTTTCTCCCTCTCTCAATATATTCCTCTCTCATCCCTTAATTTGATTTTATTTTTTTAGATATCATCCCTTCACATTCAACTCACCCCGTGCTCGCTCTCTCTCTCTCTGTCTGTCTGTCTCTGTGTATGTGTGTATATATATGTATACACACACATATGTATATTCCCTTTAGCTACCCTAATACTGAGGTCTCATGAATTATACACATCATCTTTCCATGTAGGAATGTAAACAAAACAGTTCAACTTTAGTAAGTCCCTTATGATTTCTCTTTCTTGTTTACCTTTTCATGCTTCTTTTGATTCTTGTGTTTGGAAGTAAAATTTTCTATTCGGCTCTGGTCTTTTCAGTGAGAAAGCTTGAAAATCCTCTATCTTATTGAAAATCCGTATTTTGCCTTGGAGCGATATACTCAGTTTTGCAGGATAGGTGATTCTTGGTTTTAATCCTAGCTCCACTGACCTCCAGAATATCATATTCCAAGCCTTTTGATCCCTCAATGTAGAAGCTGCTAGATCCTGTGTTATTCTGATTGTGTTTCTACAATACTCAAATTGTTTCTTTCTGGCTGCCTGCAGTATTTTCTCCTTGATCTGGGAGCTCTGGAATTTGGAGGCAATATCCCTAGGAGTTTTCTTTTTGGGATCTTTTTCAGGAGGTGATCGGTGGATTCTTTCAATTTCTATTTTACTCTCTGGCTCTAGAATACCAGGGCAGTTCTCCTTGATAATTTCTTGAAAGATGATATCTAGGTTCTTTTCTTGATCATGGCTTTCAGGTAGTCCAATAATTTTAAAATTATCTCTCCTGGGTCTATTCTCCAGGTCAGTCGTTTTTCCAATAAAGTATTTCACATTGTCTTTCATTTTTTCATTCCTTTGTTTCTGTTTCATAATTTCTTGATTTCTCATAAAGTTGCTAGCTTCCACTAGCTCCAATCTAATTTTTAAGGTGGCATTTTCTTCAGTGGTCTTTAGAACCTCCTTTTCCATTTGGCTAATTCTGCCTTTCAAGGCATTCTTCTCCTCATTGGCTTTTTGTAGCTCTTTTGCCATTTGAGTTAGTCTATTTTTTAAGGTGTTATTTTCTTCAGTATTTTTTTGGGTCTCTTTTAGCAAGTCATTGATTTGTTTTTCATGGTTTTCTCACATCACTCTCATTTCTCCTCTACTTCTCTAACTTGCTTTTCCCATTCTTTTTTGAGCTCTTCCATGGCCTGAGACCAGTTCATATTTTTCTTGGAAGCTTTTGATGTAGGCTCTTTAACTTTTTTGACTTCTTCTGGCTGTATGTTTTGGTCTTCTTTGTCACCAAGGAAAGATTCCAAAGTCTGAGTCTGAATCTGGGCGCATTTTCACTGCCTGGCCATGTTCCCAGCCAACTACTTGACCCTTGAGCTTTTCGTTGGGGTATGACTGCTTGTAGAGTGGAGAGTGCTTTGTCCCAAGCTTGAGGGGCTGAGCTGTTGTTTTCAGAGCTATTTCTACACAGCAAGCTCTGCCACACCAGCACTCTTCCTCCCTCAAGAACTGCCAACCTGGATTGCAACTCAGATCTAAGCAGGCTCTGCACTCCTGCTGCGATCCACCACTTAATTCCTCCCACCAGGTGGGCCTAGGGCCAGAAGCAACTGCAGCTGTAGCTCTGTAAGCAGCCTCAGAGCTGCACCACCTCCGCCACTCCCAGGGCGGCCAACCACCAACTCCTTTCACTCTGTCCCTACAGTTTTTCCACTAACCTTCTCTGTTGTCTTTGGTGTTCGTGGGTTGAGAAGTCTGGTAACTGCCACGGTTCACTGATTCAGGGTGCTACGGCCTGTTCTGCCTGGCTCCCGGTCTGGTTGGTCTGGGCGCAGCGTACACTGGGCTCTGCTCTGCCCCCAGCATGGTGCAATAGACCTTACCCAGAGACCATCCAGGCTGTCCTCGGCTGGAGCCCCACTTCCCTCAGCTATTTCATGGGGGAGAGCTTTAGGCAATTCTCTGCTTTCTAGCCACCACGTTGGCTCTGCCCCCAGCAAATCTTATTTTTAAAGGACCCCCAACTTCTAACCAGCTATCTGAAGTCCACTGTCTTTTTTATTTCTTTTATCCAGGATATACATACATACATATATATATATGTATATGTATACACACACACACACGCACACACACACACACACACACACTCTTTATACAGGTTTAATATTTAGTTACTAGGAAAGAGATCATCGACAAAAACATTACTTCTCTGACTCTGCTCAGGAGCAGTCTATGTCCTGCAAAGAACTAAAGAAAATCTTTTACAATTCAGAGGTTCTTTTTTTTAAAATTGTCCTAAAGAGAATAAAATGAAAACATGATGCCATCATTGAAACTTGGGTAACCTGCGGATCCAATAGGGATAAATGAATGGAATAGGCTATAATTTTTCTGAAAGGGTTATCTGTTACTCACCTGATAGTATTGTCAGATGAGCCGCTCACTACTAGCCTATCTCTGTACTGCAGACAGGCAATGCCTCGCTTGTGGCCATTTAAGGTCCTAACAAATTCACAAGTACTCGTGTTCCATACCTGAGACAAAAAAAATAGTATTTGGTAGTTCATTTGGGGCTTTTTACTGGCAAGCTCCAGGTGTGGTATAGCCCAAGGTCTGTGCCATAAGGGAAATTATTTTTGTAGGCAAAGTCATCTTTTTAATATAGGTGGTATATCTTTTGATTCAGAATAACCTAGAACTTACTTGCATTTGGTTTTTTATGGCCTGAGAAGTTGGCAAATAAATGCAGATTCTGAGGCCGATTCAATCTTACAGATGTTTTCTTGAACTTAAAACCTATACCTGTCCTTCCCACACTCAGGAACATCATGACAATGAAGCATCTAAGAGTAATTAAGATCTATTTTATCTTTAAAGTCATTATTCATTTAAGTCTAGGTCAATTCCTATATTAGCTGGAAAGTCATCTTGAAGTGACACTTAAACATAAACTTGTCTTTGATAAAGTTTTCAGGTTAATTCCTCTTATTCTAAGTTGAAGAACAGTTGGCAAAGAACTGATTTCCAGGCTAACAATACTTAGAATTTCTTACCTTTATAGTCCTGTCTCCTGATGCAGAGACAATATACTTGTCATCAAAGTCCACAACATTAACAGCAGCTCGATGTCCTACCAGCACCCTTCGAAGGGTGATATCGGTGGGGGAGGCCATATCCCATACAGCAATAGAACGGTCTTTGGAGCATGTCACCATCATTCCATTATTGAAACGCAAATGAAGAACTGCTTCACAATGGTGAATCAATGTGTTCAACATTTCACCTGTATTTACATCCCATACTCTGGAAAGAATAAAAGTGAACTGGGCAGGTGAATTGGAATGGAAGAAAACTTCATGCTACAATTAATTCAACAATATACATAAAGGTTCATAAAATTTTGTGGTGAAGTTACTGTAGTCTTCATTTAAAGCCTTGAGAGTGACTTCAGAAAAGGGGTTCTAATGAACAATGGGTGTGTGTGTGTGTGTGTGTGTGTGTGTGTGTGTGTCTATCCCTGCTTACTTGTTCTAGTGCTTATGTGTGCTGTTGATAAAGAATTGCCCTCCATGAATTTGAGTTTACAGAATAGCTATTAGTCTACTTTTCTCCCCTTTGCCAGTCCCATAACAAACAGATTTCTATCCCTTCTTCTTTCAATGATGTAATCATTAAAAGTATCTCATCCTATGGATGCTCAATAAGTGTTGGATATTGATGACAATGAGGATTAAGGTAGTGTGGGCCTTTAAATCAACAGAACAGAAATAGGAATAGCTTATGCTCTTCACAGAGGATAAACTGCTATAATAAACATTTAACTCAAGAGTGTCTAACAATGTAGACAGCTGTTTTTTTTTCCATTTAAAAAAAGAAGTTACTTTTGATGCATTATGTTTGCTAAGTCCTTTAGCCTAAGGCAAAATTCCTTACCGAGGTTTCCTGCAGTGTTGTCGGTACCCAGAACTCAAACTACACTGGACTCCAGCAGCATAATGACTATGTCATCAAATCACTAACGCCTCTGGAAATTGAGTGCCCCCTCCCTTAGTGAAGCTTGCAATTAAAAACTGCAGGGATGGCAGGGGAGGGGCTGGCAAGAAGAGAGTATCACTCACCTATACAAATTTAAACTGTGATGTTGTGCTGCCATACTATGGCTGTCACCACCTGAAACTGATGCTTCGTCATATAGACATATAATTTCTGTGAGGTATTTTTCTAGATGAATGTACAAGTTTGCCATAAAGATGACAAGTTAAATACCAATTGGCCAGAGTGGAAAGGTTATTACTTTCTGGTATAAACAGTAACTATATAACCTAGAATGTGCATTTTTAAATGTGCAAAAATGCCAAATGATATGGTTCTGGGAAAGAGCTTTTTTAGTTCTAGAATTTTACATCATGATTTTATATTGTTCCTTAGATGTAGTTTTAGAAACATGTTCCTCAGAATATATGCAAAATTACTAAATTTCAACACCAGCAAAAAAAACAAAAGAAGAGTGGAAGGGAAAGGTTTCAGAGCCCCAACAAGTTGTCTTTGGTCCCTCATACCTGACGGTGGAATCAGAAGACCCAGTTATGATCACCCTCTCGTCATACTGGAGGCACAAGACTGATCCTGTATGTCCTGTGAGGATTCGCTTGCACTCCAATGTGTTCTTATCCCAGATCTAGAAAGGCAAACAAGGAGTACAGACACTTGTGATCATTGCGGCAGTGGGCTACGTGGCAATGGTTTTATTATAGCAGTTTGGCTTGCACTTAGGCTAAAACTGATAAGGGAGTATGCAGTATACTTTTTTTTTTACAGGTAAAGCTGAGTTTAAAAACACTTTTAGTATTTGTGGTTTTGTTATAAAACAGATTTTATCTGTTTCAGTGAGGAACAAAGGTACTATGCAATTACTGCAGGATCAATCACATTGTAAGGAATGCCCATCTTGGATAGAAGCAGAACACATCAACCTGGATCTGATAAATTTATATAGGCTCTTCTGGTAAATACATGCACTTATGAGGAAAACACTTTAGACTCTGGGGTGAGATGTATACCCTAAAGCCCTAAAAATTCTCCTCTGCCTTTCAAAATTACTATTATTAATGTTCTAAATTGCTTTGGGTGATGGCTGACCTTTCTACCTCAACTTCCCTAATTGAGCGCACAGGAAGCCTCACCTTGATAGTGTTGTCTCGAAGGCCACTTACTATCTTCTGATCATCATATTGTAAACAGTAAACTCCTTTGCTAGTTTCACTCCGGCAATGGATTCTCTGTAAACTGTGTCTTCCACAACGCCAGTTAGATTCTATTGTCTGTGAGGGATGGGTGACAAGTGGCAACAATTAGGCCAATCAAAATCACTCAACTTCTCTCTCCTGATGTCATAGAAGCAAGAGTCAAAATGAGGAAAGATAGACGATGCACACTTCATGCTTATTGATGGGTTCCTCAGAACTAGAGCCAAATTGGAAATTTGTTTTCTAGGCAATATGCCTCTATCTTTAGAAGTCGACTTAATGGCACTTCTCCATCTGCTACCATTCCTACAGATTCATTTTTCTAGGACTTTAGAAACTGACCCTGCCAAAAGAGGTCACATATTAATCAGCCTCATATGTTCAGCATTCTATCTGAATATAGATCGACTATCTCAACTGATAAGCTTTTGTCAATATTGTCTGAATTTAACTTTCAATTATCTTTCAGGAGCACTTACCAGATCTCAACATTATATGACATAAAAGTATCAAGCACCATCAGAAGGCTGATTAACAGGCAGTGATGGAAAGATTAAAGATTTGGCTCATGACTTCCTAGATGGCAAGAACCTTAATCATTTATTAAGAAAATGACCTTTTAACTCAAATTAATGCATTTTATATCCCTTTGCTCAAATATGTACATGCCACAGGATCACTACTGTAGCAAACCAACAGTTTTCATTAAAATTTTACAAATACCTGTGCAGAATCCACAGATCCTTACCTCAATGTCCTGTATAATTTTAGGATAAAGTGCTCTATAAAAAGAGTTTGGAGGGGCAACCCCATCAGGAGGTTTGTTTTTGAATAAGTACTGTCCCCTAGAAGACAAGAAACATTTATTAATGATTTCACCTTTTATTTATATAGCTCTTTGCACTTTTTCAAAATACTGTCATACCCAGATTTAATTTGATCCTCAAAACCGCCCATTAAGGTTTTTTTTCATTTGGCTTTGATATACTTCCGAAAACAGTTTACCCAAGCTGCTCCATTTTCCTTTCTCATTGTTTTCATTATAGGCCTTACAGTTGCCGACCTGGTCATGCCATGGTTTGTCTTCATTCTCGGCACTTCAGTGGGTCTTGCATTTCATATTATGCGGAGGAGAAGAGTGAGGAATGTGCAGCTCTTCCGTAAGGTAGCCTGGAGAACTGTTGTCCTAATTGCCATTGGAGTCCTTTTTCTCAACTATGGACCAGCAGATGGACCTTTGTCCTGGAGATGGGTAGGGCTCCCAGGGGTACTTCAGAGGCTCGGCTTCACCTATTTTGTTGTGGCCCTGATGCAGATTGCCTTTGAGGTGACAGATATCCAGAGGAATCAGGCTGGCATGTGGTGGGCTCCTCTCCGAGATGTTGTCCTTTACTGGAAGGAGTGGTTCATCATCGTTGGTCTGGAGATCCTCTGGTTGTGTCTGACATTCCTGCTGCCTGTTTCTGGTTGTCCCAGGGAAAACTTGCATTTTACAGTATCCATAAACACATCAATATGTTTACACTGATTTGTGAACTCAGTACACTTTGGAATGTTGGAATACTCATCAGACCCAATGCAGTATGTAACAACAGCAAAAATAGAGAAATACATTAGATTAGGACATTTCATGGTTAAAAATACTCATAGCAGCAGCTTTTGAAAGATGATTTTATTAAATCATTACACTTGGTCGTTTTATTGCTACAGCACAACAAGGCCATTTTATTATTGTTAACACCTTTCACTTCTCATTTTAACTGATTGTCTTATTCTGCTCATCCATTGTAAGTTTTCATGTGGACAAAATGTTTAAAAATAATTTGGAGAACATTTCTTTGTACTATGATCACAGTGAGAAATATAGAAAATAAATCTGTATGACATCAAAAACAAAAACAAACAAACAAAACCGCCCATTAAGGTATGAACGTAATCTTGATTCCAGAAGTTCTAAGTCAAGAAGTACATAACTCTGAGACAGTGTTCACTCTCTGTTTTGCATTATTTACAGAGATCAATTAGCAGCGATTTGCTTTCTAATAAAACAGGGTTACTTTCTGGTAAGAATAACACACAAATAAAATGTACTTTGCTTATTTCTTGGCTTCTGGGACCCTGGATTGTGGAAATCTTGAGTTATATTTGTAGTAACAGCCACTTATTACTTTCGTAGATGGCTGGCTACAAGTATTTTCTAGGGCAAGACTACAGAGTAACTGTACAATGTCAAGAGATAAAGTCAACACTGGTAGTGTTCACATGCTACTCTACTTATTATTCCAATGAGTAAATATTACGTTGGCTTTTTGAAAATAATGCTTTCATTGGTGAATATACCACGTGGATACAGCTGAGAATCAAAATGCATGGCCAACAGTCCTTTCTACACTAGGTAAAGCTGACATCAAGATCAATGGATCCTCGTATGAGGTATAGCTTAATATAAGACTCATAGATCTGGAGGATACCTTTTTTAGGTCCTTACCCATGTGGGCTTAGTTGCCTTGGCTGCTCAGTTACCCACACATTACTGGACAATGTGGCAATACTTTAAAAGCGGAAACTCGGTTTACTCTTATAGAAAACAAAAGGAGGTCACTGGAATATCAAGCAGCAGGCAGAAGGTAAGAAGAAGAGAAATGCTTACAAGTCTTAAGGCAGAAATCAGACTTCACAGGTGCATTTCCAGCTATGCATACACACATGCTTTTTCCTGCCTTTGCTTGATTCCTAGTAAGGAACATTTGTTAGCATCTCCTTCCTTATGACAGTACATCTCTACAATACTCATATCCCAAGCTAGATTTTTGCTACAAAAAAATTTCAGTAAATGGCAATCACTTCCTGCTGTGTAAAAAATTTAATTCCTCATCCTGAAGTTAAGGACCCACCAAACACGGTGTGGAAGCTAGTAAACCCCACTATGGGCGTACTAACTGCTGTTATGACTGGCACAGTGCCTTGCAAAGTGAAGACAGGCAGAAATGCCTCTGAGTGTAATCCTGGCACTAGAGAAATGCCGTTTTCGCTGGGCCAGTCATCCACTCCTCCCTCCACAGCTCCATTACAATATAATTAATTGTTCAATGTCTCCAGGAGTATTTCTCCCCTGCCCTCTCCTTATTATATACCTTGAAAATTAGTTGAGAAAATTTCCTATTAGGAAGATAGCTAGCTCTATTGTCTACGCTGATACAGAATATTAAGCTGGCAAGGAAGAGGCCAAAATGCTAATATTTGTGGGATTATTTGTGCCACCTTTTTTGGTGGCAGAGAGAATGTATATTTACAAAAAGAAAGACATAACAGAAATGCATTTAAGGGCAAAATGGCCGAAAATACGCCTCCTTTAAAAAGTTATCTTATCAGTGTGTTCAAGGTGAATGGATTGCTGCCTTATAATAGAAATTAATCATAGTTCTGAAATGAGAGCTTACAATACTGGCAAATGCCAACCATACCCCAAACAAGTTCCTGTCTTTCTTTTCACTTCCTAGCACCCTGCACACACATACCTCAAGAGAACTTGCACATGTCCTGACACTATTTCAGGGATATCGAAGAAAGAGGACACTTGTACACCTGCATCTATTTACATCTATAGCTTGAATCCTAACACTTCAAGTCATTGCTGAGAAAAGAACCAACCTAGACAGGGCATAGGGAATATATTGCTGCAAAATGCTCAAAGTTAGTTCTGTCATTTCTTCTACTGTATTTCCTGAGGCTGTTGGCTTAACACAATAGGAAGACATCATTTTTTCACTGAGTAAACAATGAATCCATACCATGTGTAAGGTTTCATGCTAGATAATGCTTGATTGCTTTACAATGAACCTGGAACATACGTAGATAACTCATCATCCTCTTAAAAAACTGACTTCTCATCTAGCATCTGAACAGCCACCAAACAAAAGTACTAGAGAAAGGGCACCTGGATGTCAAAAAACCTAGGTGTGCATGCTTTTTTGCTGGTGTCTCTGTATCATATGCTCAATCCTTTTAGAAAGTTAAGTTCTTTGAGAATAGGGACCACTTCTACCTATGTGAAGTGCTAGTACCTATGAAAGTGTGGGTACTTGATAAATGTTAAATATTAAGAGCAAAATGTTATCATAAAATGTGGCCTGCTGATTAAGAAAATGGGGCTTTTCCCAAGTGGTCTTTTATTGTACTTTAAGACTTATCATTATTGAGCAGAGACAGTATACTCAGCACTGTACAAGACAGAAAAATGACAGAGTTCATGCCTTGGGGGGTGGTGGTACATTCTAAAGCAGACCAACAAATCCATTTGGATATAAAATATAACTGCTGAGAGGAAGCTAAATCTTATTTAGCCTAAAGCTTCGTTGGTAGTTTATATTTATTTTTTTGGATGGGAGGATTTGAAGAAAGCTTCAAAGATAGAGTGCAGGCAAAGGTACATCACTGAAAGGCTTCAATGAAATGGTGAACTTTTTGGTACATATTTCAAAGGAAGAAGGGAGTGACTGAGGGAAGATATGAGGAAGCTACTGCTATTGTTCAAGGAAGCTTGAATAAATCACAAGGAAGGAAAAGTGATAAGGAAAGAGACAAACATCAATCACGAAAGTGAGAAAGGGAACATGCAGAAATGGAAGCAGCATTGATAAAGTGATTTTACATTAACAGTAATATTATCCAGAGCCTTGATGTGATGATCAAAATAGTTTTAATTTATGGAGGTAGATCAAGTTAAGAGGGATGTAGCTGATACAGAAGCAGCAAGATGTTGCGGAAGTAGAGGGAATCAAATTAGAACCCCAAAAGAAAAAAAAAGAGTAGGAATAGGTTTAATCTTCTATCATTGGAAAGTCTGCAGGAGTAGCAGCCATATAGCTGGTATTGAATCTTGGTTGATCTAGATTTCATATCTTGGAAAAGGCACGAGACATATTTTCAGTGAGCATGTTTGGCTGCAACTATAATTAAAATAGTTTTATTCAGGACCAGACCTGAATATAATTATTAATTATGTGAAGTCTGTTTTTGGTGTTTTCTACTTCCCTTAGTGACCTATTTTCTTCAAGTTTTTTTCTCTTCTTTATCCTAATGAAAACCTATGCATCCACATTGAAACATCAATAACTTAAAATAAGTTTTAAAGTGTTATTGCTTCCAGTGGTATTAACCTAAAAGAATGGGAATGGATTTCTAGTTGTGGAATTTTTAATCAATACACTAGAAGCAACCAACTTTTGTTGTGGTTCAGTTGTGTATGCCTCTTTTGTGACCCTATGGACCAACTGTCCATGAGGCTTTCTTGGCAAAGGTACTGGAGTTGTTCGCCATTTCCTTCTCCAGTTTTAGGCAGAGGTTAAGTGACTTGCCCAGGGTCACACAGCTAGTAAATATCTGGGATCATATATGAACTCTGGTCTTTCCGATTCTAAGCCCAGTGCTCTATCCACTTTACCACCTAGCTGCCCCTAAGCAACCAACTATACTATGCCAGAAGAACTGGGTGCAGGGATGATTTCATTTTTGGCTTTTCAATCCCAGGGTGTAGCAAAGTAAGTACCTTGTAAATAGTAGATAGCTTAATAAGTAACTACTGAACGGAATTTCCTATATGACAGACTGATCTTGGTGGTACTGATGACATCTCTGTAAAAGTATCATATGATTGTATTTTCATTTGTATTGTCATATGCAGCACTCATATCTTCATTTCCAAAGTAGAGTGTTACTTATGAAAACAAAAGCCTTGTAAAAGTCATATTATGGTAGCAAATATAAAATCTTAATAGAAATTAACATAGCTTTGGTTAATGCAATTTTTGTTTTTAAAAAATGCCTAGAAATTTTTCCATGGTAACTGGTTTTATTAGAAATTTTTGTGACAAAGAGAATGAAAGAACCCTCTGAAATACTAATCTGCTTAATGTGTTTAAATACTGAGTTTCAATCACAAAAGTACCTACATATTTCAGAAATATTCTTGGATGAGTCTATTTTAAAAAGTATTCCTCAAGTCAGTAATTTTTTGTCTTTTTATCATACGAGATGAACCAATGATGCTAATTTAGAGACATGTGAGAATGCATATGTTTACATCATTTTTTATACCTGCTAAAATGCACGAGTGCCATTTTAATCTTGTTTATGAAATATTCATATCCGGCTTTCTTGCGGTCAATATCCTAGAGATACCCTTGGACAGAAAATTATATATAGATGTTTTTTCCCAAAGCAAGGAAGTTTTAAGAAAAAGCTAGTTTCCTATTAAAGGAGCACCTTGAAGTTTTGGTGAAATGCCCTTTGTTTAAAGTCTCTGAGTCCATTAGCTAGATAATTTCCCAAAACCAGTATTTTGGGATTAAATTACAAAATATCCCGAGAAAACCAAAATGAGATTTGGCTTCAAATCCAGCCTCTGTCACTTATGACCTATGCGACCCAAATAATCTCTTTAAGATTCAATTTTCTTAGCTGTAGAATCAGAAGGTTAGATTAGATGACCTCGGTTATTAATGTATGTTGAGACTACAGAATATCAGCTAAAAGGGCAAGCATACTCTTTGTTCTTATTTCCAAGATTTCATTAGCTCTATTTTACATAATTTAAAGAGTACTGGGCCCAAAAAAATTTATTAAATGGAACGGGAAAAAATATTTCCCATCCTATTTTTGCTACAAGCTAGCTAGGCCACTGGGCCATGTATTAAGAAGCACCACCTGGCTTCCAATGGCTATAGATGCCCAGTACCTGAAGCTTTGTAGTAGCAGGAAAGTTGAAAAAGCTCACCATCCTCTCCGTTCTGCCAGGCCTCTCCATAGGGAGTCCGTCCTGACCATTCTCTCGATGAGTTTCTTCCACAACATTCCATCTGATGTCACTCGATACCACTCTTTGCACACAAGCTCAGCGGCACATAGTGATTTGGCATCCAGGTATGATAAAATGTTTTCAGCAATATGATCTAAACCTCGAGCTGTGGAAAAAGTACAACGACAATGGGAATATGAAGTGATTCCTCCCCTCCCCCCTTCAAAAAGTCCTTTAAAGACAAAACAGCATTTGGTCTACTGTAAGGACACATCATTGTCCCTAGTGTGGTCCAGTTTCTCTCTGAAACACAGAGTTGGATAAAATGAGTGTTAATATTTTTTCTATAAGGTTACAGAAACAAACTGTATTTTCCATCTTTCTTTGGATAAGGGAGCTAAAGTTAACAACCAGCAAAACCCCCAAGACATTAAAAATAAAAAAGAATCCAGAAAGCAATACACATCTATCTATATGGATTTCAGCATTAGGAGATGAGGATGTTCTCTATGGATGGCATCTCAAACTCTGTGATACAGATCTCCAAAATCTTTATATTAGGGCCATTTCTCATTTCTTTCTATAGCACTTCAAAAGCTCTTTTGTAAAACATTAATATTTAAAATGTGCTAGGGATAGGGGTTGCATATCTGGAGAAAAGGGTTAGTATACTTTGTATTGTACTATTTGGGACAAGGAAGTGGTAAGAGGTGGGTAGAGAGAAAGAAAATACTGATGCAAGTTAAGGTCGCTCTCTTTAAGAAGCATAGGTGTAGGTCAGGAGCACAGTTGACAAGACACAGCCCTTCCATCATCGGAGATGAATTTTAGTGGAGGGGAGGAAGAGAAAAAAAAAGTTCGAGGAATTTGTATACATTTTTTAGCATGCAGAAAAAAGTAGTTTCTTTGTGTTTTAATAATACCACTGTAAAACAAAAGAAGTAAATGACTAAAAATGAAAGGACAATGGATTACTCCCCTCCTCTTGAATACTTTCCACCTTGAATTTCTGTGACACTCCCTCTTCAAACCTCCCATGACTCCCTGTCCCTCCACCTTGTCAGCTTGAGAATCTTGATTCTTCTTTCATGGAAAAAAAAAAAAACTGAGACCATTAGCTGAGAGCTCCCTCTTCTCCTTTCTTCATCTTACATCATCATTATGGTTTTCTGCCACCATTTTCTCTTCACCTCTGTTTTCACGTGAAGAGAACATGTACAAGTGATCCCATTCCATCCTACCTTCTCCTATAGATTGCTCCCTCTATCACCCCTACTCTTTTACTTATGCTCAGTCGCTCCCTTTTTACTGGTTGCTTCTCTACCGACTACAAACATGCCCATTCCTAAAAAAAAACTTCACTTGTTCCATTCCTCCCTGTTAACTATTGTCTCATATCTTGCTTTTTTTTTTTCCTGGCTAAACTCCTTGAGAAGGTCATCTTTCATTTCCTTTCCTTTCACACCCTTCTTAATTTTCTACAGTTCAGCTTCCAACCTTATCATTCAACTGAAACTACTTTTTCCAAAGTTACCCAATACCAATCCTCATGCTTCTTGACCCTCTCTGTAATCATCCTCTTCTCCCTAATACTCTCTTCTAGGTTTTTGTGACACTACTTTCTCTTGTAGTAGAAAACCTCCAAGGAGTTTTTCCTCCTAGCTGTCTGACCTGCTCCTTTTCAGTCTCTGTCACTGCATCTTCATTTAAGTCATGTTTGCTTAATGTGGGTGACTCCCAGGGCTCTGGCCTGGGCCCTCTTCTTTTCTCCCTCTGTATCATTACACTTGATGATCTAATTATTTCTATGCTGAGGTTTCTTAGATCTACTTTATCCAGCCATAACCTCTCTCCTAAACCTCCCAATTCACACCTCCAATTGCCTATTGAACATCTCACACTGGGTGTCTCATAGGCATCTTAAACTTAACATAACCAAAACTGAACTCATTATCTTTCCTTCTAAACCTATTTCCAAATTTCTCTATTACTTTTGAGGACACCACCATCATCCCAAGTTCACGTTATGGGTGTCATCCTTGATTCTTCACTCTCTCTCACCCCCATAGCCTACCTGGTTCAGAGTCCTATTGATTTTGTCTTCATAACATCTCTCATAAATGGCCCTTCTCCCCTCTGACATTGTTAGTAACCTGGTGCAGGTCCTCATCACCTCACTCTTGAACTACTGCAATGGCCTTTTAGTTGGTCTCTTGGCCTCAAGTCTCTCATTCACTCCAGCTCATCCTCCATTTAGCTGTCAAGTTAATTTTCTGACAGTATCATTCTCCATTTAATATTATAGCTCATACCCATTATAAGATCCCCATTTCGAATCAAAATATTTCTCCTACCATAGAAGCATCCTTCGACTTTCAATGAAACTATATTTCCTCCTTTTTCCCCTGTCCTGTTTCAATCTCTCCTTCTGCCTCCTCACCCTTTCCCTTGTAGATTTTCTTCTTCCTGAGAAACTATTGGAGTTATTTTCCTTTTATTGTTAACCTTTGGCTTGTTCAGGGTACAACACATATTCTCCTCTATATTCTTCCTTCTCTCACTCCTTTCATGCATCCTTCCATTCTGCAGTTTAGTTCCATAAAAAAACACCGATTCACCTATAGGCTGGTGTTGGGAGGCTGGTTCTCTACTATCATTTCTATTTCATTTCTACTTTCACCCTTTTCTCCTTGTGTATTTTTAGAAAGAAATCTCTTAATGATCTCCTCTGATATTATTTTGTTGTTGTTATTAACACAATAATTGTGTTTCTCTTTTTTTTTCTTCCTTTTTTTCCTGGGGTAATATATTTTGTAGACTGTGCCTTCATTGGTTGCTCTATTTGTTTACCTTGTATTTCTGTTATCTGGGGTGTTTGAAAAGCAAACAGTCTGCTCAGGTCTGGTTTCTTTGTCGGAATGCTTCAAATGCCTCTTTTATTGAACATCCATTTTTTTTCATTGATGATTAGCCTCAGGTTTCATGAACCTCACCCCCATACTCAATAAATTTCAGTGGCTTCCTAACACCTCCAAGATCAAATCTTGTTTGGCATTCAAAGTCCTTTATAAGTTAGTCTCCTCCTTCTGTATTTCTTCTCCCGCCCCCCCCCCATACTCTTTGATCAAATGACACTGGCCTTCTTGATGTTTCATGAAACAAGGTACTCTATCTCTCAGCTCTGGGCATTTTTCTGGCTGTCCTCCATGCCTGGAATGCTCTCTCTCCTCATCTCTTTCTCCTGTCCTCCTTCCTTCTTAGCCCAACTAAAATCCCAACTTCTCCGGGAAACTTTTTCCCCAATGTCTCTTAATTTTAATACCTTCTACATCAAAGCTATCTATGGTCACATGAAAAAATTCTCTAAATCATCATTGATTAGAGAAATGAAAATTAAAACAAATCTGAGGTACCACCACATACCCATCAGATAGGTTAATATGAGAGAAAAGGAAAATAATAAATGCTGGAGAAGACTGGGATACTAATGCACTGTTGGTGGAGTTGTAAACTGATCCAACTACTATTCTGGAGAGCAACTGGGAACTATTCCCAAAGGGCAATCAAACCTCTGATCCAGCAATCCAATTAGCAGGTCTGTATTCCAAAGAGATTTTTTTTTTAAGGGACAGGGCCTATCTGTACAAAAAATATTTATAGCACCTCTTTTTGTGGTGGCAAAAAATTAGAAACTGAGGAAATGCCCATCAATTGGGGAATAGCTGAACAAGTTGTGGCATATGAAGGTACTGGAATACTATTGTGCTATAAGAAATGAGGAGCAGATGGACTTCAGAAAAACCTCGAAAGACTTACACAAATTGATGCTGAATGAAGTGAGCAGAGCAACATTCTATATCAGGGCTGTCCAAAATGCAGCCAGCAGGCTGCATAGGGCCCACAGTGCGCTTTATGGGACCTGCCTACAAGCATGGAAATTTATATAAATGCTAAGCAAACGAAGCCGAGCTACCACAGAGCTCTTGCTAAAATGGCAAATCAAAATATATTGTCTATTGTTTCAATAAAAACCTAAGGTTAGACAGCCCTGTTCTATATGGTAAGAGTAATACTGTGTGATGACCAACTATGATTGACTTAGCTTCTCAGCAATACAATGACCCAAGACAATTCCAAAAGACTCATGATGGAAAATGCCATCCACATCCATAGAAAGAATTGATGGGAGTCTGAATGCCAATTGAAGCGTACTATTTCAACTTTTTTTTTTCCTTTTGTTCTGTTTCTTCTTTCACAACATGACTAATGTGGAAATATGTTTTACATGTTTGCACACATATAACGTATAGCATATTGTTTGTCGTCTTGGGGAAAGGGCTGGGAAGGGAAGGAGAAAAATGTGGAACTCAAAATTTTTCAAAAAATGAATGTTGAAAATTGTATTTACATTTAATTGGAAAAATAAAATACTATTAAATTAAAAATAAAATAAAATTAGAAGAGAAAAAAATTAATACCTTCCTTCTGTTAATTATTTTGTACCTATCCTTGATATGGTTTGTTTGTTTCTATTTGTTTGCTTGTTGTCTTCACCATTAGATTATGAACTCCTTGAGGGCAGGACCATCTTTTGCCTCTCCTTCTACCCTAGCACTTGGCACAGTGTCTATCCCATAGTAGGCACTTAATAAATGCTTACTGACTGACTGGCTTGGGTTGCATTTTGAGCTCCTTTGCTTTCTGGAATACATTATTCCATTCCCTCTTGTGGTTTCTGATGGGTTACTTAAGATTTCCTTTTCTTTATTCTTGGTTGCCTGTAGAATTTGTTGTTTGTCACTGGAATTATTCAATTTAACCACTATGTGTCTTGGATTTTGCAGCACAGCATTTTTCCCTCCTAAAGAGAATCTGTGAATTCTTTCAACTGGCCCTTTGTTCTTTTTGTAGTTCAGTCACGTCTGACTCTTAATGACCCTATTTGGGGTTTTCTTGGAAAAGATATTGGAGTAGTTTGCCATTTCCTTTTCCAGTTCATTTTACAGATGATGAGGAAACTGAGGCAAACAGGATTAAGCAAGTTGCCTGGGGTCACACAGCTACTAAATGTTTGAAGCTAGATTTGAACTCAGGAAAACAGGCATTCATGACTCCAGGCCTAGTACTCTATCACTGTATCACTTAGCTGTGCAACATTTTGTTCTAGGACACTTATAATCCTTTGTCTCTTCACACCTGGTCCTCTATATCAATATGTTTTGCTTTGATAGAGATCTTTTGTTTTCATAGAGATGTTTCCTTTTAATACTATTGCCTTTTGCTTCTTTTCTCCAGATTGTTCTTTACTTATGGGAATTTGAATTCCAAATTATCCTCTTTTTTGTTTCTTTGGCGAGGTTTGCCACTGTAGATTCAAGTTTTTCTATTCTGCCAATTACTACTGCTATAAAATTCTCTTCATATTTCACATTTCTCTCTTAAACTATCGAGGAACATCTTGCTATAGTTCTATGCACTCTTGGGAATCCACAGGGTTCTCTGCCTCATCAAGTGTTGGTTCATTTTCTTTTGTTTTGTAATATTTATTATAGGATGTCTGAAGTTGTTTAGATGATCTGGAGATCATATTCCCTATTTGTTATTAAAACCTTGCCTACTGATGCTCAAGATCTTTAACTAACAAAGTTTTAACCTGAGATCTTTGCCAATCTTTTCCCTCAGTGCTCACTCTCTTACTCCTTCCTCCCTTTGACGGCATTTTCCTCAGGGGTTGGACTTTGAGCTATCTCAGATGTGCTTCTTATACTGGGAAATTCAAATTTTGCCAGCCTTGGTCTCTGCCCCAAATGTCTTCTGGAGCAGGAGAAGAAAGAAATGGCTACAGGTGGATGCCAGTCTCCGCCTTCCTTTTTTTCTCCCAGGCCTGGTGGAGCCTTACATATGCTGCCCAGTTTCCTCTTTTCTGACTGAATGATGATGAAGCATAATGTCCTGCCATGCTGCAGTTTCGACCAGAACAAGTTTCTGGCTTTTGGTTTCTCAAGTGCAAAAGTCAGGAGGCAGAAGGCAGAGATGAGTTCTGTTATAAACCCATGAGTTGGTTTGTGTAGCCTTGCCAGAACATAGTGGCTGAACTTATTAAGGATTAGCTTTTCTGCTGTTACTTCATTGGTTTGTTACCTTCTTAAGGTTCTTGGTGTCTTAGACCAGTGCAGTCAAACTCAAATAGAAACAAGGGTCGTAGATGGCGGCTGGAAAGCAGGGACTGGCGTGAGCTCCCCACCAAGTCCCTCCAAAAACCTATAAAAAATGGCTCTGAACCAATTCTAGAACTGCAGAACCCACAAAGTGGCAGAGGGAAGCAGGGCTCCAGCCCAGGACAGCCTGGATGGTCTCTGGGTAAGGTCTATCACACACAGAGCTGGGAGCTGAGTGGAGCAGAGTCCAGCATGAGAGGCACGGACCGACCAGACCAGCAGCCGGGTGGAGTGTGCCTTAGCGTCCTGAATCAGTGAGCTGCAGCAGTTACCAGACCTCTCAACCCACAAACAGAAAAGACAACAGAGAAGGTTAGTGGGAAAAGCTGTGGGGACTGAGTTTGCGGTTCGGTTCGGCCACTGCCCCTGGGGCAGCGGAGGTGGGGCAGCTTTAGAACTAGGGCTGCAGTTGCTTCTGGCCCCAGGCCCACCTGGTGGGAGGAATTAAGTGGCTGATCAGAGCAGGAGTGAAGAGCCTGCTGAAGATCTAAGCCCAGTCCAGGTAGGGGGTTCTTGGGGAAGGAGGAGTACTGGTGAGGCAGCGCATCCTCCCAAGCGTGGAACATAGAACTCTTTAATCTACAAGCAGTCATATCCTGCTGAAAAACTCAACGGTCAAGTAAGTTAGCTGAGAACATGGCCAGGAGGCGAAA
>CM053624.1:85697584-85734867 GCA_028646595.1 Phalanger gymnotis
TATTGAAGTCTCATGAGTCCTACACATCATCTTTCCATGTAGAAATGTAAACAAAACAGTTCAACTTTAGTAAGTCCCTTGCAATTTCTTTTTCTTGATTACCTTTTCATGCTTCTCTTGATTCTTGTGTTTGAAAGTCAAATTTTCTATTCAGCTCTGGTCTTTTCACTGAGAAAGCTTGAAAGTCCTCTATTTTATTGAGTCCTCTATTTTATTTTTCCAACCTATTTCATGACTTTTAAAGTTGAGCTCTGCTCCTGGAGGGAGGGGCAGTGTCCCAAGTTTCTTGTGCAAGGGGTGCGGGGAGGCCTTGGCCACTCATCTGCTGTGCTGGGGGCTAGAGGCCTTACAGCTTGCTCACTGTGCTGCTGACCTAGGGCCTCAGTTGCTGAGGCTGGGGCTCAGGGACTCCTGTTGACTTGCCCAGACACTGCCTCCACTGGACTGAATTCTCCTTTTACCCAAGTGAGACAGATCTTTCCTGCTGACCTTCTAAGTTGCCTTGGGCTATAAAATTGTTTCACCTTGTCTTTCTGTTGGTTCTGCCACCCTAGAATTCATTTTGAGACATTTTTTATAGTTGCTTGGAGGTGAATTTGGGAAGTTCAGGTGAGTTCCTGCCTTATTCTACCATCTTGGTTCCACCTCTGAGAATGTAAGCTTCTTGAGGGCAGTAACTGTTCCATTTTAATCTTTTTATCTTCTGGTAGGTACTTACTGATTGATTTCTTCTGGGATCACTTTCCCTGTAGAATTTCAGTCCATGAGATGCTACTTAATTTTTTTTTGAGCTCTTTGAAATATGCTCTTTTAAAATTTAAGGTACAAATCAGACTATGCTCTGTTTTCCTATTCTTATCACAAATAATAAACTGAAGCTACTTCTCCCAAAGGTTCCCATCATTTCGACAATTCGTATTAATTTATTAGTTTGACTACCTTTAGAAGGATGGAATTATTAAGGGAAGCCAATAATTTATTAGCTATTGTGGAGGAAAGGGGAAGTAAAGATGAAGAAAGGGAGGAAACGAGAAGGAAGGAGAGGGGAAGGAAGAGAGGGAGGCAGGAAGGAAAGGAGGGAGGGCAGGGGCGGGGAAGGAGAAAGGGAGAGGGAGAGAGAGAGAGAGAGAGAGAGAGAGAGACAGAGACAGAGAGAGACAGAGAGAAAGTGCGAGCTCTTTTAAGATGTATAATGGAAGTTTTTCATTGCTACTATATTACACCTTTGTGATATACTTATGATGTTTCCCAAACATATCTAATTCCTTTTTCTTTAAAGACAGTCTTGGTATAGTTTAATAAGCTGTGGTTTAGTTTAATGATCATATACATATATTTATACTTCTGCCTCTGGGCTTTATCCAAAAGGCCTCTACCATGTGTACCCCCTCTCCCCAACTCCAATTCACCTGGTTCCTAGATTTCTTCACATGAATATATCTGCTTAATATAATAATCCCATCTCTATTCTTCCTTCTCTTTTATCCTTTTACAGACCCTGCTTCTTCTGAATAAGACATGACTTGATAATATTAAGTCCTGAAACACTGTAGAGCATTCTAAATGTGATCTACAATCAATCTAACCATTCATGCATGAAAAACCAAGTGGATGAAGAATGTCTATTGATTGGACTATGAGATAGTAATTATATGGGTAACCCATAGAGCTGATCCATCTGTAAATATATTTTCGACAGACACAGCAAGTGGACAATGATAAGGGCCCAGAAGTCAAGAGGAAGAAGAGAATGGGTTGTACTGCCTTTGAGTAACTGAGCAGTACAATTAATGTCTCTAAGTTTGTTTTTGAAACAAAGGCCCATCTTATTAATATTAATATTCTTTCAGTGACGTGGTATGGCTGCAGCTGTGTTTAGAACTAAAGTTGTGGTTTACCAAAAAGGCAAGAAAAATATGCATGGTGGAGGAAGTGGCACAAAAGTTGCCACTAGAGCACCATAGGACTAGTTAAAAGGGTGGTCGCGTGGGGACAGTGAGGGATACCCAAAAGACAGCCAACATGTTTTACAAGTATCTATGCAATGTCTAGAGATCTAGAGGGGCTACAGAAGACCCTTGAATAAAAAGACATAGTTTGCAATCTGCATCACTGGAAAGAGAACACACAAAAATATTACACATTTACTGATGTATCCAAGTAGAACCTTCCAAAAGCACATTCTAGTTATGGCTCTCATCCTCCTAATTTGCTTTGTTACCTGAACTTTGTACATTTTTATGTGAACCTCTAAGGAAACTGGTTTTATTGCTTGTTCCATTTTTAGATTTTTTTTTTGCCTATTAATTTCTGGGTGTCTCCACTGCAAATTTTTTTTCTACACTGTGGATATTCTCTGCAGCTTACAGTCTTTAACACATGTTAATTGTATCATGTATTTGCCACTTGTTGATATTCAGTTTAGCATCTTACTAAATATGGTCTCATGTGATGTTTAAAATATACTGTAATAAGCTCTTCGAGGGCTTAAAATATTTCATACTTTTTTTCATTAAAAATATCTGTTGAATTGATTTTCAATCTGAAGGGTCAAAGTGATGGTGAAATACTTGCTTATGGGATTAGAGAAAGAAAAGTACTTAATGGGAGAAATGCAATTTGTTGGTCTCCATCTTCACTTAGCTGTCATCATACTCAATCTGGGCACAAAGTAGTTCTGTACTTTGCTTGTACTTGGTATATCTTCAACCAATCTACCTGAACATCCTGATGTAACAGAGTTGCATTAAATTTTACTGTACAAAAAATTAAACAAAAAAGGTATTCCCCAAAAGACATAATAGATGGTAATGGGTTAGAAATTTCTTTACATATAACTAAGAAGGAATAAAAAGGGAGGATACTCAGAATGTGATCCTCTCAGTACGTATCACTATATAGCAGGGATATTTGCGCCTTGATATTTTTAGACAAAGTTTTAAATCTATTGTCAAAACACATTCTGTAAGATCCAAACTAATTGAGAGGCAGGGAAGAAAGAAAAAAAGAAAGATGACCAGCTCAGTGATCTTTAGGGCAATGCTCTAGTTTTATATAGACCTTACTTGGTTTTATTAGGAAAGCAAACTTCCTATAGGCTATTGAAAGCATTTTCCTTCCTTCCGAACTTCTAATCTCATTTTAGGAATCAGCAAAGGAGCAAAGTTAGAAATCAGATGAATTCCAGCTGTCATCAGCACCACTCTTTCAAAAATTGGCAGAAAAACTCTGCTACCTTATAATTTTGCCTGAAGGTTATTTACATTTTCCCCACATGGGCATCTTTTTTATGGGATTTCATGAGACCAAAGACTGCAGATCTGGGCCTTTCTCAGAAAAGAAGCTGAATTCTGAGAAATGCAGGATTCGTCTCAATTTTTTTTCATAATAGGACAAAATCCCACCAATGATATTGGGGAGATGGAGAAAAGAAGGGAAAACAGAGAATCGGAGAAAGATGGGAAAACTGAGAATCACTTTAATGTTTCTGCTGTTGCTTAGAGAAGTGTATTATGCCCTTCCCTACAGATGTTACCATTTCTCAAAGGCTGAAATTACTTCTGTGAAGGTAGCTTCTTCTTTAATACACTACTTTCTGCCTCGCCAGGATGTGGGTCTTGCTTAGGGCTGTAGTAGCTATAGCACCTTTCAACTAAAAACAGCTCTACAAATACTTTTCTGGTAGTACAATGTACAACACTTACTTTGCTTTGTAGGGATGAATACAAATTGATGAAGGTTTCTTTTTTTCCTGGAACAAAACAATTCCTAACAGGTTCTTAGAGGTTCTTTCTTGTTAAAAGAAGGACAAAAAGAAGAATCAATATCACAGGACCAGAAGATCAGAGAACTGGAGTTCAGGGGCCCTGCCTGTTTGTAACCTCAGACATTTTTACTAGCTGTGTGACCCTGGGCAAGTCACTTAACCTTTGACTATGTCATCTTCTTCAACTGTAAAAAAAAAAAAATGGGGATAATAAAAGCATCTACCTCAAAAGTCTGTTATAAAAATTAAATAAGATAATATTTGTAAAGTGCTTAGCACAGTATTTGCAATATAGTAGGCACTTACGGTTTTCTTCCATTTCTCTTCTTTCCTTCTGTCATTAACTAGCTTCTGATGACTTTGGTTAGGTTGATTAACCTCTTTTTATGTAAAAAAAGGATTGGCTCAAATTATCTCTAAAGTGCCTTCCATCTCTAAAAAGTTCCATGATCTTATGATTCACACAACTATGCTATAGAATAGTTGCTGATCTGTATTGGTAGAGTAGGATTTCTCACTGGGGATTTCCTACACTAATAAAATCTCAGGTTTGGACAAAAACAAAATCCCAAAGGAAACTCAGACTCTTTGCAACACTAGACAGTGTTTGTGTACAAAAAAATGCCTCTATGCTTCCTTCTTGTTCTCTTTCCCCCATCCCTATGTCTTTCAGTGACAATGGGAATTAGAGCCCCAAGAAGGGTATGGGCCAATATATTTAATCTCTCTACTGATGCTGTGCCTCTTTTTTCCCTATTCTTACCAATTTTCTCATTACCAATTTCTTCTTCACCACTGTGTTCAGTGTTAGAGCTTGTTGCATATTTGAGAGGTCTGTGTTTTATCCTTTTAGCTTTTTAGATAAAAGACTGTTCTAAAAATTTGACATTCAAAATGAATGTTTCCCTCTCTTTAGGACTTTATTTTTCATTACTTTTTTGTTAATTCTACACAAGGGATCAAGTCAGAGCAGTATGTCCATGAATAGCTTACAGGTATAATGAGACTACTGGGATGCTCCCCTCATTTGGTCAAAGGCCATGGCTATGGATCATAAGGCTGCTTCTGTCTGCCATACTTGATTGTGGATCTTGGAGACCTCAAAGGATGTCTAGTGTCCTCATGAACACAATGTTTTGTTAGCTGTAGGAGTATATGAAATTGCTTTGTCTACAATAAATAGATAAAAAAGAAAAGATAATGACAGCATAGCACTTTGTAAAACCTAACATATGTCAGTTATTATTCACAGAACTTGGCTTACATTTTGGCTAGAAGGATTTAAATTAAAATTTCTTCAGAGTCTAACATCAAATAGAACAGAATCTGGTGGTCTTTAAAAATGAGACACATTTTCTTGTTCAGTTATTTTAATACATAAATATATATGCACATATGTAATATTTATAATCATGTATATACATGTTTACACACATACAGTCCTTGAGACCTACCAGGTATTTTTAATGTTAATGTTAGAATGTGGTATATATAATCTAAGAAGTAGGAAAAAGAGTCTTTCCTAAGTGCCCAAAAGCCATTAGCACATTAGTTTAGGGCAAATCACTTTCATCCATAGAACCTGGTCACTGCACTCTTCTCTGAGGACAAATTCATCTTTTCCTATGTTTAAAGTCTGCCTACATATTAAAACTGAATGTTAAGTTCATAAAGTGGAACCTAAGTGAACAGAAAAGATTTTTTAATATGCTACTATGTATGGCCAACATGAACTCCATACTATCTAGGTAGACTGGTACCATCCAGAATAGTGAAAAAAATTGGGTACTTGTAGAGGAACTGTAGTTTCAGAAAGAAAAAAAGGACCCATGACCTGCTGATCAAGGATGTAGGCTCAGCTCAAGGGAGCTGAGCTGGTTCTGGACCTGGAACAGGGGAAAGATTTGTCAGGAAATTTCTGTGTGACACCAGCTGAGTCAGATTTCAGGTGGCTCTGAGGATAGCATTTTTAACCTGAAGTCAAGTGTGTGGACTTAAGACTTAGACAGAAAAAGATGAGAGAAAGACAAGGAGAGAGAGAGAAAAAAAAGACAAAAAAGGAGGAGGGAGAGAGAGAGGGGGAGAGAAGAGAGGGGAAGAGGAAGAGGGAGAGAGAGAGAGAGCATGCTCAGCCTAGGCCTAAGGATAATAGTCAAGTACTACTTAGCACAGTAAGAAAGGCTAGTGACCCCAATGGCTAAGAGTAGAGGACAAGCCAGTTGCTGAGTGCAGAATACTTAGAAAAGTCTCATCAATACTGTAAACCTGGGTCAAACTAATTGAATAATATGAGGTTGTAATTGCAATTTACGAAATCTGCATATAATTGGTACCTTAGGATTCACTGGGGCTGTTGCAAGAAGGCTATATACTTCACAATGGCTGATTTCTATATTTCATAGAAATTTATCATTCAGATATGAGATACTTCAGAAGCACTAATAAGGAAGTGTTCCATTGAAGAAGGGAGAAAAGGTCATCGATTTCTAGGGGCAAAATTTTGGCAAAAAAAATCCCTCTCTATTCTCCTAAAGCAGTGGCAACAGAAAGAAATCAGCTAGGGAAGCCTTCTGTTTGGAGGTTGCTGGTTTCATTGTATCCCTTCTCCTGACCATAAAGGAATCAACAGGGCATGCTACATTGGTTGGAAAGGTATAATTAAGACATATTGAATGAACCTGACTCAAGAAAATAATCTGCTGACCATTGTCCTTTCTGAACTTAGTATTACTCCACTGCCTGCCTCTATACTTCTGCACAGTCTTGAACTATGCCCCTTATAATGCACTCCATTCTTATCTAGGACCCCAAGAATAACTAGCTTTCTCCAAGACTCGGCTCATGTGCCACCTGCTATAGGAAACTCTTCCTGATCCTTTTAGTTGTTAGTATTCTTTCCCTCCATCTCACATTTTCATCTACATATTTATCTGCTAACATGCTACATACTTCCAGCAGAAGACAAGCTCCCTGAGGGCAAAACAGCTTAAAAATGTTTTGTCTTTATATTTCCAGCGCCTAGCATGGTGTCTTCTCCATAGTAAGGACCTTAATAATGCTTGCTGCATTAGACTGACTACTTCAAGGTCAAATTCCTCCATGAAGTTTCCTAGTACCCTCAGGTGAAAATAACTTATCCTTCCTCTGAATACCCATATCATGTTCTTCATTTCTGTTGAGAATACCACTATCCTTCCAATCAATCAGCATACATTTATTAATCATTTCTTATACATCAGGTATTGTGCTAGATCAAAGATACAAAGAATTTTAATAATACAAGCCCTACTCCCAAGAAATTTATGTTCTAACATGGAAACAACAAGTACATATATCACTGGATACAGAATAAATACAAATAATCACAAGGTAGGTAGGGAGGAAAAGTACTAGCAGTAGGTCAAAGGTGGGGGGAATCATGAAAAGTTTCATGTTCAAATTGGTGTTTGAGCCATATATCGAAATACAAGAGATTCCATGAAGCCAAGTGAAAGAGGCCTTTCCAGGGACAGGGAAAGGGAAGTGCAGAAGCATGGAGATACTGCTATTAGTAAAGTAACAGAGGGAAAGTTAGTTTAGCTGTACTGCAGAGCACAGGTGAGGGAGTAATATCCAATGAAACTGGAAAGATAGGTTGGGGCTAAGTTGTGTAGAGTTTGAAAAACTAAACAGAGAGGTTTATTCTTTAACCTAGAGGCAATAGAGAGCGACCAGCATTTATTAAACAGAGAACTGACATGGCTAGTTTCACATTTAAGGAAAATCAGTTTGGCAATTAAGCAGAAGACAGACTAGAGCAGGGAGAGATTTGAGGCACAGAGATCAATTAGGGAGTTGCTGAAATAATCCAGGTGATGAGGGCCTGAACTAATGTGATGTGTGAGTGGTGATAAAGGGCTGAATGTTTTCAGCCTTGGCATTATTCTTGACTTTTCCCTTTCCTCACATCTCAATCTGTTTCCAAGTCCTATAGATTCTATTACTGCAACATCCCTCATATTTGTCCCCGCTTTGTTTCTCTCACAGTCTCTACCTTATCTTCAGGCCCTTATCTCATTCTCACCCGACTACTTCAACAGGCTTTTAACTAGCTGCTAGACTTCTAGTCTTCTTTCTCTCCAATTCATCCTCTATATAATCATCAAACTGATACTGTCCAACACACATCTGACATGTTATCCTCCTACTTTAATGGCTTCTCACTACCTTTAGGATAAAATCCTCATCCTGGCATTTAAGGCCCTTTATAGTTTTGCTTTTGCTTCCTTCCCCCTCTCCTGTCTCTAGTGTTATTTCATATTACTTCCTCTCTATTGCCTCTAGGCAGTTCAGCTAAACTAACTTTCCCTCTGTTCCTTTACCATAGCAGTATTCTCCATTCTAGTCTAATTGGCCCACTGGCTATTCCTTCTATATCTTTTTACAAGTGGTCCCCATACCTCAAACGCACACATTCTTGACTTCCACTCCTGGAACCTCTCATTTTCTTCAAGGCATCTCAGGGATCAATTCCTATAAGAGGCCTTTTTTGAGCCTCCCCATTTTTAAAAACAGCTTCTTCTTGAAAGTACTTTGTATTGTTTTGAATATACTTTTCAGTTACATATTTGTACACAGGCTGCATTCCTCCTCATAATCTCCTTGTAATGTAATCTCTTTGAAGGCAGGGACTGTTTCATTTTTGTTTTTAAAGTAGGAACTTAAATTATTAGTTCAATTGAATTGAGTTACTGTTTTGAAATAGGGGCTATAATCTTGAAAGGGAAGGCAAAGTTGGGGGTAGGGTGTCAATGAAGGAGTTAGGTCAAGGGATAAGAGTTCTGATCTGCACCTATGGAAGGTTGAAACAAATTTATCAACTTAACAAGCACCTACCTGAGCCGAGGCACTGTGCTATATCACCATTATATTCAAGGTGGGAGTATAGATGGAGAGAACTGAACTGTTTGGTTGACAGTGGATGGCTGTAGACTATGTTTCCTAAAATATCAGAAATAGGAATTTCTAATAAACGAAATCTGTTTCTACCGTGGCAGAGCTTCAACCTCCTTTTTTTCTGTTGTGGCTCTGTGGCCAGATACAAACACTGGGCAATTGGTCCCTTATGATATTCCTTTGAAGAGGGTTAGAGCTCCCTCTAGCACCTTTAACTAAAGAAACACCACAGGCCCTTACAGAGCTGACACAGTTTGGTGTTGCCCACAGTTAACTGCAATATGGAGATTTTTATTTTTAATTTGCTTTAATTGTTGCTACGATATGAATAATTAATAGGGCTGCCTAAGCCAGTTTTGTAAAGTTCACAATACGCAAAGCCAGGAGAGAAATATCTACTTAAAAAAGGAACTTAAAAATGGTTATAACTGTTATATTACAGAATTCAAAATATTTATTCATGATTTGTTATAACATTATGCCCTACCAACGAAAGAACATACTGCCAAATGCTTCCTACAAAAAGATCCTACGAGTCTTCCCCATTTATTCTTCTCTTCATGGCCACAAAAATCACTGCACCTATAGCACTGTACAGGAGTAAAGTAGGTCAGTGTTAGGAGAACCTTGTTCTTCAGTGGGGGGAATGGAAAGGTATGTCTGTAAACACTTAACCTAGTTCTATCCATTCTGCTGGAAGTATTTATAGGCATTATATACCCCCCTGGACAATAGAAGACTATTCAAATTGAAAGCTGTATTCTTCTCATATGCTTGCGGACCTCCTCTTCCACAGTGACCTTGAGCCAATGGGACTGAAATTGTCACTGAACGTATCTCCACTCTAAAAGCTTATATTTCACTAACTATAAATTCAAGAAAATCTATCATTAAAAAATGATGTAGTAATCCCACCCAATCTAGAAAGATCATGACCACCACTTGAGGAGCCTCCAAGACTACAATTAGTTTAAAGGTTACAGCACAATCACTCTGGCACTGCAGCTCCAAATTGAAAAGTACTTTATTTTTCATTGCTGAATTTCAAATCTGTTCCTTCTTAAAAGCACTGCATTCCAACAGCCTTCTTGAAATCAATACAAATATGAAAGCACCTAATAAATTCCTTGAATCAAAGAGGGAAAAATAGAGGTATGCAGAGATTAGCCCTGTACAGAGTTATATCTTGGAAGATCTCTTTATTAAATTCTTCAAAAGCCTGCATTCTAAAAATTAGCAACATTTCCAGTACTAAGCGGTTAACTATGAAAAATATATAATACTCTAGTTATTACATGTAGATACTGTTAAAGCTGCCTCTATAACAAACCAAACAGTGTTTCTAGGGCATATTTTTTCACCTTTCCCCCTGCAGTACTTAGGTGCCTAATAGATTGAGTTCCTTTTGTCTTAAGCCTTAGATACATACACTAAGTCTCTGTCAAAAAACGATTTCAAAAGACTGAATTCCCTAACCCTAACCTCAGCTCTCGTTTCCCACTGCAGGAATCAATGCCAATGGGCAAAATAATACAATTTTTGGCTTTGTATTTTCCCCTTGGGGTATTATAACATCATCATGCTCTTTTCATGGGAAGCACAAGGGAGAAAAGGAACTGTTTGAAAACTGTGATTCATTAACCCAAGATGCCCAATCATGCTTCTTAAGACAGGACTGACTGCTATGCTTCTCTTGAAATCTATTTGATATATGTTTGAAGCTGTAATTCATGATCTAGAACAAGAATGACAAACTTAAATTAACATTGATAGAAAAGTGATTTGATTTTGTCTCTTGGCTCTTTCACTTCATTCAATTTTGGGAAATCCAAAGGCTTCAGAACACTGGCATTAATTAAGCAACAGTTTTATTACATACAATCAAAGCCTTAAAAGGAGAGCATAACAGACAGTTCCTCTTAGAAACTACAAAGTTCAATTAACAGTTTTACTTTTTTGTGGTTGCTAATTAAGGTATTTTTAATTTTTATGATCTCTTAAGTGAATGCTAAAAGGGAATATACTACAAGTGCAAGAGAAGAAAAACAAACAAAAAATTAGTGTTGAAATTTAAGTAGCTACGTGTGCTTAAATATTTTCTAAACTTGGCTGACTGTTTAACAAGTTATAGCATTGAGTAGGAATTAATTTCCTGATTACCATATCCACTATATTCTCTGTGGTCTTCAAAGGCTTGTCAGATTCAACATAAATGGCTGCTGCATTTTAAATCTAGTTGTTATAGTCATAACATACAGATATTGTTCTTTTTATTTTAATTTAGGGAGAATTAATCTCATGCAACTTCATTTTCCATTTAAACCAACCTTTTTAAAAGCACTATATTTTAGTGAGACCCATGTGTTGAGAAATGTTGGTAGGATGATATACATTTTCTCTATTTTACTTTTAATTTCGAATATTATTTACTGGTGAATACATTTTTAGTGAATTTAGGTTTGCTCTCCCCCCCATAAAGGATATTTAGGAAGCATACTCTGAATCTCTTGACTTTTAAATGAAATGTGCTTAGGAAGATACAGTAATAGAGGAAGGGATATCTATTTCTAATTCAGAATTTCAAAAGCCAACAACAAAATTCACTATGGAAACTGATTATGCAAAACGTTAGTCAAATAATAATATTCACACATATTCTAATATTGGGTATTGTATTCAGGTTGTTCCAACCTTGTCTTTGAAAATTATAAATTTTGCCTCAGTTTTATAAAACTGTATCTTCTCAAATGTAACTTACTGTAATTCAGACATTATATAATCTCTACCTTTTGTTCTTTCCCTTTTTTATATAAAATACAATAAATGACTGTTTCGAGGACTCCTAACCTAACAAATTATGTCAGAAATTCCTACCCTCTAAAGAACTGAAAAGGAAAGTTACCCAGAGAACAAAACTCCTTTTTCAACCTATAAAAAACAAAATACAAAAATGTAGCCATTAAGTCCTACAAAACTAAAAGAAAACTGGACCTGAAGAGATTAATATAAAAAAGTAAATCTCACTGCTTAACCCCCAGGACCATGAATACTTTAATCCAAAAATATAACCTAAAAAAAAGAGGGAAAAAAAACTCCCATAAACTGCAAATAAACCCCACACAGATGTAAATAAAGCCACTCTTTAGGTTGCCCATTAATCCACAAGTGGCATATTCATCTTATTTACAGTATTATACCCCCTGCCATGATATTCCATTAGAGTCACGCTACAGACTCCATAGTTAACACTGTAGGAACCATTTCTTTCTAAACCTGGCTTTCTTCCTTTCTCTTTTGTCTCCCCTTTCACATGCCCCTTGCCCCCAGTAGAAATACTTTCAGTTTAAATTTCTCATTCTTTTAGGTGTTACTGATGAACAGGGAAAAAAGAAATCAATGATTGAGTTATACAGCTCAAGATAAAAGAGAACACTTAAATTTAAGTTCATTGCATGAGCAATTCTTAAAAATTTCAGCTTAATATGGTCTTAGTTCTTCATATGAACAAATGCATATAACATGTTTCTATGTAGCTGGGCATGAAATTTGTTAATCTTAATAGTCTTCTATTCTTTCCAATACAGATTATTCAATGTACTTAAAATGAACATCAGAATAACATCTGTGAGCAAGTATTTGCTTTATGAAAATGATTTGATGGACCTATGTCGTATCACTCATTCCTTTAACCAGATCCCCTAAGTGGAAAAGGTAGGGGCCCTGAGGTACAACTATTCTTCTGATGTCCTAATTTCTACTCAATCACTCAAGCATCCAGATTCTTGGATTCTCTCTTAAAAAACGTTTGTGTCTGATGCATATGATCAAGGTCTAAGTAGTCTTAAGAAACGTATCTTTAAAAATAAATGACCATGCTTGAGTTAAGGAGTTTTTTGGACAGCAGGGGGAAAGGCTCCCCCAGAAAGGTGGCTTTGCCAAAGTCAGGGGGACAGGGATTGTAATCCCAAATAATTCTCTTATACTAACTACTCTGAAGGAATCCGTAACAGTTACCATCCTTCACAACTCATTTTCTAACATCACAGACATTTTATATGCAGAAAAATGGGAGAAAGAGAATAGTCAAAATCAAACCTTACATAATTGAAGACCAGGTTTACAAGACAGGTAATTATTATACACTAAGCAGTTAAAGCCAAATAACGGAATTACTGGACAGATAATTCAGAAATTTCATACTGAAAATACAGTACAATATTCAAGAAGGGGAAACAAAGCTGAATTGCTTATGTTCTATGGGAAAGGCGTTGCAGAAAACACGCTGAGAAACTTATAGGTCCTTCTTACCATGGGGCCAAGCGCTAAGTTTAAGGAAAACATACAAGGTCTCCAACTCTTTTCTTTTTCTTTCTGGGGGTTGGTGAAAATGGGGAAAATGATTATAAATCTTTCATTCAAAAGATGGGTGAATAATGAAATGGACAATCACCAAATTAGTTGTATTCTTTCGAAAGTTAACATGTCTCAAGACAAAAAATCAATGAGTAAGGAAAAGAAAACTTTCTGAGAACAGAAGAATGTGGAATCACCTCAATAGGATTAGAGTAGTTCCATTTGTCACACTCTAAGCTGCACTCTAATGTGCACATGGTGAGTTGAGCCCTTGACTTATGGGTGCAAATTTTTTCCGAGGCTAAGCCTAACAGAGGAGTTCTGGAAGGAAGGGCTCTTAAGGTGACTACGTAACTATAGTTCAGTTAGGGAGTAAAAAAGAGTCATGTAGTTACACAGTCAATTGGATATGCTTCCAGGAATGGCTTGACCTGACTATTATAAACTTAAGAAGGTACCACTGTAAAGATACACCTTTTAACACTGCTATTGAGAACTAAGTCTCACTGGGAAAAAAGTCCGTAACAGTGTGAACAAACATAGGACAAATGAATCAAGTGGAACTCTAGCATCACTGAAGGAAGAAAAAGATCACTTCAGTCTTGTGGAAACCTGGTATAGAAGAAAAGTTATTAAAGTCTAAATCCCATGTACCCTATGAGATCAAGTCACTGTTACCAAGAATAAAACTTTACTCATTCACTAATACTGTAAAGTTCAAAAGGAGGGCTCAGGTTTCACCAACTTTGTAGGAGATCTATTTAGACCTCCAGACCTGGAATATATTTATTGCCAGACAGCTCACATGCATTGAGCTTTTGAAGTTGATAGATAATGAGCTGAAGATGCTTACCTCTATAAATATCCATTAAAAGCTGAAAAAGCAGCATATGAATTATAAAGAATTAAATCTGTAATCCAAATTTAGGCACATAAAAAAAAAACAGTAAGCAAAACAGTAAGAAGATTTTAACTTTTTTTATGTGTGTGCTATGTACAGTTGTGCCTTAAGAACAAAAAGGCAGTATTAGATTCTAGTAATAATAGTAAGATTTTAAGAGAGTATTACTTCTCATTATGATATGAACCCTAAAATACTGGAACAGACTAAAGAAGTATTTCCAAGAAGAGCTTACTGTGGCCCACAGAATTTGGGCTTCATCTCTGACATCACTCCAAGAACAATATTAACTAGGAATGGGTTGTTTGGCTAGGGGGCAGTGAAGTACTTCTATTCTTTTGAGCCTTGCCATGGAACAGAAATATTGTAGATTTAATCACTGTAATTTACTATCTTAGGAGATACAGGATTGGACATGATTCCACAACTTTCCTTGATAGCAACTCCTATTAAGAAAGTCCTATAACGAATTTGAATTATCCTTTAAGCCCATTATTTCCTGTTTTGTCCTCATTAGAGACAGGCTTCATCAGGGTATGTTACTCTTTACATACCAACATTCTTATCATTTACTTGCCTTCTACAGATGATTACAGGTACACAAGAGAAAGAAATTCCACCATTTGGTCTCCTTTGTATGTCTATGTTTTGTCAATTTACATAACACAACTAATACTACCATGTGTGAAGTGCTACTTGAAGCATTTAGTTCAATATGTAAAAGTGTATTAAGATCACAGCCCGACAGCATTCCACGGTTAAGGCCTGCCAATGGGTATGCTGTTCATATTGATAATCTTGGGTTTGGACATTTTGGTCACTGATTTTGTGTTTAAGGAATTGGGTTCCTAAATTATATTGCTGCTTTAAGTAATAATTTTCAATATTAGAAAGACCCTAAGTGAGCTGTAAGTGGGTTAAGCTGGCCTTTATTATTAAAACTATAGTGTAATTTTTTTCTCTTCCTGCAAACACTTACATGATTTTAAACTACCATATTCACTTTATATCGAATGATAAAAAATCAAACAACTTGTCATTCAGTATTAGAAAATTAATAGAGAAAAAACTCTCAAATAAAAATAAAAGGAACTTAATGAAAATATGTTGTAGCTTGTTAACCAAATTTTATTTCTATTATAACAACTTGAAGCAGCAGCACCCATGTACAAAGCTGAAGCATTCAGATATTACCTAAATGAGAACATTGGTAGCTGCTAAAAAGGAACAACAGCAACAACAACAACAAAAAACCCAAACAAAAATTAGCCGCTCTGTCAGAACTTAATTTATTGCCTTTCATCTGATTTTTAAAGGAGTACAACATTAAACCCAAAGTATAAACTAAAAAGGGTTTTTGGTGGTATTCAAAACATTCCTAAATGAAACTCCCAAGGAAGGAGCTGATTAGCAGTGGCCATGTATGGGATATTAAATTGGAGAGTAAGCAGCATTTCTCGAAAGTCTGTAAACAGATTTAGAATGAAGCCACACTGCTTACATACAAGGGGCACAGAAAAGATAATTTAAAACCTATGGATTTTTTTTTCCTTTTCCTTTTCAGAAACTGTCTGGTATTGTGCAGCTGTGCTGCTGTCTTCATCACTCCCTCTGTCTCCAGTCTTGCTAATTAAAAGGTTGATCACAGAACAATGCTCTTCTCATTAATTTCAGTGTTCCGATTGGGCAGGATCCCCGCTTACCCCACCTGATCTTTTCACACTGCTGAAGTTAATGTGACAGGAGCCCGAAGATGGATTACCTGCTGCCATATTGCCCATCGCCTCCAATCAGGAGCTATCTGTGTAAACTGATTGTTCTAATTTGCTCTCATTATTTTTACAATATCAGGAGAAAATAACGCACACAGCTCACTGTCAAAGCCATGAAAATCAGCCATTAGTTAAACCCAGACACTGAGTGGCTTTATTAGGGGCACTGCAGTTTATTGATGTAGCTCGAGTCAAATAAGGCATTTGCTCCAACAGAAAAAAATGATTATGTTGAAAGTAAATATTTATTGTAATAATGCAGCAACAACAGGATGTTTGAAGTACCCTGTTCTTATCTTAGAAGCTTGGCTTTTGACAGAAATTAACAGCAGTGGAGGACAGGGTTAGGCACCAGAAAACACAGAACATGTAATGTGCACTCAATAGCTCAAAATCTTGCCTATTAACCTTAAATCTATGAGCATTTGTACCTCTTAGGTCTCATATAAATGAACCCTATTCTGTGATTAGGAAAATTAATCAATCAACAAAAATTATTTTATTTTGTGCCTTACACATAGTAGGAGCACAACAAATAATTGCTAGATTGAATTTTGCTCTAAACACCACACTTTCTCCAATAGTACGACATGGTTCAGGAACAAAAATTGTTTCTGTGGTGATAACTCAGGTACTACTCCGGACAAGCAGAGTCTTAATTTTTCCATTATATTTTCAACAAGGATGATTACAAGCTTTGTTACTAATTTGGTTAATATTCTAGAGAAACGAAAAGACAGGCAATACTTAAAAGCAGACTTAACCAAACTACAGACTAGACTTCAATGCTCTCAGCAATAGATTATTTAAAACAGAAAGCAAAACAGAGTTGACAGGTTTGGAATTTTGGTATTTTTTTTTTAACAAAATTTGCCTCTCCCCACCCACTCCCAAACATCGAGGCACACTAAAGAAAACATGTTTTCAGGCTGTGATGTAAAAGCTAACACCTACTGCAAAAAAAAAAAAAAATAGAGTTCAGTCCAAATTTCTACACATGCCTATGAACATTTTGCTACTAGACTTGTCAAGATGTTTGCTAAGATGAACAAATGTTGCCAAAATAGCATTTTTTTTTTTCATTTTGGGAAGAGGGGGTAGAGAAGGAGCAATGAGGATACAATGAATAGAAAAGGTCTCCTTTAAAAAAAAAAGGTATTTAAAGGATTTTCCCCTCTTCTAACTTGGCATCAGGAGGAAGTGTGGCTTCCTCTCATTTGTTTTCTACATAAAGGGCAAGGGCGCCCTTCTTGGCTGTTCCCCTTTTAATGGCCACTTTTCTTTTTCTGAGAAATGTGTGCCATGCTTTTCTCCTTAAAATTCCTGCACTAAAAGACTGCACCATACTGCACTCCGCAAAACGTGCTGATGGCGCCAATTACAAGCCCCCAGCCGAACGCTCCAGCCCCCACCATTCGGGTAGATTTATGCGGGCTCTTGCCGACGTTATTACAAGTCAGAGTTTATTGGGAAATTGTTACATTATGCGGAGTGTCTAACAAATTGCTTATGCTGCTATAATTGGATTACAACAGCCGCTTGCTCCCACCGGTAAGATTAGGCAAGTAGGACTCCTGCCGATCTCTGAGCGTTAGCAGTAATTTTATTTGCCTTGCCTCTCTCTTTCCTAACAACATGCCTCTCTCCCTGCCAGCTGTCTGCTGAAAAGGCACAGGCTTGTTCCTTGGCCCTAACAATGCAATTACAGCCCCGCAGATCGCACTGTTTGTGCATTAAGTACAGAGCCAAAACGAGGCGAATTGATCGTTTGACTTTTGGAAGAGCCATGTGATCTCTCCGTGCGGGTGATCCAACATGCATCAATGAGCAATGCTGCAGTAAATTCTTGATGAAGAACTTCCCTGCTTCAGCCCCTTCTCTCTACCTCTCCTTTTTTCTTTGAGGAAGATATTG
The DNA here is from genome assembly GCA_028646595.1 of Phalanger gymnotis. Lineage (NCBI taxonomy): Eukaryota > Metazoa > Chordata > Mammalia > Diprotodontia > Phalangeridae > Phalanger > Phalanger gymnotis. The sequence continues at coordinate 85,715,226 of CM053624.1, forward strand.
AGACCCATCATATATGCTAATCTAGATCAGTCCACATACAGGCTTGATCTTACTAGCTTCTTGGCTAGATTTAAATCTGGACTGGTTTTAGCATCTTCAGGTACTTCAATCAGATATGCCAGTAGCTCCTCAGTCATCAAAGTGCTGCTGCTACTAAAAAGGTTCACAAAGAGTTCATTTCAAAGAACTACTTGAAGTTGTAGATTTTGTCAAATAAACCTGCCTTTGAATGTCTCTGTCCATATTCCCAAGCAATCAACACTGAAGCAGGAATTCTCCTTTTTTCTACAGAACTGCTCTGCTGGAGGATCAGCAACGATGCTGGCCAGCATGCCAACAAGAAGAATCAATACAGCTGGACTTGGGGCACTGAGGCGGCCAGACTGATTGCTGCTCTAGGCAAAGTTTTTAACATCTTTCACTGACAGCTTTCAGCTTCTTGTTTCTTTTTTGTTTTATGTTTAACAATGAGTGCTGGTAGCTGAGAGAGTTACTCTGATTAGAGGGTACAACTCCTATAGCCCCTAGGGTTTGGTATTCCCCTTGGCTTGAGACAGACCTCAACTTGATTCTGCCATTTTCAGCATTTTCCCAAACAATACAATCTATGGTTGGATTTCCTCGATGACACACACAAAAATGCATTAAATTTTTTTATTTTCATATGCTATCATTCCTAGAAATACCATGCATCCATTCATTCAATTCATTCAACACATTAAACACAATTTGAATCAACATCAACTTTTCCACAGCATTCTGTTAACTGCTGGAGATAACACAAAGTTTAGCTAAGATATGATCTCTGTCATCAAATATGCTATATGGTACCAACAGAGTTGTAATATAGACAGGTACAGATGGACACACATATATATATATCGATTCTTACTTAGAGGTTCATATAAACTCTTGCCTACAAGAGTCCAGTCCTTGGTTGAATTATCAATTCAATGCCAAAGTCATAACCTCTGTGCCGGTTTTCTCATTAGCAAAAGAAGGTAATAATACTCATCAACTTTATCCAATTTGAAAGGCATTAAAATGGCTTTTCTAAAGTTTCATTCATGCTTTTTTATAATACTGAAAAGTGACAGCTAAGAGTCATTACAATTCAGAGTTTTTAGAAAAAGGGCATTCAACATGATATGATTAAATCCTATTACATTAACAACAAAGCTAACATTTAAACCTGTTAATGTTGGCGTGTGGAAAGGTCCACCTGACATACTACTTGTGGAAAAGCAGATTAAAGAAGCCTGTTAACATGTAGTTTAAAACTCAAAAGAAACTCTGAACAGCTGAAATGCCTTATAAATAGCTCAGACCCAGAGGAAGTGCAAACGTCTGCATTGTGAATTGTAGATCTTAATTACCGACAATGGCTGGTACAGCAAGTAGCACGAAAAAAAGTGAAACAGTTGCACTGTTCATGGTTGGCAATAATTCTTCAGGAAAATATTTACTATCAATCAGTTATGAGAAAAGGGACTCTGTGCTCGTAAAACAGCACGTTGCTTCTCATACCAGGACCATTTTGCTTCAGCATAATCTGAATTTAAACAGCTTGTTTCCTGCGGATATAATTTTGGAAATAAATAAAACAAGTCTTCTATCAAAATCTGGAGTGAGTGGAAAGGAACACCACATTTTTCTGTCTCAGTCAGTTGCAAACAGATTATCAGACTAAGGAAAAAACCCCTTACAAACCATTGCTGAAGGTTTATCTCAAACTCATAAAGAGGCAGAGAATTCTGTACTGAGGCCAGAAATCCAGGCAAGCCACGTGACAACTAAATTCAATCTGTTTTGTGTATATATGATTAGGTAGAGTAAGGCAAAGCCAGAAACTAAAATTTTCAGCTTACAATTTTAACAAAGAAATTTGTAGTTTTCATTTTTCTTTACTAACAAAAAAATTATGAAGGTTGACACACTAGACCTGCAATTATAGATTTTAAAGACTGACTAAGGTGACAGTCAATAATGGCCGCCTAATTAAAGCCACAATAATTTCAGCACTCACCTCATGTACCAAAATAAATAATGCTTTCATGAACTATAATGCTATAATTAGTAAGAGGGAAAAGGTTTTGTAGCAAATAATTTCAATATCCCCAAATCCAACTGGGAGCAAAATGATACTAAAGAAAATAAGTCTGCTCCCTTCCTGAGTTTTAAAGCTTTTCTTAGGTTACCTTCGCCATTTTTAATATCAAAGATATCATTGTTAGTTTGAAGTAACATTTATAATCATCTGTTTCAATTTCTTCATATTCTAACTAGACAAGAAGACTCTTCTCAAAAGTTGATTGGAAGGTTAAGATATTGTCAGTAACCTTAGATACAACATTCTATAACTTCAGAGCGATATAATAGTACTGTTGCTAAAGATTCTGCACTGAAACAAGCTTCTATATATATTACACAAAAAAGGAAGGCTGAAATATTCGACAAGGGCTTTGAGACATGTTTAAGGCAACAATGTTGTTCATATCACAGCTGAGCTGCCCTGAACTAATTTTTGTGACAAAAATGGCTAACACCAAGATATTGAAGGTGTTGTATGGGGGAACTGATGGAAAAGAGTAAAGATGGCAAAGTAGCTTAAGAAATATGTTTAAGGCACATCGGAGCATAATTTGAATCAATATTAATATCTAAACCAAGTTAACAACAGCAGAAACATCAATGGCAGCAGATTATGTGACAAAATGGCAGCAAACTACAAAATAGTGTCAGTATGCAGTCCTATAATGGGGGTGAAAACCATCTTTTTTTCAAAGATTATGCTACTGCTAATGTAAGTGGAATTGATAACACTTATCTCTTCAGCTGTATCTGTTCTACACTAGCTCTTCCAAAGGAACGTGAGACCCTGCAAATAAAATGAGGAAATGTTTTCAATATTCCTATATTCTTTGTACTCTTTGTGAAGAAGTTGGTTCTAACTACCCACATTTTCTTGCCAAGAAACATTCAGGCATTGGTTTAAACGGGGAACAATTAATTAGAATAGATGTTCAGGACCAAGAGGCGTTTGTACCAGTAAGTTAGATAAGCACCAACAGGAAAAGGTTAAGAGATATAGCCAGAAGATGTCTGTGGGATCCAGAACAAATATATTGGACCTAGTACGCCTCTACTGAATTATCATCTAGTCAACACTAAGAACTACATTTAAGCTTGAGCCTTTAATGGAAGTACCAAATGAGATTTATGGCAGGATAAGACTAAAATGGCCAAGAAAGGGATGAGAAGGTCACCATCTGGGAGTGAGTCAGAATGCTGAGCATCAATGAGAAAACTTATTTCCACACCCAAGAGCTTAACAGAAATTATGCCATTGTACCAGATGCCAAAATATTTCTAACCATGCACCACTGAAGGAGAGGGTGGGAAAAAAACCACACTATACAGACACACACCAACATAACTAGCTAGCTTGGAGATCCTGGCTTACAAAGTATGGAGTAAACAAAAGGAACAGATGCTCACTTGGCCGGCTCTCAATAAAACTCATTAAAATTGTCACCCTGTCCTTGGATCTGTGCTCATGCTAAGATTTTACCTTGTTTAGCCAGAAGTCACCCACTTGTGATGAGACCCTAAGCGCAACATAATCTAGAAATAAAAAACAAAACCCTCCTTAAACATATAGCAATATACAACCAAACTGAGCAGGAAGTAGGGGATGGGGGTGCTACAGAATAAAATTTTTTAGTTCTAAAAAAACTGATTGTAAATAAAGTATCTATAATTTATAAAAGTCATACATGTCCCACATTTTAAAAGAAATCATTCAGATACCTTGATATCTGAGAGATCTAATTGGTGAACCTTTAAGAGAGTGTCCTGACATTTTCCTTAAGCAGCCTTTTAATTGTTAATCTGAATATAAACATTGGATCTTCATTTGGTAATCCTGCCCATAGACTTCTGGATAATTTGAAGAAATAATATCAATAAAAACAAACAAAATATCTCTGCCTTTGGATTTTGGAGGGTAAGATTGCAACTACATGACATTAGTCCTATTTCTAATAATAATAGTAATACAGCTGAGGGCCTGGATATAAAGTATAATAAGGTAGTTAAAGTTACAAGTGTTGTAACAGCAATAGATCCCTGAATGGCTATAAAGGCAATAATTTTATAGATACTCCATATTAAAAAGTCAGCTAAACAAACAAAAACACTAAAATATTGTTTCAATTTCTAAAAGAGATACTTGAATTTACTTAACTTTGGAATATCTGACATAACCAAATTCAAGTCAAACAGCTGGCTAAAGGAAGCTCCTGCACCTATGATCGATCACAACGTAAACCTGAGTAGTAGCGGACAGAAAAACCTCAACTCTCTATAGCCTGTATCTAAGGATCACCTCAGTGTCTATTCCATGGATAGCTCACACATACATACTTTAGAGCAATGGCTTTTAAAGTACAATCATGGCAGACAGGAAGAAACTGCAATAAGAAAGTTAGAGTAAATGAATTTCAACAAAGGATGAGAACAGCTTGTTTCAGTTGCAAATAGATTCATGTAGAATTTAGAAAAACTATCATGTACGATAAAACTATTCTAATTTACACAGTAGAAAGAAGTAGCTTATATGCATGGTTAAACATGCTTGTCTACACAGATCCAAAGCATCAAATACAATGTTCTTTCAGCAGGTGCTCAACAAATAATAATAGATGGTGAAGTAATGATTATAATTTCTTCTATCTCAGCTTTCATTCTCCCTATAAACATACGCTTTACTTATTCACATATTAAAACCTTAAATTAATTTGTAAAATGACAGTATATGTCATTTTACCCACTTTGGCCACACCTTAATTTTGTGATTATTGAGAACTACTATCCAGGCAACAAATAAGAGTTCATTTGAGACAAATCTTGACATAAAATCCTTTCAACAGATTCCACTGTAACTGAAGCACTGGAAAACTTAATTTCTCGTATAATTTGCTGCAACTCATCATATAACAACATGACAGACAAATGATGTGCAGTTGTATCGTTTCTAAAATAGGCAACCCTAAAGTAACTTTTGTTTACAGCCACCCTGGATGATAATAATTCTCCTAGATACCAATTGGCATACTATTAATTTTCAATATTACTTACTTTGGCCACACAATTTTCAGTCTTCATAGCAGTACTTGCTAGACATACAGTTTCTTGGTTTAAGCAGAGTCTGGCACAGCTATTGTAAGTCTGTGAAAAGATTTTTTAAAAAAAAGTTTCAATACAGAAACACTACTCATCTTACGAATCTTCACATTTTGGTACAAGGGAAATAATTCTATTATTCTGCCTTTACCTTATGTCCTACATACAATGAACCATTACTTGTACCTGTAAACCACAATTATTAATCAGGCTCAAGAATTAATGGGGCTATATGTTGAGAACATATTTTTTTTTTTTGAAAGTTTCAGAGGAAACTGCTAAAAGTCCCACTTTGATGGAGTTGTGAGCTCAGTGACATGGGCAATTTATCCAACTATATCTCAACCCATCCATGCATTTTCATCCTGGGCAACTCTGGTCCATGATGAAATCCTATAATCCTTTCCCACTCTAGATCTATGATCAATCCTTTCCCACTCTAGATCTATGATCCCATGATCCTCCAAAATGGTCCATCGAACATACTGAAGAATTTCTTCTAAAGGTGACATTGCATGAATACAAATGGAGGCTATGAGTTGTCCATTGATTATATCTATGAACAGTCCATTTCTTTTTTCTGATAATACATCTTTTTGATGATCTATTTTGTGTTGCTTCTCTTTGACAACCTTCACTAGTGAAGAGGCAGCGTGGTTCAGTAGAAAAGGTACCAGCTCAGGAATTAGAAGACCTAGGTTTGAATTCCACCTTTGATGCTTATTATCTATGTGACCGTGGGCAAGTCACTTAACCTCCTTAAGCCTTAGTTTCCCCATATGTAAAATTATACCTTAAAATTAACCTTAAAATTATATGCATAAAATTGGAGGGACATATTCTTGCCAAAGGTGTCTGGTGCCATCTTGGAGACTATTCAGCACAAAGTCTAATGGAAGAAGGATTCCTTATAGTGAGGTCTTTCAAATATTCCTCTTTGTAGATATCATTTTGTTGATTGTACACTGTAGTGTTCCTAAGTAAGCAAGGTCCATAACCACTCAAGAGTTCAGTGCAACTAGACAAAGAGGAGAAACCAAGAGGATGAAGAATGCATACAGTCTAGACTAAGATATAAATCTAAATGAAGAGCTCACAAAGTTTATCAGACATTGCAGATGGACAATGAACAGGAACCTGAATTGAATAGGAAGAAAGTACCTCGAATTGCCTCTGGGCTTTTAATAACCCCAAGCTTCTGCACAAAACAAAGAACCATCTTTTAAATTCTTCCATTAATCTTGAATCTCCAAATTTTACAAATTCTAATTCATAATCTTTTCTTTGGGTTCATATTAAATACAGAGCAACTCCTACCCTGGGAATAATCTGTTGATTTCTATCTAAGGCAGTGTGATAAGTGCATCAGACAGGGAGTTGGGAGAAACCTGGGGATGGAGCCCCTTCCTACCATTGACTGCATGATCATGGTAGAATTATAATAACCCCTCTGTATGTTAGTTTCTTCATCTGTGAAACAGGGTTGATAATGCCAATAGAATCTACTTTTCAGGGATGATGAAGGGATCAAATGACATATCGTGAGTAAAGTGCTTTGCAAGCCTTAAAGTGCTATATAAATGCCAGTTGTTATTATTATTCCATCTTTCTTTTAAAAGCCAAGGCCTAAAATAAGGGAGAAGTAAGCTTATGGTTCAGGGAAACAAGAGAGAACATTTCTAACAAACTTTAATATTACTCCTGAGAAAAAGATAAATGAACAGGTCATGAAATCTTCCAGGTGACATGATATGTGTTAAGTCTCCAATTTTGTTAGAAAAGGATAAGATCCAAATTAGGATGGGGCAAAGAAAATAATTTGGTAGGTTAATTTTAGTCCCTAATGAATATATCAGTATACTAAAATCGGCAGTTAAGCATGAGTGGTGTTGCTGTTCAGGATATACATAAATGCAGTATGGCAGATGAAGATGAAACATGTACATGTGGCAAGCTGAACGTTACTTATTACAACTCTGGCCAATGCCAGAACAGTTCTACTGTATCTGAAGATGATGCGGATGATATAATTATATTTGTGTTTAAAATAATGCTAGGTAGCAACAAAGAAGAAACTCAGATAACTCCTCTTATAACTCACATTAAGGTTGAGTGGACTTCTTTTACATTAACTCATTCTCTCAGGAATTAGATAAGGAAAGCTCTCAGGAAGAGAGAAGGTATGTAGCTACTTTTACTATGCCATCAACATCAAGTTTATTTTCGATTTAGCCAAGTTAATATTTTCTGAATTTACTCACCTAAGATATCAATCCAATTGTTTTATTAAGCATATAATTTTAAGGTTAAAATGTAGTTATTGCATAATAAATATTTTAAAAGTTCTAACAGAGTGCATTTGAACACTTCTGTTTTGTGCTCAGGGTTCAATATTTCTTTTGCAATTGTTCACACAAAAAACATTTACTGCATCATAAAAAATACAAGCTGCAAAAGATCCCTGGATTGTTTTAAGACATCCGAGAGGTCATTAACACTTTGTAAAGAACTGAAATTGAAATTTAAGTCTTAGCAAGCAGAAAGTTGTTAAAGGTTATTTTGTTCCCTCCAAAATTGCAACTTTTTGGCAAATTAGAATTTCTTTCTTTTGCATGTGGGGGTTTTTACCAAAGTGGAAACTAGAGGCAAATTACTTGACTATTTTATCCCTACTTGTTCTTCTGTAAAATGGGGTATATTGCTGCTGTCTGTTTGTAAGAATCAATGAGTTAAAACTTGTGGAAGCCCTTTGATCTCAGTAGAGAAAGGGGAGTAAATTTAATGTCTTACTATTAGAACAACACTTCTAAGGTGGAATGCAAATCAGTCAATACTCAAAATAGCCACAGGCAAGATAGGTTTCTGCACTACTGCAATGTTTGAAAAGGTGGCTTCATTTCTGAACCAGAGGCAGAGAACTCTGCGTTGGAGTGCCTTAATAAGGTTTTATATTGCATATAAAGCACGCAAGCATAAACCGGTGAGATGCCTGCTTGCTGAAAACTACCTTCTCTGTGAAAGCAGGCTGTAATTCTGAACAAGTTTTCAATTTTCCCCTGCTGCTAGGGTAAAACATTTTAAAGAGTTTAATTTTTTACAATGGATTCAATGACATAGGATTATCTAACAAAGTAATGGCTAATCAATAGAAGGTTTAGTTGTCAGGTGAAACATATAACACACTAAAAGGGATTGATTGCCAGACTTCTCCTTATTTACTAGGAGGTATATATTTAAAATGACACAAACTTGTTACTGGCTGCATTCTTTTAACCTTGCAAAGAGCTGCTTCAGAGGTCTGTTCAGCAACCCTATAGCAAAACAAGATACAGTATAATGAAAATGGGTGAGAGATAGGGGTGGGGGAACCTTGCAGATATATGATGGTATCCAATTATGTCAGGACCAAGAATGTGATGTAGAAAAAGCAAGTGCACAAAACTACATCTTAGGCAAGCAGGAACTCGTCTTTAAAAATACCACATAGATGCTACCAAATCTGGTTCAGTAACTGCATAGCTATAGTTTATCTCATCCTGTATTGCTTTTAGGGTAGGGTCTTTTAGGACTTGTGCAGCTAGGCACAACAGTCTTTTTAAAAAAAATGCTGTGTCCAGATTAAGTGTTGAATACAAAACAGAATTAGGTCCATATGGATTTTGACAAGCATAAATGCTATTTCCTTTATAATTTATACACAGTAGCTCAAGCTTCTGTATGAAAATATACTTTTTATGGTCATTGCAACCCAGGAGTTCAATAATATTTTTCCCTACTAAGTCTGTGATTACACAATTTATCAAGGAATAGTTACACTGAAATAAAAATAAAACAAAAATACCAACCCCCTATATAATCTTCCTTCCTCCAAGTAATTTTAAGAAAGCTGGTTATTAAATTGCTTCTTTTTGAAGAGTTTTTGTAGCTAGGCACAAATTGCCAGCCATTTTTTTTTAAGTTATTAGACTCTAAAGAATACAGCAGAAGCGGGAAGTTATATACAGAAATCACTTCATCAGACTTGGGAAGATCACTTTTGTCTCACTTAGGAGACCTGCATTAATTACCTTTAAGGTCTTTTACATGGACTATTTAAAATAAATGAAATTTATTTATTTATTTCAAATGAGGTGCTTCTGCCAAAGTATTAAATAATGTCTACAAATACAAAAGCATTTTTATAAATAGGTAATTAAAATAGATGACTAAAATTAAGTCAAGCTGCAAAACATTACCCAGAATGCATTGTGAGTTTTTTTAATAAACATTTCAGGCATTTTTTTCTACTATCAGAAGCCCAATGCACTCTAGCAAAAAAAAAAACCCTGCAAGTTTTTAAAGAAAAAAAAATGAAATAATGCCAAAATCCAAACTAAAGTATTTACAGGAGAGTCCCTTAAGCATAGTTTGTCATATTGCAATTACACCTTGTTTAGTGCCAAGCCAAAGTCCTTAATATTACCACTAGAGGGAGAAAGTGCTTTAACACAAGGCAGTGGTAGATAGGTTAGGGAATGGGTTTTTCTTGAGCAATTATCATAACAAAGCTCCCTTGGCTGTGTGTACCTTCTAATTACTCAACACAATTAAAATGACTAACCTAAAACAAATAGGAAAAAAATCTTTCTGCCTGATATCAAAGACTTCATTAAATTCTTGGAGTTTTTTTCATCAATCAAATCAGAAAGAAGGGAATGCTATCATATCCAAACACTACAGCTATTAAATGAAGTAAATGCTGCTGGATTTTTTTTTTTTTAAAGGAAGAGCTGGATTTCTCGCAAAAAAGAAATGTCGTGGTATTTACCCATCTGGATGCTGCTTGAAAACAAACTGGCCTCCAAAGAGCAGAAATACAGTATGTTTTCTTTCAGTTCACTGGCTTATGAATTTGACTTTTTTTGTTGTTGTTTTGTTAATACACACTATAATGTCATTTTGTGCGCTGGTGATGTGCTACGTTTTCCTCTTACTCATCCAACTGTGTAAAGGATCTATGCCCATTGCACTGCCATGCTTACACTGGGCTATTTAAACTCATGTAACTTGCTTGTTGCTGCTTCTATGGAGTCATTCCAAGACATTGATTACTTGGAACAACCCAGGATTTAAAATTTTTAAAGGGGATGGGGGGGGAGGGGGAAGAGAGCAGGGAAAACAACTACTTGCTGTTTCTAAGAGGTTTAAATCCTTTCTTTTATAAGGTCCTGTCATTAACAGAAGATGACAACCAAGTCATTTTTCTTTCTGCTGACAATTGTGACATTTTTCCAGCAGCGTGCAAGGTGTTGAAAACCTGGCAGCTGTTACCTCCTGGGATGAAGCTACTTTTTTATCCTCCCTTGACAGTTTAACTCAGTGGGTCAGCACCTTTAAAGACTGCAAAGTATCCTTGAAGAGGATGGAGGCTTGAATTACTGCTCCCTCCCTAATCAATGTAAACCCTCACTGCAGGTGAACTCTCCATCTATAGAGGTGCACGGGGGAGGAAAATGTAATGCCCTGAGCCAGATGGTTTTTATCTTGTTTTTAAAGAATAAAGGAACTAGCTAACAAGGGGGACAGCTACTTTGTTAGCATCTTGGCCTCTCTCATGGCTTTGCATCCCCAGGGTTCCAGCCATACAAGAGAAAGAATACAGAAAAACGTAAACACTTAAAAGAAATATAACTAGAGGGCTGGCATCATGCTGCTTTCAAAGAGTTTAGAGAACTCTGATGAATGCTTTATTTATCACTGCCCACGTTCTCAGGATGGTAAGTGGACACATACACAAAGGGCAGGGGGGTGGAGGAAGAATTAGACGGCGGTCACAATTTACTCAATTACAGAGAAAGGCTGGGCTGACAGATCTTATTAGCACTAATACAGAAGCAAAAGAAGAACTAGTATATCATAAGACTGTATTTTCATACGGTAACTTGTACTTTAATATATCCTCCCCAGGCTTTTCCCCTGTTTATAGACAAGACAAAAAACGAAGGAAGCAGTAGATATATTTTGTTGACTTAACACCTTGGAGGGAAAAAGTAGAAAGAAAACTCTGGCCCCTTCAGATGTCAGTCAAATTGTAATCCATATTTTTAGAATCAAAAGGAGAGGTGAAATTTATAAAAGTGAAAGGACATTAACTTTCCACTAAAAGGGTATGTTGCTTCTCTTTCCTGTTTCCCTTATTTCCTGCTGTTAGAAATGAAACAAGAGAAATCAGGCAGACCAAATGACTTGTCTGGATAAAAAAGGCAGTAGTGTCTCTGGGCTACTACTTTCAGTATTCAAATACTTAAGCTAATACTGTGACAGCGGTAATGGCCTTTTCTCAAGGATCTTAAAAGATTTCAAATAATCTTTGAAAACTGTAAGTTTAGTTTAAAATGGTACTAAGTTGGTTACAATGTAGCTATGCTCATATATTGCAAAAGGGAAAGGTAAAACTTTCTAATAATATAGAAGAAGAGGTTCTTGAAATCCTATCAGAATCCTGTGGATAAACAATACCAAGTTACGGGGCTGACCTGAAGTACAGCTTACATGATTCAAATCTTGCTTACATAAGTACTAGCCCACAAGGCACCTTTGACACATCTTTCCCCAACAGAGCTTGTCTGCTGAACAAACCAATAACAGCAAATGGCACTTCATTATTACTCCATTCAACAGAGGGAAGGGGGAGTTTAAACAACCTGCACTATGCCTTATCTTTAAAAACAAAACAAAAACCACAAAAGTGGGGGTAATCAAGTTCAGGGCAGTCCTGGACAGCTGCCCTGTGACCTGCTTATGCTGACCCCTGCTATTCATCACTCATCCCTAAGATTGGAAGGGCAAGCTCCTAGGGAGTGACCACCACAATAGACAGCTACAAGCCAACAGTAATCTGGTTGGAGCAAAAAACCAGATGGCACTGCAATAAATTTACAAATCTACATTCATGGAACTGTTAAAACACCCAGGAGCTAAAAGGCTCTGAGAGCCCCAGGAGGATCTCTTACTTTCCTCTTTCTAAAGGCCATTTCTCTTTTGGAGAACACTGAGTTCATGCTCTTCATAAAGAGAATAGAGATAAAAACCCTTGACAAAGGAGGGAGGAGGGAAAAGCGTCATGACCTAATTAATCTCTAGTGCTTGGATCTCGACACTGAGTGATAGGTATTAGAAAAGTCATTTGGAGAGAGGGTGGACAAGGAAGTTGTTGAATTAAATGGGGGGAGGAGGAAAAGCTGCTAAAAAAAAAAAAGTACAGAAAAAAATTCAATCCCTTTCAAATACTGCATACAACACAACTTGCAACTGTAAAATAATTCAATAACTCATGCATTTATTTTTTAAATGAATCAGATTACTCCCATGTGTGACCTGCTGGTCCATCTGTATGTGCTGGACTTAATGGGCACGATTTTCTCTTTTGCTTCAGTTTGAAGTCTGAGAGAGATAAATTTAGTTTAATTTTCAACAGATCAGCCTATCCATTTTCCAAATGGACCATCTGGACCAGCCTATTAAAATTAATTTATAACTTTGCAGAGTGAAAATTCGTTTGTTAGCTTAAATAAAGTTGCCAAAACTTTTTTTTCTCATGTCATTGTTAACTGACAGTTGTTTCTATATAAGAGTTATAGTGTTCCCACCTCTAATTTCATCTAACTCAATAAAGTACTTCTATTCAGATGTACAGGTTAAATAGCTTTTCACCTTCAAGTGACCAAGTTACGATCTAAATATCTCAATATTACTGATACTAGTTAAAACAAACAGCTCTCTCCAAAATCTACTAAAATGAACCAACTCCATCATGGCAATTTGTTTACAAAATAGAACACAGTACTTACTGAAAAAGAATTTAAATACACAGTAGATAAAAAAATAAAGATACGACTTTAAGTATATATTCCTGAAAGTAACATGTATACATGTACGTATATGTTTGTATCTATTTATACACATATTGATGTGTAAACTAGAGCCCAGAACAGTGCCATGACACCATATAAATTGAAATTGCTGCTGCTGAATATTATATAATTTGTTTATCAAACCTGGCAGACTGAAAATGAAACTGACCTCAAAAAGTTATGAATGGTGCTTTTTCTCCTCTCCATTTTTCAGAGCGAGCGAGCGAGAGAGAGAGACACTTACTTAGAGAGACAGAGACATATAGAGAAGAGACAGACTGAAAGACAGGGAGAGATGCAAGAGAGTTAGCTATTGATGCCCTTTGGTAACTGTTGGCCCCTTTGAAAACCATCTTCATTGAAAGTGGTATACAATGAAAATGAGGTTCACCATCCAAGTGGGTAGGAATCTAAGTTAAGATCACAGAAACTATGGCTTTTGGAAGCAACTTATTTGTGTATTCATTTGGTACCAAGGAAAGCTGGTACAAAACAGTAGTAACAGAGAGAAAAGCACTTCTTTCTACCCTTAGGATGTTCTCAAGATCATGTTGATTTTCTCTGTTGTTTTTAGAATCTTTTATTTCTGTAAAAAAAAAAAAGGGGGGGGGAGCACCACAAAACTAAACTTTCACAGGCTAAATGTGTATATCTTTGAAGCAAACTGGAAAAGATATGGAGAATCAATGACATCCCAACACATATATACAACTTATTCTGTGTCTCTCTTTCCCTCCCTGTCTCTGTCTCTCTCTCTCGGTATATCTCTGTTCTGTCTCCCTCAGAAAAATGAGATGGAGAGGAGAAAAAGCACCACCCATAAGTAAAAAGAAGTTAGTTTCTACTTTAGGTCTGTCAGGCTTGACGAACAAATTATATAAATGACTTTCCTTTATAATTAAGCCAAATATTGACTAAGCCCAAGAAAAAAATTAAGTTCTTTTTCCTGCACAAGGAATCTTACTTTCATTATGATTTCATTATATGTAAGAAATTGACTGTCATGTATTTGTTCACTATAGATATTGTAGAGTGATTTTTTTAAAGGCTAGAAATATATATATCTCACCAGTCTTTCTAAGTATTTACTCCAGGGCAGATAATGGAAAGTTGAGGATGGTTATTTGTTTTGTTATTGGAGTGAGAAAGAAAGAGAGAGTGAGAGAAAGAGAGAGAGGGAGAGAGAGAGTGAGTGTGTGTGTGTGTATTTAAAGTTCGAGTGAATTTCATACCTGTCTAAGTGAATTCTTCTCTGGTATTATCTTCCTAGGGGGCTCGTCATTATTACAGTCTTCTCTCTCTGAGGAATTCTGTGAAAGAAAGTAAGCTTTAATTCAGTTCTCATCATCTCCAACATTATTCTGTGGGAGGAAACTGAATAACGACTATCATTTTTCAAGCTAAAACTTTATATATCTGTGTGCTTAATTATTTGCATGTGTGTATGCATATGTATATGCACATATGCATATATGTGTGTATATACATATACACATACACATATACACACACATACAACCAAAAACATGCAGGGACATATACACATATTATTAAAAACACACGTAAATGTTGTGTGTGTTTGTATGTGGGGGGTGCTTCACAAACATTTTAGGTATTGCACATTGACTAATGCATATTCTAGGCTAGGCTTATCTCCCTCTAAAGCAGCAAGTACTACATGCAAATAGGTATAAGTCTAGGCCTATTTAAGGACCATGATCAAAATACTCTCTATAACTTGTTTCAAATGAGTGATTTTTAACTATGCCAGATGATAAGTATGGTAAAGAAAAAAAAAAGCCACTGGCAGTTTTAATAGTTGGCTTTATAAATTTTTCTAAGTCTGAGTCTCAAAAGAGCAGGGATTATTAGGAAGAAGCAAAATAGGAAACCAGCCAACTAGACACTAGTGGTGAGGGTGCTTTGGAATATTATTTTTAGAAGGGGTACGTTTAAATATTTTTAATAAGATTTTATTGTAAGAAAATTTAGCTTTCCATGGCATAGAGGAATTTATTTTGTGAAAAGTCAAGTCTCCAGTGTCAAGACCCCTGTTTTGTTTTGTGTTTTGTGTTATAAGCAAGGTTCGACACCTCCAGAAGATAGTAACTCACCAGATAAGCAATTTTCAAACCTTACCCAAGTCATACTGATGCCTTGTTCTGGCCCTTCTGGGCCCTCAAAACTGGGTCTACCTTCTTGGCTCTCTTTCCTATCTTTCCTGGAGGACTTATGTCAGAAAGCCAATATTAATCAAATAATTAATTCATTAATTCAAGTATGAGTAGGACTGATTTCTAAAAACTGTTTGGCTTCGGTCATTACCAAATAAAAGAGATAACAAAGGGATTTTCATATACTTAGAAAGAAAACATAGCTAAATAAAATTTCCTTTAAAGCAAAGTTCATAGGTAACAACAGTTATACTATTTATAAACTAGAAAACAGGTAAAATTCCAACAATTTTAGTATCTACATTTATAACACTAAAATTTGAACTATTCTTGTTTTGAGATAGTGTCATTGTTCAATTCTAATTCGAAACTATTTTCTTTCCATAATTGAAAACTAATTGTAATTGTTAAGTATCTATAAAAGTTTTCATGTAAGTTTCAAATCAAGCATCTATCCTTATTCTATAGCAGGGGTTCTTAACATTTTTTGTGTCATGGACCCCTTACCCCTTCTCAGAATACTGTTTTGAAAACATAAAATAAAATACATAGGATCATAAAAGCAACCATGTATGTTGAAATAGTTACGGAAATATTTTAAATGACAAGGTCATGTATTGTAAGTTAATAGCCCTTATTTGAGGAATATTTGAGTCCTTAAGGTTGATACAAATTGGGAATAGTTCTCTACAACAGCTCTAGAGATCCAGTGTTCCTTTTGGGTAGATACAAAAACTCCTATACCTTAGTTGGCGGTTAATTTTATGATATTTAAAATATATGATGTCCTCAATATGATGGCTCTTAAAAATATTAGAACTAGAAAAAGAAAAACTATATATTATCATAAGCATTGGAAAGAGAGCCAAGATCTTTTGAGATTTTTGCTTTTCTCCATATCAAGTGAAGGAATGATTATTGACTACTTTTAAATGGGTAATAAAGATTGCTTATTACTTGTAGAGTGCTAAATGAAAAAACTGTCCACAAATTATGAGAATGTATACAAAGGGAAAAGTCAAGTTCCGACCTACATCATTTATGAATAAATCTTTAGAAAAGAATATGTAGTTCAATTTTTAAAAAATTCTAGTAAACTTATACAAAAAAATTTGCTGATTTCTATAGCATTTAATTTATAAGCAATTATTTCCAAACCCACAAGCTGTATCATTTTTGATCAGATAATTCAAACCTGGTTAAATGAATATCAAGTGTCCTGTAATTACAAATTACTAAAGTTTTGGTGTATTGTATACTTGTAAAATCCTGTTATAACAAACTGAAACAGCAAGATGTTGAAATTCAGTTATAATAAAAACATTGTTAAAAAGCAATAGGTGCTCAAGATGAAAAATAATTTAGGCCAAGCTTTTCTACACTATGTGAAAAGCAGCATAGGAACAAGTGGGAGATGCCCCCCACATATTTACTACTATTTTCTTTCTCCAAATTTCTAATATTTTGTACACTGTGTTGTTTGATTTTGGTGGATGGGAATTAGTTACTGTCAAGAAAGACTGGGGTTATCTGAGGTATAAAAGGTAATATGAGAACAGGAAAACCGAAGGGATAGCCCAACTAATCCTCCCTACCAGCAATGCAAAGAACATACAAATACTTTTTGCATAAAGAGTAACAATAAAAAGGGGTCAGAGAAAATGATGTTAGAGTAAATTATTTATAATCAAATACATTTCCTATGGGTCACTCAACAATACATAAAAATACCATGAAAAACAGTGATTTGTAATGCTATTTGACATAATAATATTTTATTTCTGCATTTTATAGTGGGCCAAACTTGGTTATTTCTAAGCCAAAATGCCAAATGGATAAGAAACTTGACAGCTCGTTTTACGGCATTTCACCCAAATAATTATACTATTTTATCTTAGCTCTGTGAAACTGGGGCAGCCTTCTGGAATGGCTCTGGACTCTTCCCACTCTCACCCCTCCCATTCCCTATTTTCTGGTGGCAAAGAAATAGCAACAAAGCAATGGAGACATAAAAGCTGAAAAGCCAAAAATTACTTCTTATGAGAGAAAGCCAGTCAATCCCCCCCCACTCCAAGAAGGAAAGGAGTCCTCAAATGAATTTGCTAATGTCTCCATTACCAAAAGAAGGCCAGGCTTCTCACACAAAGTAGAGAAATGTGGGGAAAAAGAGAGGGCACTGAAAAAATGAAACAAAAAAAAAAAAAGCAGAGGAAAGAAGAAAGAAAAGACAGATGGAAATTGGCAACGGTGGTAATTATTAGTTGTAATGGGGGAGGTAAGCAGTAGAGACTCTGATAGCAGAGGAGAGATAAGCCAGTGATGAAGAGACAAAAGACAGACTAGTTTTGCAATTTGGGAGGACAAACAACTTGCAGAGAAGTACTGTAGCCTTTGAAGAGATGGGACATCTCTTAGTGTATGTGGAACACATACATCTATCACCTGTATTTCAATACCACCAACCCTGAAATACGCAGACCATCTTTCATGCATTTGCATGCACCAAATAGCCACCTGTAACTGACCTTGAAGATATCAACTACCAACAACATTTATTAAGTGCCTGACTACAGCAGAGTTTGTAAATTGAGTAGTGGTGGAAAATAAAGTTGCATAGAAACTGACAACGGATTATGGATGGCCTTTGAAACCAGGCAGAGTAATTTATATTGCATATAGTAGGCAATGGGGAATCATTGAAGGTTTTTGAGCGGGTGATATCAGAATTAGAAACAGTATTTAACAAAGTATTTAATCTGGCACTTTTAAGCAGGTAATTAGGTAGGAAAGAGAGGTGAGGCAAGGCCTCAAGTTAGGGAGACTGGCTAGTAGGCTTTCACCTGATGCAGGCAAAAGGTGTTGATACTTTTGAACTAGGGTAGTAGTAACAGTAGGATTACAGATATGGAGAAGATAGATATGAGAGAGATTTTGAAGGAAAAATTGATAGACCCTGGTAACTGACCAAATTTCATGGGTGAAAAAGAGGAATGAGTCAGAAATTATCTCAAGCTTTCAAGGCTGAGTGACTGGGGAAATGGTTGGCAGCATTGATGAGTGACAGGGAAATTGGGAGAGAAAGGAAGAGGAGTTTTGTACGTGTTGATTTTGAAATGATTTTGATTTGTCTTCTTTTATTCAACAGTCCTCTTTCCTTGCCTTCTGATAGTCATTGAACAAACATTAGCACCACAGTAAATGATTTTCAAAATGATGACCCTGAGTCAAGCAAAGACTAAATTATACTCTATTTAGGAAGGCAAGTATATACATTGTCATTTTAGAAAGATTTCAATAAAAGAATGTAAACTTTTTAAAAAAAGAGTACCTGTGGCTGAAAAATCCTACAGCCAATAGTGATTAGCAGCTCTGACCTTAGCTAGCCTGTTCTCAGAAGAGAGACAGAAAGCCATCACCAGGCCCACCCTCAAAGCTTTTTCCAGCTTGTACTCTGATATCAGAAACCAGAGTCACCTTCAAACTATATTTAGATATCAAGGTAACATTTCAGGACTTAATCATAGTTAAAAACTTTCTGGGGTAAAAACTGACATGATTAGCTCTACCTTTCATAAAATGTTCTTTTGTTAGTTCACTTACTTTCTAGTTCTAAGCCAGGCAAAGGGGCAAAGCCAAACATTTCAATTACAACTTGGAGTCAACTTCAAACTTTTTGTTCAGGATTATAATAATGTTAACATTGCTGGTGAAGTTTGAAAAGTCAAGGGGAAACACATACCATTTGTAGGAATACAACACCAGATCTTAAGACTACATTTTGAAATGTTTCCTATGTAGCAAGAACTTGGTGCTAATGTTTGTTCAATGACTATCAGAAGGCAAGGAAAGAGGACTGTTGAATAAAAGAAGAGTTGGACTAAAGGTTCAGGAGACAAATCAAAATCATTTCAAAATCAACACGTACAAAACTCCTCTTCCTTTCTCTCCCAATTTCCCTGTCACTCATCAATGCTGCCAACCATTTCCCCAGTCACTCAGCCTTGAAAGCTTGAGATAATTTCTGACTCATTCTTCTTTTTCACCCGTGAAATTTGGTCAGTTACCAGGGTCTATCAATTTTTCCTTCAAAATCTCTCTCATATCTATCTTCTCCATATCTGTAATCCTACTGTTACTACTACCCTAGTTCAAAAGTATCAACACCTTTTGCCTGCATCAGGTGAAAGCCTACTAGCCAGTCTCCCTAACTTGAGGCCTTGCCTCACCTCTCTTTCCTGCCAATTACCTGCTTAAAAGTGCCAGATTAAATACTTTCTTTTTTTTTCTTTTTTTTAAATTTATTTTTGACATGTTTGGTTTTCAGCATTGATTTTCACAGGCGTTTGAATTACAAATTTTCTCCCCATTTCCTCCCCCCCCCCCCTCCAAAAA
>CM053624.1:85735367-85761970 GCA_028646595.1 Phalanger gymnotis
ATTGCTTGACTTCTTAGGGAGGATGGATGGGAAGGGAAGAGGGGAGAGAATTTGGAACTCAAGGTTTTAAAAAAATAGATGTTCGAAAGTAAAAAAGTTTTTTTTTTTCATGCGACTAGAAAATAAGATGCACAGGCAATGGGGCACAGAGACTTATCTTGCCCTACTAGAAAGAAAGGGAAAGGAGGATGGGAGGGGAATGGGGTAACGGAGGGGAGGGCAGACTGGGGAACAGGGCAACCAGAGTGTACGCCATCTTGGAGTGGGGGGGAGGAAATGGGGAGAAAATTTGTAATTCAAATGCCTGTGAAAATCAATGCTGAAAACCAAACATATTAAAAATAAATTAAAAAAAAAAGGATAGCAGGCTGGGGACTTGCAAGCTTTCAGTGCTCCCAGAGCTGCCTGATCCAGAGCAAAGTCTGTTTGTTCCCTCTTCAGCCCTCTGGTCTCAACTCTGCAAGTTCTTGACCTGGGTTTGGGTCTGAGCAAGAGTAGACTGCTATTAGATTCAACCCCTATCAGCCAGCTAGAAAACTCTGCTGGCTCAGAGTGGCAGAACTATATACTCCCCTGTGGTCTAGGGTTCTTGTGCTGGCTGCTCCTCTGAAGGCTGAGATAGACGGTAAAAATGAGACTGCGCTGTGCCTAGCGAGCTACACTGCTACTGTTGGCTTCTAAATTTCCATTCTCAGTATACTGCCTAGAATTTCCCTATCTGGAAAGTCAACACTGTGCAGGTCTCCTTTTCAATCTGCCCTGGATCTATAAACTAGAAATGAGTAATAGGTCACAAAACTGCCACCTGGCACCTGTCTCCTTAGTAGTTCCCTAGTATGGGTCTAGGACTTCCTCTTGAGCTGATGTACAGCCTCTCCTTGGGTTCCAGAGTGCTGCTATGTGCAGTGTGTTTCTGACCTAAATCAGTCCTCCCTTTCTGTCTCACTATGCTGAGCTGGGCTGAACAAATGACTCGCTGTGACTTTTTCTGAATTTCCCCATCAGGATTTGGTCTGGTGAATTTTCCAGAGTTTGGAGTAATAGTTGGAAGAGAGTTCACTGTACTGTTCCCTACTGCTCAGCCATCTTGGCTCCATCCATATTTTTCCATGGACTATTCTAAAGGGACTGTATGATAGAAAGGTAAACTAAACTGACTCACTTATATGGAGAGATTCTTTTATCCTACTTTGAATCTTCCTTGCACACATAGCAGCTGCTCCAAACCTTATTTTCCTCAAGCCTTTTACACCATCAGGTACATGAGTGGAAAAATATCATCCATGCTCTACTTCCAAGTCCCTCTACACCATTCCCCATTCTCTTCTCCTTTGCTCTAGGATTCTGAATAAGAAATGTCCTTTTCTCACAGGCCAGCCCTCTGGAACCCTGCACCTTCCTTTCCAGCTTCTGTGGGGGCTTGCCACTCCAATCATTGTCATTCTTTCTTCCATCTTCGATCTCTCCTTATCAACTAGTTCTTTCCCTGCCACCTACAAACATGCCTAAGAATCCCATATCTTAAAACAAAAACAAAAATAAAATGTTACTTAATTCTGCTTTTCCCCTTTGTTATCATCTATACCTTTCCTCCCTCTCACAGTCAAAGTCTTAGAAGAAGCTGTCTATTTCAACCACTTGACAACTTACTTCCAACCCTACTGGCTTCACATTCTACTGAAACTGCTCTCTCCAACATTACCAAAGATGTCTTAATAAATTTCACAGCCTTTTCTCAGGTCTTGTCCTTGACTTCCTCTCCCTCTCCAGTTCTGATGACATTGCTCTCTTCTCCTTTTCTTCCGGTCTGACCATTACTTTCCTTCGTACTTCGCTTCTGTTCCATCCCTTAATAGTGGGTATCCCCCAAGGCTCTATCCTGGGACCTAGTTACATTTTCATTCTTGGTAAGCTCATTAACTCTCATGAGTTCAATTATGATCTTTCTGCAATTTATTCTCAAATTGACA
This sequence comes from Phalanger gymnotis, assembly GCA_028646595.1. Taxonomy (NCBI): domain Eukaryota; kingdom Metazoa; phylum Chordata; class Mammalia; order Diprotodontia; family Phalangeridae; genus Phalanger; species Phalanger gymnotis. Next base: position 85,737,338 of record CM053624.1, read on the forward strand.
TGTGTAATCCTAATCTCCTTTGAGTTTTAACTCCAAATCATCACTGGATATCTCTACCTCTATGTCCCATAGACATTTCAAATTGAACATGTCCAAAACAGAGCTTCTGTTGAGGGTACCATCATCCTCCCTGTCACCAATGTTTGAAACTTCAGTGTCATCTTCTACTCATCACATATACCTCTTTCACATATCCATTTTCAAGTCTTGTTATTTCTTACTTCACAACCTTTCTCATATACATCATTTTTCTACTCACACAGCCACTCTCTTAGATCAGACTCTCATCACCTACCTCTCTCCTAGACTATTGCAATAACTTTCTTGTTGGTCTCCCTCCATCAAGTCTCTCTCCAAGTTGCCAAAGTGATTTTCCTAAAGTAGAAGCCTGATGTCACCCACCAATCAACTCCAGTGGCTCCCTATTATCTCCAGGACTAAATATAAAATAATTAGGCCTTCAAAGACCCTTGTACAACCTGATCCCTTGTTACTGAGTTTCTAGTTTTCTTATACTTTCTTCTCCTTCAAATACTCTACCATACAACTACACCAGCTTCTTGCTGTTCCTTACACAGCACTCTATCTCCTGACTACCTGCTTTGTCAAAGGCTGTCCCCTATAGGTGGAATGCCCTCCCTTCACACCTCTACATTCTGGCTTCCTGGCTTCAGGATTCAGCTCATATTCCATCTTCTATAGGAGGCCTTTCCCAGTGCTGCCATATTACTATTAGTACCCTTCTTCTGAGATTACTTTCTGTTTACACTGTATACATCCTATACGTCCTAAAAAGTTATTTACATGTTGTCTCCCCCATTAGAATGTGCTCTCTCTGGGGGCAGGAGCTGTGTTTGTTTTTGCTTTTCTTTGTATCCTACAGCTTTAAAAGTATCTGGAACAGAGTGAGTGCACAATAAATTCTTATTTATTATCATCTTCCAAAACTATCCCTCCTTCAAACTTCATTATTTCTGTTGAAGGTACCACTTTTAGTCACCAGAATAGCAACCTTATAGTGATCCTCAACTCTTTCACTCAATCCATAAACATTCATTAAGCACTATGTGTCAGGCACTGTGGTAAGCACTGGAAAAACAAAAAGTGGGAAAAGTTAGTACCTGTCCTCAAGGAGCTTACAATCCAACGGGGAGACAACCATCGTATATAAACATATACAATGCAAGCTCTATGGAGAGGGGGAGGGGTGTTGAAATAATTAATAGAAAGAAGGCACTAGAATTAAAAAGGGTTGGGGAAGACTTCTAGTAAAAGGGATTTTAATTGCGACTTAAAGGAAGCTAGGGAGGCCAGTAGACAGTGTGGAGGAGGGGCAGCATTCCAGGCACTGGGGACCGCCAGAGAAAATGCCCAGAGCTAAAATATGTAGTACCTCCTAAAGGGGATGGCTGGGAGACCACTGTCACTGGATCTTTCCCCACCCTCCCCCCAATATCCAATCAGTTGCTAAGTCAACTCTATTTCTACAACATTTCTAATATTCATTCTACTCATACGGCCATCTACCCGAATTCAAGTCCTCCTTACCTCTTACCCAGATTACTGTTATAGTTTTCTAATAGGATTCCTAGCTTTCAATCTCTCCCTTTTCCAAACTGTCCCCTGTACAGTTGTCAAAAAAAGCCTAGATCTGACTATGTTACTCAAAAATTTTGGAAGCTCTCTATTGACACTAGGATAAAATACCAACTCCTTAGCTTAGCTTTTAAAGTTCTTCACAGTCTCCACATGCTTTAAGATCCAGTGACAATGGTCTCCTTGCTGTTCCTTCCACTAGCCACTCTATCTCCTGACTCAGGGGACTTTTACTAGCTGTCTTCTATTCCTGGAATGTTCTCCCTCCTCATCTCTGCCTCCTGGGCTCACTAGCTTCCTTCAAGTCTCAGTTAAAATCTCACTTTTTACAAGAAGACTTTCCTATGTTCTTCTCCCTCCAAATATATATGCATATATATACACATAAACATTTATATCTTGTTTGTACATAGTTTCTTGAGGATGGGGACTGTTTTTGTCTTTGTATCCTGTTGTTTAACACAGTGTTTAACACACTGGCACATAATAGGCACTTCATACATGCTTACTGATTTGCCTGACTTGACTATCTGATTTCAGTTTACTTTTCTGGATTAGCTTCCCACTGTTCCCCTTCATGGACTCTCCCTTCAAAAGAAATAGGCCTACTCATTCCATGATTTTAGCATATCATCTTTTGCCTTTATGCTTTGAAGTGCTTTCCCCATCTTTGAAATGCTCTATTTCACCTCAGCTTCATAAAATCCCCTACTTCCTTCAAGGCAGGGCTTATATGCCACCTCCTGGAGGAAGACTTTCCTGATCCCCTAGTTTTTAGCCCTCTCTCTCCTCAAATTATATTTTACTCATTTGTCTGTTAATTTGTTTAGTTTCTGGAGGGAAGGGATTGTTTTTAATTTGTCTTTATATTTCCAGGCCCTAGCACAATGCCTTGCACAAAGTAGGTACTTAATAAATGCTTGCTGAATTGAATTAAGATGAAAAGTCAAATCTTCCTCTTTAACTTACAGTACTCCATAAGTAAACATCTTGATCAGTGTAGAAGAATGTAACTTGAAGTGTGTATTTCGATGCCTAGGCAATTGTTACTAATAAAATTAAATAGCATCGTTATCATATGGTAGTAATATTTGTCATTTGTGCTATATTTGCTGAAGGGGGTCTAAGTCCTTTGTAAACCTTAATTTTCCACCACAATGGCAAAGTTGGCAAACTTCAGTGTACTATGATTATGAACAAATAATTAAATCATCACACAGGAAGGCATTGCATTCAGGAAAAAGAATATAGGATTTAATTATCAATATAGATAGTCTATTGGATTGGGAAATTAACAGAAGATACTTTGCCCCCTATCACTTTGTAATTTTGAGTCAATTATAATAATCTCTAATGCGTTATCTAATCTACAAAATGAAAAGAATTCACTTCAAGGTTAAAAAGGTAAACATACATATATTCATACTCCTCAAAGAAAAGCAACTCTTACATGCAAGGCATTGTACTACATACCTTAAAAATATTTTAAATAATACATTTACATTTTAACAGTTACACAATTAATTCTATTTTTTAAAAAAAGGTCAAAAGCTGACTGAATAAACCTTTGGGGTCCAGTTTTAAAAAGATATAGAAGTGCCTCATAAGGTACTACTCTTTCATATGTTTTCATATACAACGTTTGGCTAATGTGTTTATCATCCTACAAACTCTATTAAGCCACAATCACATCAAAGCCTATCTATACTTCTGGTTTTCAATAAGAGTTTTACATTAAAGTTTTTATGGGATGATAGTATTTTTGATTATATGTCCAATCCAAATACAATGCAAGGAACCAGATATAAGAAAGCACTCTCTTCAATGACCAAATGGACAGGGCTTCCAGCAGTACTACCTTATTCCCCAAAGAGAAAACAAAAAATTCTGCCTAGTAGGTTTTTCCCCCTGCTATGTTGTCCAATACTAATTATAAAACAGTACAGATGTAGCCCTTCTCAAAATGCAAAGGGACTGAGCATATATGCAAAGAACAACTATTTTTTATGCTTCCAAATTCTTAATCCTGTTTGGAGCTGTCAGTGGGGGTTAATGGAAGCCTTGGATAGGAGAATTCCAATCTGGTTGGCAGATGGATAGGTTGGTTATAGCTGCATAACTATGTCTTGCCTGCAGGCACAATTCAGAACACTGTTAAAGCAATATAAAGTCTCTGTCAAGCTGAACCATTTGGATCAGTAGCAAGGAGAAATAATAATAAAAAAAAGAAGTTCATTTCTGGGCCTTGTGCATTTATGCTAGTATGCAGAAACTGATTAATTGTCATAGTGTGGTGGTCTTCTATACCTCAGATTTCTACTTCTGGAGTAGATTTTGCATGCTAATATAATCATTCTCCCTCTTGAGACATTAGCAAATAATCAAATGAAAAACAGGATCATAATTTACCGAGATTCGAGCAATTCTCTATGCAAATTTGACTTGTTATTGCTGCTGCCTCGTTAATCTGAATGCCTTTGACAAACTCCTTTGATTTATGAACTCGTGACAACTCCAATGTGTATATATTTTGCTAGATTGACATTATCATTAAGAGTGGGTGGACTGAGCTCACATGAATGGCTGATTTTATTCGCTGGTGTCTGCTGCTCAACAGCTGAGCATCTCCTTCTCACAAAGCCCCTGAGCGGCAGGCTCTTCCCATCTACCCATCCATTCATCATCTCGATGTTAATTGGCCCAGGCTTTAAGCAAATTTTCAACACGATTTAAAGGCACGATGACACTGATTACTGACCCTCTGCCATACGGTGCCTATTGATTAACCTGACAGAGATGATGAGCTTGAGGGAAACTAGGTGTGTGGGGACCTCAGGGGGAAAAATATATTGTCTATGCAGGCAAACACTTGTCATTACCTCACAAGCCAGAATTTGCACAGCATACATCCTTAAAACACACTATTGCTTTAACACCTACACCTAATGCAGAAAGTACTTTCCGTTCTGTAATATCAGTTCACTGATATTACAAATACGTCATGTCATAGCACATGACACATTCAGTATTTAGAAGAATTCCCCAGATAGATAGATGGCTGCCTATCAACCAATTATGCCTGTGCTGGCTGATATATGCATGTATTTTAGCATAAAGTGAAGCAAATGCTAGGTGGCCTGTTAGTGCTATAAATGTACCACAATAAAGAAGAATGAAGGGGAAGAATCACCTATGTCTTTCAAGATTTTTTTTTAAAAAATATGCAACTTATAGGGTTATCCTACCACTATATCATTAGAGATAAGAGAAGTAATGATAGGACTTAACAAATATTATATTCAGTTGTTAAATTTTCTCAGCAAGATTCCTCAATTGCTAGACAGGTTCCTGGGACAGAAAAAGTTAATACTGGAATTGTTTTCCATAAAAGCAGATTAATAGTTAAGACTAAAAAAGCTCAATCTCTTCAGACAATTTCAGTAACCACTGTATTTAGGAAAGTGGTATAGGCTTGGGTTTTTTAAATAGTTAAAATGTAAATAATTCAATTTTAAAAGAAAATTAAATGCTTTCTTAATAATATGGAATTTTTTTTGAAAGGGTCCATGATTTGTTATCAGAGTTGGGCACATATAGTAATAACAAAACTGAAACCTTTAATATTTCTAGATCAACAAATGCATAGAAACAATAAGAGATGAAACTTAAGTGATTTTTAGATAGGATTCTTAGTTTATTTAAAACAAAGCTAACAAAATATGCTCCCTAGGTTATAACTGCTGGCCACTGGATCTCTTTGTTTACTTACGGATCCTGGGGGATGGCCAATATATAATTTTACGGCCAGAGATTTTGGTACTGTACTAACAGTTATTTCAAAACTAAAATAATAAACTGTGAGCAGCCACAACCGTAGCCCCTATTACAGTGACATGGGCTGTTAATGTAAGAGATCAAATGTTTCTCAAGTCAAACAGCGTTGGTGCCTATTACACTGGAACATGTAGCTCAGTCCCTAAAAGCCTGCCCCTTGTTTTTTTCAAGATAAACAAGCTCCCCTAAAGCTCTGAGGTGCTTTGCTAGGGAGGACAGAAGAGGGGAACCCATGAGGCAATGATGAGTAATGGACAGAGATGAGATTCCTTTCTTTTGTAAGTTTCAAGTAAAAGAATTTCTCAATACAAAATTTTAATATTTCACCAAGAAGGCATAGGGATAAACAGTCTATGCTATAAGGATGTGAGGCAAAGCTAAAGCCTTTCCTGGTTGTTATGTTTGGAATAGAGATTACATGGCTATCTGAATAAATTCAACTTTGTGACTTCGTTAAAGATCTGAACATCAACTTAGCAATGACTATAAAGGTAAACATAAAACCTAACCTGCAAAGAGTTTAATAAGCTTTGCTTCATATGTAATAAGTCCACTGAAACTTATAAAAGATTTTTTTTCTTTTGCTTAAAAGACCAAAACTACACCACAACACATACGAACTTACCCTACTAAGTAGATGCTTTACATTTTATTTTGTTTTGACATTCCAAAGCAGTCATCGAATTAAGGCTATCCATAATAATGTGGCTTAATGTCATAAAAACCTCGACAGGCTTGCAAGGGAGGCATTTTGAAAGCATTTTTTTTAAAGATAATGAGACTAGGGATACTAGTATAACTTTTAAAAAGTTAGCATTTTTTTGTACTATTTAAAATCTGTAGCTAAGGTAGAGCAGCTTAAATTACTCGATAATGTAAAGCAAGTACAATCTCATTAAAGATCTGGAGTGGAAGTGTGAAAACTCCTAGAAAATAGAATGAAAGTGATCAAGCTCACTTAACTTGTGAACAAGAAAACAGTTAATCTGGTTAACCTCTCATTTTTAAATCCATGCAATTATTTAAGTGATTTCTAAAATATATATCGAAAAGTCTAACATTATTGTTTTTCTCTAGCAGATTCTCTGTTTCCTAATTTTTTGTTGCCACATTTACACAAACATTTCATCCAGAAATACTTTAAATATAGGTTTATGTGGATGAAGATGCAAACATTTGCTTCTGCTAATAAGGACATCTGGTTATTTTTGTAACTCACAGACATCTGTATTATGTAAAACTGCTTGATTCCTCATAATAGGGTAGAAAACTATAGAACCCTTAGGTTGTAAGTTGAAATCCTTTTTATCTCTGCAGCATCATTATTTATGCTGTCAGGCTTGTTTCTGAGTATCTTTTCTGCTTAATGATCAACCAATTCACCACCTCGGCTATTTTCAGTAACCTTTGAGCAGTGGCTGAAACGATCCTAAGATTCCTCCAGGTGTACTCAAATTTTGGAATGATGAGTAAATCACACCAACTACTTAAGTGAACTTCTAAAAGACTTGCATTTAGATGTGTGGTTCTGTTGTGCTATTGTGCCTTGCTCAATCACTCTCTTCAATTTGTCTTTTATTCTGTGTACTTGCTTTTGTCCTGACTTTTGCTTTTTCCACTCATCACAGTATCAGTGATTTTTCTGGTCTCTCAAGTTTCAACTACCCTTTCTTCTCAATGATTTCCCTCCAAGCTTTTTGGGTTTTTTTTTTTGGGTCCCTAAGATTAGAAAACATAGTCCAACACAAGTCTCAAAGGTATATCTTATAGGAACAGTGGTGTATCCATTTGAAATCAAACACTAGACTTTATTCTATTCTTGGCTGCCCTCTTTTTACTTGTTACAGTCTGATGAGGAAAAAGGGAGTGACTGGAAGCTTTATATCAATTTAAAATGGACTCTCCCAATGCCAAATAGATCCATTACTGTTCTTTTGGGGAAGCAGTATTCTAGGCTTTTAATTGGTACTATATTTATTTTTACTATAATATAAACCTCCCGATTTTTAAAATTTTCATTTCAGGAATACAAAAACAAACCCCCTGGAAAACCGGATAACCTTAATACACTGCACACTGTGTATAATTCACTGAGGGAAACCACACTTAATTTTTTGGTTGCTTGTAAGCCATCTAACACAGAATGAAGTCCCTGACTAAGGTTTTTAAATTTAAGTGAGGATTCTCCATTTAAGAGCTGCAATAGCCAGCAGGGCAGAAATTAAACACTAACCCACTTCTACTATTTTTCACACATTAATATTTCCTACCAATAGATTAATTTGGACTTCCACCATACTTCACCATCAGTACTTTTGAAAGATTATTCGGGAGGTTGGCTAATTTCGGTATGAGTTTCTAAACCCTTAATGAAAAAATGTATTTATAGGTTATTTGCACCATGAAAAAGGTTTTTTAAATCATCCTTTGCCTAGGTACTAGGGATTGTTCCTTTTTATGCTGATGCAAATGAGTTTTGCTTAGAAGTAAAAATATGGATGGATGGAGAGATATAATTGCAATAATAAACTCAAGATCTTCAATTCCCATTTATACAGTAATTAAATATCTCATATACACTACCTCTTTTGAGTTTCATTAACAACCTTCTAAGGTAGGTTCTATTATCTCCATCTTACTGATGAGGAAACTGAAGCTCCAAGAAATTAAGAGATTTGCCCAGTCACACAGCTGGTTAAGTTCGCGAGTTTGGATTTGAACCCAAGTCCTCATAACTCAAAGTCTACCTTTTATTCATTATTTATTCATTGTCTCTTCAGAGTATGCTACAGCATGGTTGCATGCTTCAAGTTTTTTGCTACTGAATAGCATTTTTCTGCTATTAGAACATATTATTGTCTTCTACTGCCCAAATGGAAGGAAATTAATTTAATCACACATTACCATTATCTTAAACAGAATCATAAGACATCTAATCTGTTTTTAAAGTACTTTTAAATAAAATAACCTTAAGTGACTGTAACAATTATAAATAACAAAATATCCTTGTCATTTTCAGCAGGTGTCTGAACCCTACACATGCCAGTTAAATATGAAGGTTCAACAGAAATAGAAGACTAGAATTGTAGGCTGATTTCTTAGAAAATACCATACCTGATTAACGAATAAAAGGAGCTCAAACATTCAAGAACTTCTCTGTCTTTGGCTTGAATTTCACCTTTTTAAACGTAGCTTTTATTTACTGGGTTTTTTAAAAAATAATTTTAATCGCATTTAACATAGTGCTTAAGTATATATATACTTAATACTTTTGGTGGGACTAATTTTAACATGAGCTGCATATAAAATGAACTTTTATCTATAATGCCATTTGTCCTGTTATTTCTATTAGCCATTGTCAAGTGTTATTGTTATGTTACATCATGAAAAAGGACTGTTTCACTAACTGCCAAGTTTGGTAATTGCTGATTGATTTGACAGATATCAAACAACATTAATTTCAATGCTATCATACTACTTGTGCTTGCAGCAGAGAGCCTATGAAGACTGGACTAGCCAGTTTTGGTTTTCAGGTTAATGTTGCCTCTATTCTCTCCTGTCTAAGTCAATGTACCTCTTGATCTTGCAAACAACAAGGGAATAGTTGACTTCAAAAACAGTTGCCTATCACTGCCTGCTGCACAAAGGACATTCTATTCTGAGCAGTGGTTGGTAAGGAAAGTATAGCCATTTCTAAATGCCAGTGGTTCCCAACATCCATGTTCCTCCTGAGCAGAATGAAGTCTGAGAGTGCTGACTGGAGGGTCATTTGACCCACAAGGGCCTGGAAAGGTTTCCAGAATAACAGAGGTCATGTAATTGCCAAAAGAGCATTAGACACTCAATCACAATGGATAATTAAATGACCTACATGATTCCTGAAATGGCTCCTCTATATATGGTCTATTACTTGCATCCCTCAAGATAAGCTACTCCTTTGATATGACCTGACCTATAAGCCCAACCTGAGTCTCCACACTAGCTGCTTGCTTCTATTGCTTTGTAAATGCCCCCCAACAGCAGACATGTCCCAGACCACACTTTCAAGCAGACACACATAAAAATCAATCATGTGTCCTCTTCCTACCATGTTCTCTGGAACACAAAAGACTGTAAGAAAAGGTGGAAAAATAAGTAAATTCCTAGACTAGATTTTTTCCTAGATTGGAAGAAAAAGAGGTATAAGAATTACAAGAGCAAAAAGTTACAAGAAGCCTTTATTTTCGAGTTTCCACCTTAGTATACCACTAAATGATGGGAGAATTGTGAAGCACTAGTAGAAGTGGCCAGTGGAGACTAAGTTAAGAAATCGAAACTTGTCTGGACAGTTTTTGATACTGTGAGCTATTAACAGGATTTATCTTAGCCTAGTTCTTTAATCCACACACAAAAAAAAGCTAACTCTAAACAAATAAAAATGTACAAGGAATCAACTATTTGCTTGATAGCAGGAGCAAAAGAAGCAAAACTCTCATGCTTTAAGTTTTTTCATCTGTATTTTATGTGTCACTGCAACACTTGGTCAGAAATGCTATCTAACAGAAGCCAGCCACATAAAATGGCAATAACATGATTGAAGAGAATTTGCCTTTTAAGAGAAGAAAGGTCTGGCTGGCTGTGGCCCTAGAGGCAGCTGCACATCTAGCAAGCATTACAAAAAAGGCAAGAGATCAAGTAACCAAAGACAATCCCACAATGATGCCAAGAGAGAAGGGGTAAAACGGGACAAAGAGCTCACAATCAGAGTACCTTAGGGCTAGTAGGATTTTCCGGTTTCCACAGGAAATTATACAGCTTCAGGCTGCTGGCTATTGAGATACACCATCCCTGATCTCTTACTAGGATATCAATGGCTTATTAAACCAAGAACATATCTGTTTTAGTTAACTTCTGGGTGGGGAGGGGACAGGAAGGGAGGGAAAGAACAAAATGTACTTAAATGCTGAATTTTTTCTCCAGGCTGAATGCCTTTCATCCAATAAGACATTCAAAGCAGTGACCCAGCAAATGGATTGAAAAAGCAATCTTCCGTCTCAGTGCCACATTATCATTCCTATTCAGTATTCTCCATGAGATATCTCAATCAGCTGTGTGTAAGTGACAACGCAGCCCATTGCTGGGTTAATTAAACATTTGACTTTAACACCCTCCCCTTCATTAAGCAAATAAAAACAGATAATTCAAACTGCACTTCATCCTCAGGGTACACAACACACATGTCAAAATTAAGAGAGTCCAAGGCCTCTGGGGATTTCTGTTGGGACCATAATCAGTTTAAATCTTATCTGGTTTATCAATTATTCTATTGATTAAAGCAAAGTGATTATACACAACTCCTTTGCCACATGGGATTTATATCAGCAAAGCAAGAAAACAACTCCAGGAGGCTCCAAACTGATTTAAAAGCAGACAGACTGACCAATAATAGTCAATTATTACATACCAGTGATCCATATACGTATTCTTAGTTTCAGATGGGTTAACTGTTTCCAATCACTACGTCCCTATGATACACCTTATATTGCCTATGAGTAAATTTATGTATTAGGAGACAAACATATTTTCTAGTAATTTAAACAGCGGTCAGTATCTCAAGACTTGAAAAACGTTTTATAGGCTCAAGACTTGTAATGTGGCTGAGCTGCTCTCAAGCAAAGGAAGCAAAACTGTATGCCAATATTCTTGCCCAGCTATATAAAAACAACAGAAGATGAACAGGGGGCATCCTTGGGATCTTACTTCTCCAAAAGTTATTTGGTACCCAGGTTAACCAACATCTTGGTATCTTGAAAGACTATGCTCCAGGAAAAAAAAAATTAGAGAAATCAGAAAGCTTTCCTGAGCTAGAATGATGGCCCATTTCCCTTTAATTCTAGGGGCAAGTCTTCAAAGATTTATTTCATTGAAAATTTCAACTTAATTTCTTAAATAAGACCAATGCAGGAACCTTATAATGCCACTGAACGCCTTCTCAAAATTTTACTAACATTTGAACTATAAACACAACTTAGACACCTGCCCCTGAAATGTTTTGCATGATTTTCTACAAAAGTCCAGAACCTTCACAGCTTAAGGCCATGTTCTACCACATATAAGAAAAGAGCTAATAAAATCCAAAAGGAAAAAAAAAATGAGAGTTAAATTTGTGCACTCATAGCTATGTCTTCATAAGCCAAATTTCTTCACCACTATATTAGACCACATAAGCATTCAACCATAATTTAGCTTATCTTCTTCAGATTTTCCTTTTTCAGGCAGACTAAGAAACCTGCATTAGCATGCTGTATTTTACTCTCACCACTAGAAATACTGAGGGTGCTATTTGTAATTGTATTCTTTTTAAGAGGTTTGTTCTCTGCAGCTGTTTTCTGCTTGCAGTGTATTTTGTGTAATCAGCACATCATCATAAATACATTGGCTGTTCCCCTGAGGGTAGCTGTCAGTGTTTAATTTACAGAACAACCTGGCCAATGTGAATTTTAACACTACAGCACTATGGCAAGGAGTTACCACACTCTGTGAAAAACAGGTTTCTATGAATTTTTATATCAGAAGCTGGTCCCAGGACAATTTAGGTTTTAGAAATAGATTGTTTAAAGAAGCACTTCATACCTCGTATGCAATGGATTCTTTACCACTTTTAGTCTTGTAAAGAAGCCCTGAGCTAACTACTAAACCACAAGTGGGCACAATCAATTGCTGAGACAACAAAGATAAAAAATCCATGAATTACCAGAAGGAGGCAGTATAAGAGATGCTAGCTTTGTCTTCTAGTTTGTTATTGACTTTTAGGGCTGCAAAGGACCTTAGAGATCATGAAAGTTAATTCTCGAATCTTTACAGATAAGACAGAAGTGGTATACAGTATTAGATATCTCTTGACTCCTAGTCTAGAGCTTCTTCCACTATACAATAGTATTTAATTAACTACCAAAATTATAAGCATGAAACAAAATGTCATTGCTCACTTACATGCATAGAGTAGAGGGGGAAATGTCTTTACTGCAATGGGCTAGACTGGGATATATGACGAGACATAAATGATGTGACCATAAGTTTGTCACTGCTCTATGTTAATTATTTTAATAGATAATTAATGGATAATGAAATACCTTTATATTACTAAATGAAAAGAATATTTTCAACTAAAGGCCATCAATGATACTGTTTCAAAATATACAAACAATGTTGTACCTAGGTGGGTTACTCAGTGAAGCTTAACCACTTGATATGATATCAAAACGCACCAAAAGAAATTGAGGAAATACTCTTATCAGCTCTCAGAAGCAGGAAATCTGCCATATATTTTAATGTCTTCCTAGAAAACGTATTTGGACAAAAATCTTCGAAAGACCAACATCACGTTAAAAAGCAGAGAATGCTTCAAAACAACTGTGTTCAGGATAATATGCACGATTAATAGACGTGAGAAAGAATATTGAACTTTCTATAATTAATATTTGTAGTTTTGACTTAGGACATTTTAAGCAATAAATTTAAATAATTTGAAAGATAGCCAAAAAAAAGCATTTTTTTTCTAATGCCTCTGTTGCTGTGATACATTAGTTTTCCAGTTATAAAGGGTTTTTCCCCCCAAATTAAGATTCTTAAGGGTTAAACTGGTTTTAAAAATGAGTATTGGTGGGGGGAGGGTAGAAATGGGGAGAAAATTTGTAACTCAAAATCTTGTGGAAATCAATGTTGAAAACTAAAATATTAAATAAAAAAATAGAGTATTGCTACAGCTTGTTTTTAAAATATTTTAGAATTACATATTCATGATATATGTGAATTGTGGCTAACATTTCACTTAAAGTACAGAATGAGAAAGATTTACTAGACTTTGGAGTGCTTCAGATTTCCCCAGGTTTCTGATAAAATTAAATTCTGTACTCTTAATAAGATTTTTGGTACCTGATCCCATAAAAATTAAAGTTTTAAGTATTTTCTAGCTGGTTCTTGAATAACATGTGTAGGAATCTCTTTAAGTTAACTGCTATTTCTTGTATTGAGAAACAAACCAAACAAATCTTTTCTACCTAATATTTAAAAATGAAGTCTAGAAATAAAGCCTTATCTCTTTCCTTCACTTCTGCATAGCTACTTATGGCTCCCTAAAAATATAAAACCAGAAAAATGGCTCATCAGAAGCATTAAAATAATTAGAACTAGCCCTATAGGCGGTTTACTTGCTTTTTTAAACAATGAAAATGAAACTAAGGGTTAGAAGTACAGCAAGAAAGTTAGTCCAAAACATTAATTCTCTTCTACAATCTATTTTATATACATAACATATACCATAATTTTTAAAGGGAAAAATTATTCATGATTTTTCTTTTGAACATTAGAATTACAAAAATACATTCTGAGGCCCTCTGAACCAAACTGGATGAAGTTAGCCTTAGGTTGGTCATACAGAAGACTGAATTACTGAATTGCACCTTCCCTGGAGACCATGTAGTTCCATATACTGCCATTAGATAGCAGCACAGTACACACCATCAGTCATGTCCCCTACAATCTTCTCTTCCCCTGAGGCTTGAGCTCTGCTTATTCCATACCCTCATCGTGGTCGTCGGGTGAGTGAGTGTGAGAGTGTGTGTGTGAGAGTGTGTGTGTGTGAGCGCGCGTGCACACGCTAACACACACACTGACTCTCTCTCTCCTTTACTTCCCTCCACACACACACAGCTGATTCTAATTCAATTAGTGCAGTCTCGAGCTCCAGAAAAGAGTAATTCAATTAGTGCATTGTGGAGCTCCTCTATACCTCTAAGCAGATGTTCAAAATCTTCAGAAACTGGAGCTAAAAGTACCTGTGCTACTTTGATATGCTACTACATATGCCATGTCAAAATACTTAGACCTTTCTAGTTTCTGAACAGAATAAGATGGATGAAATTAAGTCAGGCTGACTAGGTAGATATATACAATATATAGATCCTTTAGTAAACAATAGAATAGGATTTTTTGGGGGGAACATTCCACAAAGAGTTGTGAGATAAGCACTTTTTAAACCTTAAAACACTATGTAAATATGAACTACTATGATTTATCCTAAAGACTTAATGAGTCAATACTATGATGTAGCAGCTAAAAAAATTAATTCAATCTAAGGTTGCTTTAACAGAAGTATAATGATTATATTATAGAAGTAACGGTCTCACTGTTACCCTCTGAGCTAGTCAGATCACAGCTAAAATATTGTGTTCGGTTCTAGGTATCACAGTTTAAAGGGGGCAGTGACAAACTGGAATACATCCAGATAAGGGTGACTAAAATGGTACAGGTCTTGAAACCATTATCATATGAGCTGGGGGAACGACGTTTAGCCTGCCAAGGAGAAAAATTCGAGGGTTACATAACAGCTGTCTTCAAACACTGTATCTAAAGTGTGATTATGTGGAAGAGGGAGGAATAAACTTATTTTTAGTAGACTTATTGTAAATTCCTTTAATATGGGGGCTGGTTTTTTTTTTTTGTCTTTACATAGCCAATGCCTGACACATATTAGCAACTTAGTAAATGTTTGTCTATTTTTTTTTTTCTGTACAGGGCATAATTTAGACCAATGAACAGAAATTACAGGAGTTAGTTTTCAGTTTAATATAAGAAAAAAATCTAACTAGGAGAAATGACTAATAATCAAATAGGCTGCCTGCCTTCTAATCACCTGATGTTAAACAAAGGCTATGTGACCATTTGTTATGGACATTATAAAAGGGATTCTTACATAGGAAATGAGGATTAACTTCTATAATCAATCAATCAATAAACATTTTAAGCTGCTTACTATGTGCTAGTAGTCACTGTGCTAATCTCAAGGAGCTTACAATCTAATGAGTCAACATGCAAACAAATATGTACAACACAAACTATATATAAGATAAATAGGAAATAATTAAGAGAGAAAAGGCACTAGAATTAAGAAGGTTGGGGGAGGCTTCCAATAAAAAATGGGATTTCAGTTGAGACTTGAAAGAAGCCAGGCAAGTCAGCAGGTGGAGCTGAGGAGGGAGAGCCTTCCAGGTCAGGGGAACAGACAGAGAAAATGCCTACGGACGAGAGACGGAATGTCTTTGTTCACAGAACCCAGGAAACCACTGAATAAGTGTCCAGATTGGAAAGGTAGGAACCAACTAGGTTATAAAGGGCTTTGAAGGCCAAAGATAGCATTCTGTATTTGATCCCAGAAGCGTGCGCGTGTGTATGTGTATGTGTGTGTGTGTGTGTGTGAGAGAGAGGGAGAGAGGGAGAGAGGGAGGGAGGGAGGGAGGGAGAGAGAGAGAGAGAGAAAGAGAGAGTGAGAGAGAGAGAGAGAGAGAGAGAGAGAGAGAGAGAGAGAGAAAGAAAGAGATGGTTGGATCTCACTATTACTGATCAGTATGGAAATTTTGGCTTGCTCCATTTTTCACACCTGCACTGGTTTTGCTTCTCCTTAGGCAGTCTGGTGTCCCTACTCTCCAAGGGACTCATCATATTGGCTTTATTTAGCCATATTGCAGCTCAGAACTCCCAAGATCAAGTGATCCAGCAGTATCAGCTTCCCCCAGGGCAAGGATTACAGGCATGTACCAACACACCTGCCTTTGTACTATTTCTGAGTGACAGAAAAGTTTCCACGAAAATACAAACCTTACTATTTTTTTTTAACTTCTTAGCTGTCTGCACTCAAATTATTCCACCAAATGGGGGGTGGGGGTGGGGTGGATTGCAGTCTTCTTCTCTAGAAAGAATAATCAGCCAATTGGAATTCAATTTCTGGAAGAAGAATTTCTGAAAATTTATTGTTGAATAAGTATTTATTAAATGCCTGCCTACTGTGTGCCGGGGACTGTGCTAGGTGCTGAGGATACAAAAAATTAAACAATCTCTAGCTGCAACCAGTTTATAGCCCATTGGGGGAAATAAGTATACACCCACACCCCCTCCACACACCATAACCCAATAAAGTTAACAGATATGTATGAATATGCGTATATGTACAAAATTGTTAAATACAAGGCAGTTTGGGATGGAGGGCACTAGCAGTTGGGGGAGGAGGATAAGAAAGGCTCAAGCAGAAGACAGTGCCAGAGCTGCATTTTTAAGCTAGAGAGGGACTCTGAGGCAGAGGTAAAGAGGAAGTACATTCTAGGCATTGGGGGGATGGCCAGTGTAAGGGCATGGAGACAGGAAATGGAGTGTTATGAGAGAGGAACACAGAAAAATGCCAATTTGGCTGGATTACAGAATGCCCAAAGAGGAATGATGACCAATGAGGTTAGACAGTGGGATCCTAGAAACTACATGTAAAATCAACTTCACTCTCCGTGTTTGTTTCTTTTTTAAATATAGCTTAATACTTGATGGAAACTAAGAACAACTAAGTCTTTATGAAAGTATAATCATGCCTATGAAGACATCATTCAGTACAAGACAGTAGCCCCCATATTTGTTAAGAGTCCCTCCTCTTCCTGTTGTTGTAGATTGTATGACCTTCTTATGACCATTAGAAAATCACTTATTCTTTATGAACCCACCCCAGTTTCCTCACGTATTAAATAATACTACTTCTACTACCTGCTATATGGGGTTATTGTGAGGACCAAACAAAAAGCCATGTAACACACTTTATAAACTTTAAGTCATACACACACACACACACACACACACGCCAGATATTATGGAAAATTATTAAGATATGGATAATGAAGACTCGGGTTTAAATACCTCTGCTGACATTTACTAGATCTATGACCCTGGTCAAATTACTTAAACTTTATGTTTCTCAGACAACTCCACAGGAACTAAGTAGTTCCTAAATAGTCCCAATAGTGTAATGCCAAGAATGGCCATATTTTTCAATTCATTTTACCATATACTAAAAATAAGAGACATTTCATTCCTATCACACTTACAGAAGGTTAAACTAAATATGCAATTGCCCCTTAAAACTTCTAATAAAGGCTAATTTATTTTTACCACTGATTCTTATTTTTCAGTGATTCAAAACAGTTGAAACAACTTATTCTAGCTTAAAATGTCATATCAAAGTATCCACTAAGGTACAGTTTAAACTTAAGATAAAGAATGAGAGGCCGTGTGTTAACATAGTGGTCGGAACTGGACTTGGTGTGGAGAACACCTTGGTTGAGTCCTGTCTCTTACACATATTGGCAGTGTAATTCTGGGCAAATCACTCAACCTCTCAGTGCCCTAGACAACTCTAAAACCAAGTTGCAGAGAAAATGCCTATCTGTAGTGATAGAGACAGTTTCTCATTGGGAGTGCCTTATTGATCTAGTCAACAAAAAATAAAAACCATTTAAGCCAGGGTCCATTATTAAGATATCAAAAGATATTTTAGATAAGCTTATCATCTACAAATAGTATTATTCTATCTTTAAAATACTAATAAAAATATTTTCCTTTAATACTTTTCAGTAAAAAAAAATTTTTTTAAACATTTCTACCTCAGCTTACCTTATGCCTATCAATACAACAAATTACTACACTCACCAAGCTGACAGAAAACTCCACATAAGTAGCCAAATGTCAAGGCCATAGTAAGACTAGAGAAATGAATACTGTCTCCAAATATATTTTTGTTTGATTTTTCAACACCGTACACCGTCTTGTAACATTATACCTGTCTAACCAAAACCTATTGTGTTGACATGCAAACTTAAGGCATCTTAGACCTCTCTTCCATGAACTTGGATACTGACTGCCCTAACCCATCTTCCTGTTCATCTTGCTCACAATGACTACACGTATGTTCCCTCACTGCCAAGCTGATTTGGTTCCATCTCGAACACTTCTCTTTAACACTGACCCTTTTCATGCATTTAAGGCAACTACTTCCAACCCCATCAACGAAAGCAGACAAATGGAGGAGGAAGGAATGAACTGCAAACACCTCAAACAAGAAGGTTGCTTAAAAAACCAAGTGTCACATTCTGGCACTTCAATATTTCATAGCCAATACAAGGAATGTGCAACGACGCTGCAACTTTAAATCTCTTCCTCCTATGTCAGTCTCTCTTCCTCTCATTGTAATGCCAAAGGGAACAGCAATCAGAGTGGAGATGTTCAACGTGATAGAGGTCAGGACACCAGCAGATCAACGTACCAGAAACACGACCTTGTTTATTTTTTTTCCTCAGTATTATTGTTTACAGGGTGCTTTGCTCATGTACCTTGTGGTTCTTAGCTAAAAGATGAAATTACAGCCCAGGATGAAGCGCTCAGGCACACATCCAATTTGTGTTTCCATCTCAGAAAACAAAAAGCTTCTAAGGCCCTCAGGCTGCCATTCAAACTTGGAGGCTGACATTTTTAACAGCGTGAACCAGAGACTGGCAGAGAGAATGATCTAATGCATTTCTGACTTGTCAATCAAAGAGCTCACCTCTGCTGTCTTGTAAACAGTTGGGGGCCATCTAACTACATTCATAAACCTGGGGAGAGCTTACTACCAGCTGGGGTGCGGGAGCCACATGCTCTGGCTTCTACTGACTGAAATTATGATTCAGTTTATAATCTTACTGTAAATAGTCCACAGGCACATTTCCTGAACTACTGGAATAGAATCAGAGTAGGGAATACAAAACAGATTTTGGTCAAATGGTGTGTTATTTGCAAGCTGTTGGATTCCTGTACCCATTTTTATTATCAATTCTCCTCATAGGAACCCACCATGCCACCAATGAAAGTTGTTTGGTACTTTTTTTTAAGTCTAAAACAAATGTTGTACCAACAAACACCTACAAAATAGATACTTCTTCCACAATTCTGCCTGTAGAAATCCTTTTCTTCCTTCATGAACAATGCTGGAACCATCTCCACTGTCTTCCATGAAGCCTTCCCTGATCTTACCAGGTCCAAGTGATCTCTCCTTCTCTAATTGTCCCATACCAACTCTGACCTTCCATATGCACTTATGGTTCTCTATATACTTGTCCTATAACTCCTAGGAGACTCAAGCTCCTTGAAAGTAAAGTCTGTGTTTCATCTCTATAGCCTCAAAACCAAGTACAGTATTACACACAAACAGGTACTCAATACATCTATGTTGAATTGAAAATTTGTATTACTTAAATAACACCTATTCAGTGACTGTGGATCATGTACAGTGCAAGAACAATGATGAGCAATATTTTAGCACAATTGTAACCATGTGCTTTTCTATCTTCACTGAAAAATTGGTTGTCAATACTACAATATTATTTTTTAAGAACATGAAAAAAAAAGCAACCCCATAAGATGAGAGTCTGTCCCTGACACTTTGATATCTTTAGCCACTAGTTAAACCCAAAGATGCAGAACTCTGAAATTATTCCCTAAAACTCATCTAAGGAGATAAGAACATTTCTGTTTCTGCTAATTTCATGAAACCTGGGATCTGAATTTAATTCATACTGTCTAATCCAGACCTTCATTCTAAACCTGTCTCCTAGTTATTTCCAAAATGATGCTTTATTAATCAATCAACAAGCATTTATTAAATACCTTACTAAACGTCAAGCATTGTACTAGACACTAGGAATATAAAAAATGAAAGTCTCTACCCTCATGGAAGCTATATTCTCTTAGGAGAGACAACATGTTCATAAAGATAGGGTATGGAATTTTGATTCCATTGATATAGGGAATACCCATAAATATAGGTAAGATTTGTACAAGTGTACAAAATTAGGTTTTTGTTCACTGAGAAGAAAATTTTTTTAAAGCAAAATAAATACAAGGTAATAGTGGTGGAAGGTGGGAAGATACTACAGAAGATGATGCTTGAGCTGAGATGTAAAGAAAATTAAGGATTCTAAGAGGGGGAGGTTAAGGATTGAGTACAATCCAGACATGGGGACTTTGCATCCTGTACGAAGAGATGAAAACAGGAAATGGAATATCATGTGGAAGGAACACAAGAAAAGGCCAGTTTGACTGGGCTGTAAAGTACATAAAGGAGAGTATTATTATATATGATAAGATTAGAAAGCCAAATTGTGAACAGCTTTAAATGACAAAAAACTGTTAGTATTTGACTCTAGAGGCAATAGGGAACCACTGGAGCTTACAGAGTAGGGGACAAAGATGGTCAGACCTATGCTTTAGGAATGCCACTTTGGCAATTCAAATGTAACATGCCCAAAATAAACTCACTGTTCTCCCTAAAACCTGTTTTGCTGCTTGACTACTATTTCTATCACTTTCATCACCACGCATGTCTTCAGACACCTAGTGACAAAATTTCAAAGTCATCTGATTCCTCTCATCTCTCATACTTTCAATCATTAATCAATCAATAAGCATTTATTAAGTAGAGTGCCAAGCCTGGAATCAGGAAAACTCATCTTTCTGAGTTCAAATCTGGCTTTAGACAATTACTAGTTGTATGATCCTGGGTAAGACATTTAACCTTGTTTGCCTCTGTTTCCTCATGTGTAAAATGAGCTGGAGAAGGAAATGGCAAACCGATCTTTGTCAAAATCCTAAATGGGGTCAGGAAGAGTCAGATGTGACTGAAAACCAAGTGAACAACAAAAAGTACCTACTATGTGCCAGGCACTGTGCTAGGTGCTTGGGGATATAAAATTTAAAAAATGAAACAATCCCTACTCTCAAAGTAGCCTATCACTAAGTATTACTTTCTACTTTATAGGTATGTGTCCCTCTGTCTCCCTTCTCTCTATTCCCACTGCTACTACCTAAAAAACAAGCCCTCAGTATACCTCTTTCCAAAACTACTGAAATAGTCTTCTGGTTGGTGGGCCACAAACCTTTCTCCTCTTCAATCCATCCTCCACACGGCTGCCAAAGTGATTTTGCTTAAATGCAGGTCTAACTATGTCACTCGTATCCCCCTACTAAATAAATTCCAGTGGCCTCCTACTGCTTCCAAAATAAAATATAAACTCTTCTGTTTGGCAATTAAAATCTTCAAAACCTGGTCCCAAACTACCTTTCCGGCCTAATTATGCTACTCTTTTTTACATGTTCTACAGTAAAGCCAAACTGGTTTACTGATGCTCCTTACACACAACATTCCGCCGCTTGCTGTTTTATAGTCACTGATTTCTGTTTGGTCTATTCTAGTTTTCAGGGAGTCCAGTACTTGGTTAAGGTTTATCACTTTCTCTTCTAGGTTCTTTATTCTCCAGAATTTTTAATTTCATTTTTTATCTCTTCCTTAATTTCGTTTGGGTATTCATAGTTCTTGTGGAAAAAGGAGAGTTATCTCTCCTTCTTTTGGCACATCTCTGGCACTATAATTTTTTTATATTAGCCAGAGGATTTTGTTTTGTTTTGTTTTTACTTCTCTTTCTAGCTTTGGTTCTTTAATTGGGACTGTTCCAGAGCCAGACTTTTCACTTTGCTTTGCTTTTAGGTGGGGATAGAGGGGGTCACCTCTGCTTATTCACAACCCAGGTAATTTGGGTTCCTGGGTAAGGTTCCCCAGAATCTTTCAGATTCAGAGTGCTGGATCTTCAAGGTGTTTTGTGGCATCTCAGGGCAGGATAAGTGCTAAGAGCCCCTGGGCCAGAGTATCCTGGGGTGGTCTCTTTCCTTTCCCCACCCCCAGGCCCAAGGTCCCCATCTGGGTCTTTCTGACTACTCTAGGGATTTCCAAAGAAGCTCTTCACTCTCGTTGCCATTGGACACAAGGCCTTTGGCCCACTTCTGGTTGAACTGGGAGGTGGTGGGCTTGTCTGCCTGCGCTGGCACTATTTTGGCTCACTTTATCATTTCCTATTACCTACGGGCCTCTGGCTAACTTTTTGTGCAACTCAGCAATGGAGGAAGAAATTTTCTGCATTTTCTCACTGAATTTCTTAATCATTATTTGGTCTGGCACAAACTTTAGGGTTTTATAGATATAGGTGGGTATATGGGAGCTGAGTGTTCTTCCTCCCATTCAGGAAGCCATCTCATCTGGAAGCTTCCCTTCTCATCTCCTCCTTCAGCTTAAGTTCTACTTTCTATGAACCCTTCCTGATTCACCACCTTCTAGTGCCCACTCCTCTTAAAGTTAGTTTGTATTTATTTTGTAGGTGTTCTGTATGTGCTTAGATTTGTATTTATATACATAATTGTTCTGGGAGAATGTGAGCTCCTTGAGGGCAGGAGCTGTTTCATTTTTACCTGATTAATCTCCACTGCCTTTCACAGTTACTTAGTACATGGGAGGTGCTTAGTAAATACTTGTTGATTAACTACTACAATAATTTGACTGTTCCTGTCTCATACTCAAATCCAGATGATATGTCAGATTAATTAATCTTCATAATGTATAGTTCCAGTCATGTTACTGCTACATTCAAAAAACCTTCAACAATTCTCCATTATCAACCAAATCAAGCCATGCTCTGTGGCCTGACATACAGTACTCAATGTTCTCCACATTTTAGCCACAGTCTACCATTTCGACTTTGTCCCCAACAACTCCTCTTACATTACATTCTAGCCAACAATTACTACTTGTGGTTTTCCAAATCTACCTCTGTGCCTCTCCTCACACTGGTCCCATCCTTTGCCCACTCTACCGGTTCTAGCCATCCAATTCTTATACATACTTCAAGACCCATCAAATGGCAAGATGGTGGCCAGAAAGCAGGGACTTGCATGAGATCCCTGACAGGTCCCTCCAAAAACCTATGAAAAATGGCTCTGAACAAATTTTAGAGCTGCAGAACCCACAAAATAGCAGAGGGAGGCAGGGCTCCAGCCCAGGACAACCTGGATGGTCTCTGGGTGAGGTCTATCGTGCATGGAGCTGGGAGTGGAGGGGAACAGAGCTCAGCAATGGTGGTGGCAGGAGCAACCAGATCAGGAGCCAGGCGGAACAAGCCCTAGCACCCTGAATCAGTGAGCTGTGGTAGTTACCAGACATCTCAACCCACAAACACCAAAGACAACAGAGAAGGTTAGTGGAAAAAGCTGCAGGAATAGAGTGGAAGGAGTTCATGGTTCGGCCACCACCATCCATGGAGGCAGCAGGGGTAGTGCTGCTACAGAACTACAGCTGCAGTTGCTTCAGGCTTCAGGCCCCAGGCCCACGTGGTGGGAGGAATTAAGTGGCAGATCAGAGCAGGAGTGCAGAGCCTGCCTTAAGATTTTCATCAGGTCCGGGTTGGTGGTACTTGGGGAAGGAGGAATGCTGGTGTGGCAGAACTGGCTGTATAGAAATAGCTCTGAAACAATAGCGCATCCCCTCAAGCTTGGAACAAAGTACTCTCTACTCTACAAGTAATCAAACCCTGACGAAAAACTCCAGGGTCAAGTAAGTTGGCTGGGAACACGGCCAGGCAGTGAAAACACACTCATATTCAGTCTCAGACTTTGGAATCTTTCTTTGGGGACAAAGAAGACATATAGGCAGAAGAAGTCAACAAAGTCAAAGAGACTACATCAAAAGCCTCCAAGAAAAACATGAACTGGTCTCAGGCCATGGAAGAGCTCAAAAAGGATTTAGAAAAGCAAGTTAGAGAAGTAGAGGAAAAATTGGGAAGAGAAATGAGAATGATGGGAGAAAACCATGAAAAACAAGTCAATGACTTGCTAAAGGAGACCCAAAAATATACTGAAAAATATACCAAAGAAAACAGCACCTTAAAAAAGACTTAACTCAAATGACAAAAGAGCTCCAAAAAGCCAATGAGGAGAATGTTTTGAAAGGCAGAATTAGCCAAATGGAAAAGGAGGTCCAAAAGACCACTGAAGAAAATACTAGCTTAAAAATTAGATTGGAGCAAGTGGAAGCTAGTGACTTGATGAGAAATCAAGATATTATCAAACAGAACCAAAGGAATGAAAACGTGGAAGATAATGGGAAATATCTCATTGGAAAAACCACTGACCTCGAAAATAGATCCAGGAGAAAGAATTTTAAAATTATTGGACTACCTGAAAGCCATGATCAAAAAAAGAGCCTAGATATCATCTTTCAAGAAATTATCAAGGAGAACTGCCCTGATATTCTAGAGCCAGAGGGTAAAACAGAAATTGAAAGAATCCACAGAGAGCCTCCTCAAAAAAATCCCAAAAGGAAAACTCCTAGGAATATTGTTGCCAAATTCCAGAGCTCCCAGATCAAGGAAAAATACTGCAAGCAGCCAGAAAGAAACAATTTGAGTATTGTGGAAACACAATCAGAATAACACAGGATCTAGCAGATTCTACATTAAGGGATTGAAGGGCTTGGAATATGATATTCTGGAGGTC
>CM053624.1:85762470-85816088 GCA_028646595.1 Phalanger gymnotis
GGCTTTTTGGAGCTCTTTTGCCATTTGCGTTAGTCTATTTTTTAAGGTGCTGTTTTCTTTGATATATTTTTCAGTACATTTTTGGGTCTCTTTTAGCAAGTCATTGACTTGTTTTTCATGGTTTTCTTGCATCCTTCTCATTTCTCTTCCCAATTTTTCCTCTACTTCTCTAACTTTCCAAATCCTTTTTGAACTCTTCCATGGCCTGAGACCTGATCAAGAATTAATTTTGAGGCAATATGGTATAGGCCTTACCACCAAGTGACACATTTTTTTTTAGCCACAGCTATTTAAGAACACTGTCCACTAAAAGTATGGTATGACTGTAATATGCAAAAGTACAGGAAACACCCTCTATGGTGTTCCATGAAACTATGGATGCTTTAAGTAATGAAGTAATATAATAGATAATATTCTTCCAGCTGTGGTTCTGCTTCTAGCTATGAGACCTTGAGCAAATCATTCTACATCTCTGAATCAAAATTTACTGATCTATAAAGTTAAGTATATGGATTAACGAATCTCTTCCAGCTATGACGTTTTATAATTCTTTTTTTTAATATAATTAATTTATTTTTAGTTTTCAACATTCACTTCCATAAGATTTTGAGTTTTAAATGTTGTCCCTCTCCCTCTCTTCTCCCCTCCCCAAGACAGTGTGCAATCTGATATAGACTCTACTTGTATATTCTTATTAAACATATTTTCACATTAGTCATTGATGTAAAGAAGAATCAGAACTATTGGGAGAAACCATGAGAAAGAAACAAAACAAAACAACAAAAGAAAAGGAGAGAAAAGAGTATGCTTCCATTTGTATTCAGATTCCAAAGTTCTTTCTCTGGATGTGGATAGCATTTTCCATCATGAGTCTTTTGGAGTTGTCTTAGATCCTTGCACTGCTGACAAGAGTTAAGTGTATCAAAGTCGGTCATCATACAATGTGGCTGTTACTGTGTACAGTTACTGTACTGTTTTCTGTTTGGCTGTTACTGTGTTTTCCTGGTTCTGCTCATTTCACTCAGCACCAGTTCATGTAAGTCTTTCCAGGTTTTTCTGAAGTCCACCTGCTCATCATTTCTTATGGAATAATAGTACTCCATTACATTCATGTACTACAACTTGTTCAGCCATTCCCCAACTGATGGACATCCCCTCAATTTCCAATTCTTTGCCATCCCCAAAAGAGCTGCTATAAATATTTTTGTAGATGTGGGTCCTTTTCCCATTTTTATGATCTCTTTGGGATTCAGATCTAGAAATGGTATTGATGGGTCATAGGGTATGCACATTTTTATAGTCCTTTGGGCATAGTTCCAAATTGCTCTCCAGAATGGTTGGATCAGTTCACCACTCCACCAACAATGGATTAGTGTTCCAATTTTCCCACATCTTCTCCAACATTTATCATTTTCCTGTTTTGTTAATGATATGGTAGGCCTTCTACAATGCTAGATCATGATAATAAAATAATAAACTATTATTAAGCCCCTACTATGAGCTGAACACTGTGCTAAGTACAGAGGATACAAAAAGAGGCAAAAGTACCTGCACTCAAGAAGCTAAAGGGGAAGGTGGAACAACAAGCAAATATGTACAAGGAAGATGTATATAGGATAAATAGGAAATGATTATAAGAGGGAAAGCACTAGAACTAAGAAGTGTTAGGTAAGGCTATAGAAGATGGGATTTTAGTTGGAATTTAAAGGAAGCTGACTAGTGAAGAAGAGGAGAGACAGAATTCCAGGCACGGGGAACTATCAGAGAAAATGCCCAAAGCAGAGTGATAGAGTCTTTTGTTCACAGAACAGCCAGGAAGCCAGTGTTGCTAGATCACTGGATCACAAGTTGGGAAATAAGGTATAAGAAGGCTGGAAAGGGGAGGGGGGATAGGCTACAAAGGGCTTTGAATGCCAGGGAATTTGAACCTAAAAGTGATGAAGAGCCACTGAAGATTACTTGGTGAGGGAGAGAGGTCAAACAGTAACATGGTCAGAACCTGAGTTTTAGGAAAATTCACTTTAATGGCTGCATGGAAGATGGGACTGGAGTGGGGAAGATACTTGAGGCAGGCAGACCCATAAGCAGGTTATTGCACTGGAACAGGTATAAGGTGATAAGGACCTGGATCAGAGTGATGGTAGTGTCATAGGAAAGACAGGGCATATTCAAGAAATGATGCAAAGGTGAAACTGACAGGCCTTAGCAACAGATTGAATACAGGCGTTAAAAGATAGTGAGGACTGGTTGAGGGAGGAAAGGAGGGTTATGGGGAAGGATAAGAAGTTTGATTTCGGACGTTTTGAATTAACAATGTCTACTGGACATCCAGTTCAAGATGTCTGAATGGAAGTCAGAGATGTGAGACTGGAGGTGAGCAGAGAGGATAGGGCAGGACAGGACTTGAGAATCATCAGCATAAAGGTGGTAATTAAATTCATGGGAGTTGATGAGATTACCAAGTGAGGTAGCATGGAGGGAGAAGAGAAGACAAGCTAGAACAGACCCTTATAGAATACCTATATTTAGAGGATGTGATCTGAACAGCAAAGGAAACAGAAGGAGCAATCAGATAGGCAGGAGAACAAGAAGGGAAAAAGAATATCAAGGAGGAAAGGATGATCAAGAGTGTTAAAGGCTTAAGAGTGGTTGAGGAGACTGAAGATTGAGAAAATCTTCATTTTAAAATTCCTAACTGATAATTTCATCAACTGCCTAGATGAGTGACTTTGAGCTAATCACCCACCTCACTATAAGCATCTGGTTCCTCCTTCGGTAAAATGGAAATCCATGTAATGCCATTTACTCTACTGAATTTCACTGAGGTTCAAAAGACATATGTGGAATATATGCAAAATGCTTTGTAAACTATAAAGCACCACATAAAAGCTATTATCAACAAGAAGTGGGCTACCCTTTACATTAATTCTGGTGAAGGTTGATTTTGTTTTTCTTTTTTTGAGAGGCAGTCGGGGGTACATGACTTGCCCAACGTTACACAGCTAATAAGTGCCAAGCGTCTGAGATAAAATTTGAACTCGGGTCCTTCTGACTCCAGAGCTGGTGCTCTATCCACTGAGCCATCTAGCTGTCCCTGAAATTTGTTTTTCTAGGATCATATTGCAAATATGCAGACTAGACAAGCCAAGAGGGTTTTTACTGCCCCCAAATAATCAAGGTCCACTATTCTAGACTATGACCACAAGGCTGGACCAGCACGTCCAAACCAAAATCCTGAAAAAAGGAAAAGACAAACAGCCCAGGTTTCCCAGAATTGTGAAATATGAATGACTGAATCAGATCTGCAGTTGATGTGAAAGAGAAGTCAAAGCATCCCAAATGTACAACACATCCACCGATTTAGATTGCCCTTACTGGCCCCTGGCTTCATCATACTACTCTTTGAATACAACTGATTAATACAGAAAGGTCCCCAGAAACACCTGAAGGGTGGTAGCAGCTAAAACACTTAAATATATCCATCCACACACTCCTGACAAGTAAAATTCCATCATCCCAGACAGGGATAGATTATGGCTGCATGCCTGAGTGAATAGAGGGAATGAGATAATTAAGAACAAGATGTTCCAGTAGGACTTTGATAACCACCAGTCAAGTCATCTCTGCACCATTTTTTCCTGACACTATCAAACAAGCACACTCAGCATTTTGCTGGCTTCTCAAAATGATGATTTATGAAGATTCACGGGTCTTGCAAATATATGCTTTAAAAATATAGTCACTCCAGAGGATGTTAAATTTTAAATGACCAAGACCAAATACATTTTTTTATTTTAACATATAACAACACCTGTGCTATCTGCACAGATCTCTTTAGGGTTTGCAGAACACTTTACACTTAACTTTAAGTTACTTCCCAAGAATCCTGGGAAAGGTGGGTAGATACTTTTTACACTGACCATATTTCTGACTTCCTCAGTAAAGGGAATTCCCAGTGAGGAACTCTCTTTACCAACCATAAATGAAGCACTTCTCTAAGCAACACTAAGCAATCACCAGAGAAAGTCTGAAAGACCTGGGTTCAAATTCTGTTTCGGACACAGATTATCTGTGAGCCTAGAGCCAGGGAACATTCTAAAACAATTTTTAAAGAAAATGATAGTAAAAACCTAAAAAGTAAGATAGTGATTAAAAAGAGGCAGTAGGACTTCATTCAACAGGGTATGCCAGAATAAACTCATTCCCCCACTCCCCTTTTTAAGACAGGACTACTAAACTAGAAGATGAAAGGAATGCTATGGGTCTAAATTAAAAAAATAAAAAGACTGAGTCTTCCCATCTCACCCAGGCTGAAAGTACAAGGCTACTCACAGGCCCAATATCACTACTGATTGGCATGGTGCTTTGACCTGCTCCATTTCTAACCTGGACCTTTCTGTTCTCCTTAAGCAACCTGGTACCACCTCCCCACTATCTTGGTGCCAGACAGTGTAGACACCCTACTGACTTGACTCATTACAGCTCAGAGTTCCCAAGCTTAAGACATCTAGCAGCCTTACCCTTCCTGGAGAAGGAGATTACAAGCTTGTGCCATTATGCCCAGCAGTTTACCTAGGTTTGCACAAAGCTTTTTACAAAGTATCTTATATTATTCTTATGAAGAAAATGGAGACATATAGAAGAAAGGAAATAATCAAGTACCTACTAGTGCTGGCACATGCCAGGCATTATGTTAAGCACTTTAAAAATATTATCTCATTTGATCTTCACAACAACCCTGGGAAGCAGGTGCTGTTATTAACCCCATTTTCCACTATAGGAAACTGAGGCAGACAGGTTAAATGACTGGACTAAAGTCAAAGAACTGATCCAACCACTCGGGGGAGCAATTTGGAACTATACCAGTGGACTATAAATCTGTGCATGCCCTTGGACCCAGCAATACCATTTCCAGGTCTGGAAGAGATCATAAAAATGGGAAAAGGACCCACATTTACAAAAATATTTACAGCAGCTCTTTTTGTGGTGGTAAAGAAATAGAAATTGAGGGGATGCCGATCAGTTGGGGAATGGCTGAACAAGCTGTGGTATATGAATGTGATGGAATACTATTGTTCCTTAAGAAATGATGAGTAGGTAGACTTCAGAAAAACCTGGAAAGACTTACATAAACTGATGCTGAGTGAAGTGAGCAGAACCAGGAGAACATTATAGACAGTAACACTCACATTGTATGATAACCAACTTTGATAGACTTAACTCTTCTCAGCAATACGAGGATCTAAGACAATTCCAAAAAACTCATGATGGAAAATGCTATCCACATCCAAAGAAAGAACTTTGAAATCTGAATACAGATGAAAGCATACTCTTTTCTCTCTCTTTTTTTTTTGTTTCTCCTTTCTTATGGTTTACCCCTTTGGTTCTAATTCTTCTTTACAACATGAATAATGTGGAAATATGTTTAATATGATTGTACAAGTATAACCTATATTCAGATTGCATGCCGTATTGGGGAAGGGGGAGTGGAGGGAACAGGAGAAAATTTAGAACTCAAAATCTTATAGAAGTGAATGTTAAAAACTAAAAACAGATAAAATTTAAAAAAAATAAAGTCACACAGTTAGTAAATATCTGAGGCTTGACATGAACTGAGTTCTTCCTGACTCCAAGCCCAGTGCTCTATCTACTGCCCCACCTAGCTGCCTCTAGATGTTAGTACAAGCAAATGTATTCAGAACTGGTTGGATGGCTGGACTCAAAAGAGTTCATTGTTCATTGTCCAAGTGGCAAAAGATTGCCAATGGAGTACTCCAGGGATCTGGGCTGGCCTTGTGCTATTGGGCACTTTCATCAATGACTTGGACAAAAGCATAAATGGTATGCTTATTGAAACTGCAGATGACGGAGAATTGGGAAGTATACTAAACATAACAGATAATAGTCACTGATTCTAATAAAGTGAAATTCAGTGGGAATAAGTGTAAAGTCTTGCACTTACTTGGGCACAAAAGAAACAAAACAAGTTTACAAGTATAAAATAAGGGACTACGGATAGATAGCGATTCTGAAAAAAATCTGGAGGTTTTAATAAATAGCAAGCTCAGTGTGATGTGGCAGGCAAAAAAACGAATATGATTTTGGGTTGCATTAAGAGGAGTAGAACTTTTATAACCTAAAAAGGGGACATATCTTTTAGCAATAGAGAGTTATAGGTCCACGTCAGACTTCATCTGGAATATTATATTCAGTTCTGGGCACCATGGTTGAAGGACAACAATAAATTGAAGGACAATCAGGATGGTGAAGAGCCTGAAGTCTGTGACATAAAATTTCTTGTAGGAGGTAGCATTTGAGCTGAAGCTCAAGTGAGTAGGGAGTTACTAGTGGTTCAAAGAGCCATTAAGTAACTTGCAAAGTTACAAAGACAATGTCACAGATAGGACTTGATTTCAGGCCTTCCTGACTCTAAGGCCAGCCCTCTAATCACCATCCCTAGACATCTGTAATTGGCACTGGAAAATGCACAAAGCACTTCAGACAACATCTCCCCACATGGGAGAAGATAGAGAACCTGCTTCAGGCAGAGTTGTGATGACATGCAATGAAACTATATTGGAAAGACTTTTTAGCATGTGAAGACATTCTGTAAATGGTTCTGGTTTGATAACCACGTGATGGACAGGCTCTTTGGTTACAATTAGGAAACCAAAACTTGGGGCACATTCAGATAGGCCTCAAGGGCCTTAACCTCATTCTTTTCAACTGTTAGATCTTGGTTTGACTCATTTGCGAGGGTGTCTGGTAAGACAGAATCCTATAAGAGGACTTGGGTCTTCTCCCTGCTGAGGCCAATATGTGGCAATATGAAATGGGCCTTGGTCTTTTTGTATTGCCACTTGTTCTTCTCAATTTTAGGCAAAGGAGATTAATTTGGAGGCTCCAACCTGGTGAGTTTCAAAAGGCCAGGAAAGCAACCCTCCAGTAGTCTATACTAGCTTATGTAGCCAGTCTAACATCAATGCCCTGAGGAGCAAGATATTACTTTCCAGACTCAGCCCAGAAGGAGCTTAGGTAGATATTCATGCAGCGGTCATGCTACAACCATATATAAACTTGGTGAGATCAATGTTATGTAGACACTAAGAGTGAGATCACTCTCCCTAGAGAATGAGGCAGGATAAGGAAGTATGCCTCTGAGGTGCTGAGAAATATTTGTACTTTTGTTTTTGCTATTTTTGAGTTAAATATTCCTCTGTAAAAGCTCACTGATGCTAAGTGGTTAAATGGAATTAGGATGTTAATCATTGGCACCCAACACTGAAAGGAATACAACTGATGGGGGCTCAAGCAAATGGCAGTAGAAAAGAAAACCTGCCCAATCCCTCCCCTCCCCCATGTGTGCACACATACACACATGTGCGCGCACACACACACTCTCTCTCTCTCTCTCTCTCTCTCTCTCTCTCTCTCTCTCTCTCTCTCTGAGAGAAAGATAGAGAGGCCTCAGAGTGAGACTAGAACAAAGTTACTATACTATTTCTATTGGGGTAGGGGAAAGAAAAAAGTGGATAAATGACCCACTTACCAAAGTTGGCTTTTTGTTTCTAGTAACTGTTTCATTTCATATACTTATTTTTAACTTATATAGAGTATTTCAAGAAAAACGACTTCATTACTTCTAATTCAATAAGTATCACTAATTCAATCCTCCAGTATCAAAATCTTCATAGTTTCATTTATAATTATGTCCTAGACCTATTTATATTTTAGTTCTATTCCTATCTAATATTTACTATAATATCTCCAGTTTCACTATTACTAGAAAACCTTTTTCTTAACATTTTAACTATCTGATCTTTAAACATTTTGTTCTGAGTGGATTTTCAAATCACCTGAAAACAATCTTTTCTTCTTTTTTAAACTGTTACATGTACTATTTTGTGCTGGTGATCTACAATAAATTTGTGCATCTCTCATGAATGCTATTAGAAAAATTCTGGTCTGGTCAAAGCTTGATGGCTAATTTCAACCCCCACCTCCTCACAAATTTTTTTTTTATACTTTACTAATGAGAACTATAATTTACCACCAACTACTCATAAGAAATTATAGCCCTGCTGGCTGGCAAGTAATTTGCAAAAGCAGATCAGTTAAGCTGCATAAAATAAATATCCACCTGCACGTACTAGCACTAATCAGGGCGTGAAATTAAACTTTTTATTCAGTGGGAAATAACTGCTTCAAGGCTGTGATTTAGTCTGGAAAGCAAATATTAAGGTCATTCTATTCTCTCTGGTGTTTATAGTATTTCTAATAGGGGAGGGGGAGGGCAAAGAACAGTCAAATTTTGCTTTCTAAGTCTAAGAATGAAAATATTTCATTGATGTGTTGGCAAATTTGCCATTTGCTTTCTTAATTGCACATGCTTAATGGAGCCAAGTTGCTGAAAATGTAGTATTTGAAGGGGGTCGTTACTTAAGTACTTAAGCCCATACTGACCACTAAACTGAGATCCATATTATATTCAGCTATGCACAGTCAGCTAAGTACAGCAAATTCAAGAGCCAAATGTATAAATGGAATTTTTCAAAATGGACTATTTTTATGATTTTTTACCTCCATAATTATACAGTCAATTCTTAATTATCCACAGTAATCAAGGACCAAGATACCAGAAAAAAGTAAATATACTTGTGATCTCTAAAGATTAGTCAACTATCTCAATTACTTCCTTCCACAACAGCATTTGTCAAATGTTATGAAAAATGCCAAATTCGCTAATATGAATTTCATCTTTCTCCTCTATAATTTTGTGTCCATTCTAGCTATCTGGAAGAAGCAGAAGAGAACTAAAATGCTAAGAAAGACAGAAAAGGTCTGGTAAATCCAAAAATTAAACAAACTAAACCAATTCAACTCAAATAATCATCATAATAATGGCATCCAACATTTACATAGTGTCTTTAGATTTTATAAAACACTATCTGACAAAAGTGCCAACAAATGTCAGAGCTTGAATTTAAACCCAGACACCAAGTAAACTATTCTTTCCACACTGTTCAGTATTGTCCCTCTAGTATTTACTAATTACTATATAAAAGTCAGAGCTAGGATAAAGTTCCTTAAAAAGAAGTTCCCATGCTAACAATCTAAAAAATGTGTATATCCTTTAATCTAGGAATGCCACTGCTAGGCAAACACCCCAAGGAGGTCAAAGACAGAAAAGAAGATATCATATACACCAAAATAGTCAAAGTAGCACTTTCTGCGGTAGCAAAGAATTGAAAACAAAAGAGATGCTTAATGCTTGGAAAATGACTAATTACACTATGATATATGAATGTAATAGATAATTATTATTATATAAGAAATGATATACATGAAAAATTTCAAGAAGCATGGCGAGACTAATATGAACTGATACAGACTGAGGCAGAATCAGGAAAAGAACATATATAATGATTATAATGATGTTATAGATAAAACACATCTCCAAATGCCTTTTGGACCTCTCAAAGTGAATATCCTATAGACATCCTAAATTCAGCATGTCCAGACCTGAACCCTATCTTCACTTCAAACACTATCTTCTTTGTAAGTTCCCTATTACAGATGAGGGTAATACCAATCCTCTTGATAACCCAAGCTCACAACCTAGATGGCATCCTCAACTCCTTTCTGTCTCTCTCACTCCCCATAGCCAATCAGTTGCCAAGTCCTGTCTTTTCTAACCTCTCTCCTGACACCACCACCACCCTAGTGCAGGTCCTTTTCACCTCATGCCTACACCATTGCAACAGTCTGCCGGTTGCTCTCCCTGCCACAAGTCTCTCCCTATTCCAGGCTCTCCTCCATTCAGCAGTCAAACTTATCTTGCTTAATCACAGATCTGACCATGTTACACTCTGTTCAATGAACTCCAGTGGCTCCCTGTTGTTTACAGGATCAAATATAAAATGCTGCTTGGCTTTTAAAGACTTTCATAGCCTGGTCTCTTCCAACTTTTCTGATCTTCTTGCATCTTAAAGCACTCCATGTACTCTGTGATACAGTTTTGTTCCTTGAACATGACACTCCACCTCTCAGTTCCTAATGCCTGGCCTCCCTGGATTCCTTCAAGCCTCAGCTAAAGTCCCATCTTCTGCAAGAAGTGTTGGTCCGTTGTCCTTAACTATACTATCTTCCTTCTGAGATTATCTCCAATTTATATACTCCAAAGTATGTGCTTTGTTTGTACATAGTGGTTTGCATGTTTTCTCTCCCAAAAGATTGTGAGCTCCCTGAAACCTTAAAAAGACTGTTTTTTGCCTTTCTTTTGTTTTTCCAGGGCCACATACTGGTGCTTAATAAATGTTTATGATCAAATTAACTAATGACCAAGCTTGGCTAGAAGAGTCATGAAAATGCATCTCTTTCCACCTCCTTAATGAGGCAGGGGACTAAGGGTGTGGAATATTATATGTTAGATATGGTCAGTGTGTTGGTTTGTTTTGCTAAATTTTTTTCTTGGCTTGTTAAATTTTTTACAAGGGATGGCTCATTGGGTAGGGTATTGGGGAGAGATATATTCAGAAATTCAGGTGATTTAAAAACAGGACATCAATAAAGACAAGATGTAAAAATAAACTAATAGCTTGGTTGGCAAAATAAGACAAACAAAAACTACAATACAAAGTACACAGGGCTGTGATTTGGTATGGGAAGCAAATATTAAAACCATATATAAAATAGATAAAAGTGTAAACAACTGGTCACTATTCAATTTGCCATTCAATTTAATTTAATAAGTATTTATTAGTTAGTCAATAATCATGTATTAAGCAACTCCTATACAAGTGCCAGGCACTGTTCTAAGTGCTGGGAATACAAAGATAGTAAAAGGTGGTTTCTGCTCTCAAGAAGCTTACAATCTAACAGGGGAAGACAACACATAAAAAGAAGATGGAAAAGGAGGGGATGGAGAGGAAATAAGTTACCCAGTACTGGAGCATGATAAAGTCCTCTAGCCAGGAAGGGAAGGGCCCAAGGGGGTACTCAGGAGGTATAAGGAGGTATTTCAAAGCTGATTTGATCTTTCAGGAAGATGAGTTCCTGGAGAAGTCCAGGTGAACAGACAAATGGGAAGTGATGTGGTGTCTACCCTGGAATCCCTCCTTAGAGGATTTAAGAGGAGCTCTCTGATTTCTAGCCTCTACTCTTTCTAATCAGAGGGAAAGAGGGGCACATTTGCTATGGTCCAGGAATCTTTATTACCATAATCATCTTATAGAATTAAACCCAATTCTTTAAACAGTATTTTAAATATATTTTCTATTAAAGACAAAAATATAAGACACATGCCTTAGGTCATGTAAATAAAGGATCAGATTTTAAATAACTAAATTAAGAACAAAGCAAAACAAAGATAAAACACTAATGAATACCTACACTTGAGAATGAAAAATGTGCTGAGCT
This sequence comes from Phalanger gymnotis, assembly GCA_028646595.1. Lineage (NCBI taxonomy): Eukaryota > Metazoa > Chordata > Mammalia > Diprotodontia > Phalangeridae > Phalanger > Phalanger gymnotis. Next base: position 85,773,889 of record CM053624.1, read on the forward strand.
TGGGAGTAAAAAGAAAGTTGAGTTCAAATGTGATCTTCCAAGACTTACAGCCTGAGTGGCCAAATCATCAGACCTTTGTATACCTCAACTTCCTCATCTGTAAAACAGGAATGATAATACCTGTGGTATACAACTCACAGGGTTGTTGTGAAGATTAAATGAGATAATGTACATTAAAATGCTTTCAAAACCTTAAAATTTTCACAATTATTATTCATGACACTTACAAAGAAGTTAAGATCAATTAGTCATCAAACAATCATTTAAAGGCTTACCATGTGCTAGTCATTGTGTTATGCCCTGAAATGGGGAATAACAAAAATAGCCCCTGCCTCATAAGGAAGTCACATTCTAATGAGGGAGAAACAAAGCGCAAACATATATGTACGTATAAGATGTATACAGCATCAACGGGATGTAATCTCAGAGGGAAGGAACTTGGGGAATGGGGGTAAGGAGTGACCAGGAAAAGGCCTATTGCAAAAGACAGAATTTGAGCTGAATCTTGAAGGAAGCGTAGAAGCTAATTCTATTCATCTACTATGGACAAAACAGAATTCAGTTATCATTTAAAATTAGAGTAACACAAAAGAAAAGTAGAATGGTTTGAGAAAATCTCAGAGCTAGAAGAAAAGCTAGACTTAGTGGTCATATATTCCAATCTAGACATGTACAGAAATCCATCAGTCACTGGCAAATAATCATCTAAAATCCATGCAAAGATCTCTAGTGATAGTCAACTCACTACCTTACAGAGGTAACCCATTCCACTTTTGGACAGTTCTAATAATTGGGATGGTTTTCTGGACATCTAGCCAGAATGTGCCCCTCTGTAACTCCCTGTTCTCCCTCCCCAAGCACCACTGCTGCTTGTCTTACTCTTTGGGGCCAAGCAGAAAATATCAAATTACTCTTTCACAGTGTATACCAAGAGCAGAAAATTCGCACTTACCCTGCCTGGTCTTACCCTGGGAAAATGAACCTGACTGCTGATACTCTCAATCTCCTACTGTATTGGACATGGGCTGTTTTGGTGGCTATGCCCATCTATGTGTTTCACACAGGCACAGGAGGAAATCCTTGAAAGATGCTAGGCAAAATGACCACAAGTCCATCCTAAAAGCTAAGGGTCACAATTGTGCAGTTAATGTTAAACACACTGATGCCATGAAAAATACATTGGATTTAGAATCAAAGGATCTGAATTCTAATCCTATTAACCATTATTTATCTGTGTGACCTGTAGGAAAGTCATTTACTTTCCCTGGACCCCAACTAACTTTCTTGTAAAGTGAAGAAAATGAACCAGATGGCATTTGAGATCCTTTCTAACTCTATGGCCCTATAATACTGTATCACACGTGACCTGTGTGACCTTGGGCAAGTGCCTTCCTCTCTTTTTCAAAACCCATTCCACTTCACCACAAGCAGTGATTCAAACATTAAACAAAGCAGGTTAACCCACAGACAGTCACAGACAAAACTGCATGGCACTTACTCCAAAACACCAAACAGGTGAATGAATTTGAAAAAGTATCTATGAGAGTACTTAATGAATGAGTTCCAGGTACTCTACTAAGCACTGGGGATATAAATAAAAGAAGTGAGACAGGATCTGCTCTCAAGATATTTATATTCCAGTAAAGGAAGATAACACATAGGGGAATGAAGGCCTGGGCAGGGAATTTTGGTCTGTGGAGTCACAAAGATGATGACTTTATTCATAGGAGAGCCTACTGACATGCCCTTTCTGCAAGATGGTTTTTATGGATGGGGATATAAAACACAGTATGCTTAGGGACCACTCAATATGGATTATCATATAGCTAGACAGGTTTGCATGCACTAGAGTTGGCTCAGTCCCAGGTCAAAGTTCCAAAATTGATAAGCTTAACTTCCCTAGGAATGAGGGGCATGGATCGGGAGGTCCAGTAGTACACAGGGTGCTAGTCTAGTGGGGAGAAAAATGGGGCAGCAGAGCAAATGGCCTAAGTAGACATAGTCTGGTCTTTGGAGCCAGCTAGATGAACCACCCAAAGCGGTTCAGCTCCAGATGCAAGGTTAGGGTATAGATTCTAAACTACTTAAGCCAAAATTTTCCAACCTCTGTTCTGTGGAACTCCATGTTCCACAAATGCTAGCTCAAACTGGTTATTTTTTAAAATAATTTTGTTATTCTAGACTTCAAAGCTAAAAAGGGAAAAAAAGTTTCTATATATAGAACACAAAAAGAAGATTGTATATGAGACCATGAATCTCCATTTCATACTGCTTTTGTTTTTTAAAAGTTCTTAATAAATTCCACATTACTTTCAGAACTGTCCTGCTTGTCTGTTCCTTTGAACTTTCTTCTGTTCTCTTCTGTGCATTTTTTTTTAAAGTTTCAATGACCCTCTTTTTTGGCATCACTATTGATTTAATATTTTGTTTTCCCCCCAATTACATGCAAAAACAATTTTTAACATTAGGTTTTTTTTTTGAGTTCCAAATTCTCTCCTTTCCTCCCCTTCCTACTTCCTGAGATAGTAAGAGATCTGATATAGGTTATACATGTGCAATTATGTGCAAAATATTTTCACATTAGTCATTTTGTGGAAGAAAACTTGAACAAAAAAAAAGTGAAAAACAGTATGCTTTGGTCTACATTTAGGCTCCATCAATTCTTTCTCTGGAGGCAGAGAGCATTTTCCATCATGAGTCTTTTGAGATTGCCTTGCTGTAGTAGCAATTTATATTTGAAGATCTTTCCCACCCATTAATAGGCCATGTGACCTCCTTATGTCACAGAAAGCCTAAGTGTGGTGGAAGGAGCTTCCTGAGAGGAAAAGGAAGTTACGTCACAGGAAATGCAGAGAGAGAGAAGTTATGGCTGCTAATGGTCACTGTGATAGCTAGAGTTGAACTATGACTTAGCTGTACTGTGAGTTTGTCTTTGGGAAAACCCTAGGAGGCGGTTGGAGAGGTTTTGAGATGGCAAGGCTCCGTGTTGTGATATGTATTGAATGTTTTACTGCTCTGATAGATTGGGTAAATGGCTTGTAGGATATGGTTTTCTGATGTCTGAATAAATGATTTACTTCTTCTACCTTCTATGTGGAGAGTCTCATATACTTTGCAATACAGAACCACATAGGCATTTTGACAATTATCACTACGCTGCCTTACTGACACACTTGCGTCATTGTATTGTTGAGAATAGCTAAATCATTCACAGTTGTTCACTGTACAATATTGTTACTGTGTACAACACTCTCCTGGTTCTGCTCACGTCATTCTGCATCAGTTCATGTTAAGTCTTTCCAGGCTTTCCTGAAATCATTTTGCTCATCATTTCTTATAGCACAATAGTACTCCATTACAATCATATACCACAACTTATCCAGCCATTCCCCAATTGATGGGCATCCCCTCAATTTCCAATTCTTTGACACCACAAAAAGAGCCATTTATAAATATTTTTGTACAAATAGATCCATTTTTGGTATTGTTGTGGTACTGTTGGATCAAAGAAATTTCAAATTGCTCTCCAGAATGGCTGGATGAGTTCACAACTCCACCAACAGTGGCATCACTATTGTTAGAGCCCCAATTCCTCCAACTAAAAACAGAGAGAGGAACACTCCTTGTACAAAACAAGTAAGTATAATCAAGCAAAACAAATCCATACCATGGCCATGTCCAAAAATGTATGACTCTTTTTGCACTGGGTCCATCTCTTTTCTGTCAGGAAATGAGTAACAAGTTTTATTGTAGGATCTCTGGAGAAGTGGTTGGTTCATTAATTTGATCAGAATCTTAAGTCTTTCAGAAATACTTTTTTTGTTTTTTACAATGATGTTGTCATTATATAAATTATTCTCCTTGTTTTGCTTACTTCATTCAAATTAATCCACACTTGTCAACATTTTCTGAAATTGTCTCTTTCATAATTTCTAAGAGAACATTTCATTACATTCTATACAGTTATCCCTTTCACAATGCAACTTTACTTATCTCAATTTTGATATATTACAGATCAGCATAAGAAAATCAGTGGAAATTTTCAGGGAGTTTTGTGGAAGCCTCAGACGACACATGAAGGACAGCAGATGACACAGAAAAAGTTTAGAAACTCAGAAATACATAAAATATATGTATGGTATAATATCAACATATTCTATCTTCTAATAACATAACAACTCAATTCTTGAGTACAAAGGGAGAGCCAAAAATTTTTACATGGATCTTCTAGATCTCAGGACAACACACCCTTAACCCCTGAGTTATCCTGGAAGGGATAACTGCATTACAGTCTGTTCAGCAATAACCCAATTGATGAGTATCTCTTTCAGCTTCCAGTTCTTGGCTTTTTTCTACCTTTTTAATATTTGCTCCAGAATATCAGGAAGTTTATTTTGCTTGTGGCTATTCCCTTCTTGGTATTATCCTCCCTGCTAACTGCACTTTCCCCTAACTCCTTCTGATTCTGAATTTGATGTATTTCTATACCAATCTCTTTGTGTGTAAACATACAAGTATGAGCTTTTAACCCTCCTCTGCTCAGTTCAAATAAAAGTGAAGATTATCTGCTGCTCCTTCCCCCTATGCCCTACACCATTATGGAATATTCTTTTCACATATGAGAAATAGTAGCTTCCACTTTGTTCTTTCTCCTTTCTGTATGGGTATATACACTTCCTTTTCTTACCCCTCTTCAAATCTACTGAACAGAACCAATCCACCTCTATGTCCTCTATTTTTCTTACTTAATTCCTTTGGCACCCTTGAAAACTGAAGGGACATTTGTTTCTTCTTCATCTATTAGAACATTAACAATATTTCATCAATCATATTACCAGCCTCCTCAATGGGTGGAGGAGGGGCAGAAGAGAATTTGGAACTCAAAACTTTTAAAGAATTAACGTTAAATTTTTTAATGTAATTGGGAACTATTTAACAAAATGAAAAAATTTAAAACAGTATAGCGACAAATAGCCTCTTCCAAACGCTCAAATAAATTTACCTTCCCTAGGTCTCTCTTGACTATTGTGTTTACATTTCAAAGTTCTTACTTAGCTCTGGTCTTTTCATCAGGAATGCTTCAAAGTCCTCTATTCCATTAAAGATCCATTCTCAGGTGCAACCCCCTTACCGCCCACCTCCCCATTATACTCAGTTTTGCCAAGTAAGTTTTTCTTGGTTTTAAGCCTGTCTTTTGTCTTGTATAATACAACATTTCAAACTCTTCTCTCCTTTACAATAGAAGCTTCCAGTTCTTATGTGATTCCAACTGTTCTTCTTTGGTATTTGAACTCCTCTACTTCCTGAATGCTTACGGTATTTTTTAATTTGATTTTAGAGCTCTGTATTTTGACTCTGACTTTCTCAGGACTTTTTCTTTTGGAACGTATTTCAGGAGGTGATTGATGGATTCTTTCCTCACTTTATCCTTTGGTTCTAAGAGATCTGGGCAGTCCTCATTTCTCGAAATATAGTGACCAGGTTTTTTTCCTTTTTCTTTCTTTCCTCCTTTTTTTTTTTTGGAACTATGACTTTCGGAGACTGTTTTTAATCATGATTTTCAGGGAGTCCAATGATTCTTAAATCATCTTTCCTTGATCTGTTTTCCAAGTCAGTTTTTTAAAAATATCAGATCTTATATTTCCTTCTGTTTTTTTCCCAATCTTTCGATTTTATTCTGATATTTCCTACAGTTTTGTAAAGTCAAACTCTATCTGTTCCAGTGTAATTTTCAGGTAGTCTATTATCTAAGGTGTATTACCTTTTCCTCAAAGCTATTTATTCTCCTTCGAATTCTTTCAAGAGCTTTTCTTTTCTTTCTTTAAAAAAAAAAAAACCTCTTGCTTCCCGTTTTCTAGATATCTATGTAGTTGTTGCAGAAAACCCATTTTTCCCTTTGACTCTCTGCTTATGGCTATTACAGAGCTACTTCTTCCTAGGCTGCATTTTTGAGCATCTCTAGATTTGAGATAATTTTTTTATACTGATTAGTATCTTTTTTGGTTTAATCATCTCTCTAAGCTTTAGTTCCTGAATTGGGGGTCTGTCCCAGTTAGGCTCTGCTCCCTTCTTTGCTTTTAGGTAGGGTGGTTGGCCTTACTTGGTCTCACCTGGATCACTTGGGTTCCCGTGTTGACCTCCACTTCTCAGGCTTAGACGCCCCTTGATCTTTGAGGTTCAGAGGGCTAGGTCTTCAGAGTTTTCTATAGCATCTCAGAAGAGCGTAAGAAGGACCTCTGAGCCAAAGTTGTCTTCATTTGAGCTCTGACATTTCTCGGTTCCTCCAAGATCTTCCTTGTGGATCTCCAGCAACCCTGGGACTTTCTAACAATTCTAAGGTTTTCTTGATAGAGCGCTCTATTCTTTCTACCTCTCAACACAAAGCCTTGTAGGCTACAACTTCTCTGGGTGGTCTCTCTGCAACAGGCACAGCTACAGGCTTGTTTGCTTACAATGATGCTGGTTTTGTTGAGTCTCCTTTTCTATTGCCCATGGGATTCTGGCTGACTTTTTGCACAGTTCCGGGGTAGAAATAACCACTATGGTTTCTCACTGGATTTCTTGATCAATATTCAATCTGATGTAAATTTCAGCGTTTTGCTGGGGTAGGTATGTGGGATCTACATAGTCTGCCTTCAAGCAGTCATCATGGCCCACTCAAATTGTTTATGTACATGAAAGTAGAATTACTGAGATGAAGCAGGGCTGAAAACAAAAATGAGAGTTGAAGGGGATATGTTTCCTTCTGATTTCCTCCCCTCCTCCTTGAAGGTGGCCCATATGTAGTTACCATGATTCCTGAACCAAAAATCAGGACATATGAGATCTAATATAGTATTTCCCACCCTGAGATGTGAACGAGAAACAATACTTAAAATATGAGATGTACAGTTACCATACTCATGAAACACTTAACAGGGAAATGGATAGGCAGAATGGTACAACAAAAAAACAATGGATTTGGAATCAGAGTACTTAGCTCTGCTATGTACTACCTGTATGACTTTAGCCAAATTATTTCTCCTTTCTGGATCTCAATTTCCTCAACTGCAAAATGAGGGAATTAGATTAGATGATCTTTAAAGTCCCTTCCAGCTCTAAATCCTATGGTTCCATCTACTAACTCCACTATTCTGGTACAGGCTATCTACCCCCCATATCAGGAACACATTTTTTGCTCAGCCTCTTGGACTCCGTAGCTCCCTTTAATATCCTAACTTCTATAGTGGCCTTTCCCAAGCCATCTCGCTTCTTTATTATTGTTCTCCACATACTCCCCAAATTACTTTATATTTACTTATCTATGTATGTTGTAGCCTTCTAATAAAATGTAAATTCCTTAAGGACAGATACTGACTTTTTTAACTTTATATTTTCCCAGTACCTAACAGAATATCTTTCATGTAATAATAAATGCTTATTGATTAACTAATAAATTTGTTATATAAGTGTTAAATAACCCTAAATAAATGTTCACTGCATTGAATCACAATTTGTCACAGAATCAATCTGTCTTATTATCTGTATTTTGTAAGCCAGGAAATTAAGGCTTTAAAGAAAAATGCCTCTGCTCAAGGTCACATGGCTGGTGTTCTTGGAAGAGTCAGAATTAAAACCCAGTTCTGATTCCTAGCAGTTCTTTCCTTATGATACAATGGCATAAAGTCTAAATTCAACATAAACTGGATGTTAAGCACTTTAAACACAATCCAGACAAAAATAACAGGTATAGCTCTTTGCGTTGTCAATTAAAAACAACTGAACTTGTCACTAGTCCATTCAGCAAAACAGATGTCACTTTGTAGAGCTTTGATATTTTTCTTAAATACCTTTGAAAACAAGGATCGAAAAATATGAACTCTTATAAAAAGTGCTTTATTGTATTTTTATAGCATATTACATACCTTGTAACAATCATTTTGTTAAGTGTGAATGTCAGTTTTATTTTCGGTCCCTTTTTTCCTGGCTATTTACAAGCTTTGTAAGAATCGTTCCTTAATTAAGTCTAAACATAGTTTTATATAAATGGATTCCTGGAAATAAAACGTTCAGACTTAAGAAATGATTGTTACGGAGACTGTAACAGGCCGTAAAAAACGAATGCCACTTTAAACAAAGATTTCTCATTTTAATTAAAAAGATAATCATCAGAAACATTCGTACACTTAACAGAACCATTTGAAGCAGCTTCTTTGGGAAAAAAAAAATATCTACTATCCTATGCAAGCTTATATAGTATAATTTATAAGACATTTAATCAAAGTCTCAGTTGATCATACAATATGTAGTTATATACTGTAGCTACATTTTAAAAAGTTTTATTGATGCTTTTTTTTCTTTCCACAATACATTGCCAATATACCCCTTTTCTCTCAATACTCCCTCCCCAAAAGAATCTTCCTTTTCAACAAAGAAAAAACAGTTAAGCAAAACCAAACAACATGGTAATGGGAACTACATTCTAAAGACACAATGAAAGAAATGAGGGTCCAAATGAGGAAATGAACAGTTTCCACAATTCTTTAATACGTAATTAATGTCTGATGGTAACTGTATTTTTTTAAAATTTGCAATACTTAATTTTAAAACACTTGGGAACCTGAGAATGTGATAAAAGATTTTAAAAGCTTGCTGAGGATAGCTATAATATAAAACTCTCCTAGTTTTTTAACATCCAATAGCATGTGCACATAGGAATGTGTTAGACATCAGAAATAAGCATCAGATTTAGATAAATACTCATAATCAAGAGTGGAAACACAAGGAAGAGAGTTTGCATTCTTCAATTCATGAATAAAATATTAGTTATCTACTTTGGTTTTCAAACTACTGTATGAATATGGATAGGAATGAGGAGCTTTTAAAGACAGAGACTGTTTTTTCTAAGTAAGTATTTGATTGGTTTAATTACTTCCCTTGCCCTTGGAGAAATGGTAGACTATGGGGAAGCTGATGAGTTGGGTCAGTTTTGCCAAACTATCTTCTTCTTTTAAAAAAGTCTTTGTTACAAGGAATGGCTCTCTGAGGAGGGGAAACATTTGAAAAAACAGGTAATTTAAAAACCAAAGATATCAACAGAAAATCTTTAAAAGAAAAATCCCTTTTCTATCAGCCAATATGCAAAAGTATGTCATGCAAATGATTATAAACTTAATGGCTAGAAAAAGCTCAGAAAAAAGAATAAGATTATTTATTGTTACTATTACAATTAATTATCTGTAATTTGTTTAAATACTTTCTAGTAATAGATTATTTTTCTGACTAAAAATTATCTTTTCCAAACTATACTGGGGTGAATCAAGCTGAATTAATTGGTTAGGGTTTGGAGAATCTTACTCTCATTTCATAATGTAATTACCATTAGGAATCAAATGAAAGTAACATAGAACATAATTACAATCAGCAGCCAACAACTCATTCCAACACTGGGCAAACCACCTTAAAGGTAGTTCTCACCCCACTTCCCCAAATATATTCCTAGAAACTGATGATTATAAATTATATTATCATAAAACAAATCATATTTTACCACAAGGATAATGTTTACAGGATCATAAATTCAGAACTGGAGGGGACCTCAGAGTGTCAAGCCTAACTCCCTCATTTTATAGATAAGAAAACTGAGGCCCAGAGAGATTAAGTGTTCTGCCCAGAGTCACACACAGTTATAAGTTTAAAAAATGATTAGAAATCTGGTCTTCCTGATTCTGGGCAAACCACCTTAAAGGTAGTTCTCACCCCACTCTCCTAAATATGTTCCTAGAAACTGATGATTATAAATTATATTATCATAAAACAAATCATATTTTACCACAAGAATAATGTTTACAGGATCATAAATTCAGAACTGGAGGGGTCCTCAGAGGTCAAGCCTAACTCTCTCACTTTACAGATAAGAAAACTGAGGCCCAGAAAGATTAAGTGTTCTGCCCAGAGTCATACACAGTTACAAGTTTAAAAAATGACTAGAACTCTGGTCTTCCTGATTCATAAAGCCCATTATCTACTATGTTTATTACAGTTGGCATGTTGAACCTTAAATCAATGATAAATTTGTCTCCTTAAAATTTGGGATGTCTTTGGTGGGGTTAATGAAAGCTTCTAAAGAAATCTGAACTCATACATTCTTTTTCTCTAGATAAACTTTTCTGTAACAAGATTGAAATTAATTTCAATTATCTTAAAGCTAAGCTCAAAATACTGTAATAATTAGATAATTATTTACTCTTCATGAAGGTGGTGTTATGCCCCCTTGAAAACACATTTTTTAAAGAAATATATAACCTATTTCCCATCTTCCTACTCTCTTGCTTTATTTAAAGCCTCAAGGCTCAATATCAAACAAAGTCAAGGCCACCAGGACCATATAAATGCTGTTAAGTCACTCTTTTCCATCTTTCACTGCCACAAGGCCTACTTCATATTTTGCTGACAAGCTCTCAGAACATTTCAAAAGAAAGCCACAAATACAATAATCAGGTCACTAGCATAGACTTGTTAAAATATCTCTCACAGAACTGCTACAACAGTATCCTAAATGGGCACCTACTCTTGTTTTCTGTTTGGATAGGAAGCAATAAAGACATAGTGAACCAAGGTGTGGATAGAAAATAGTTCCTTGTACAAAGCCAGACCTCAATACTTAGTGAATTAAGTATTGATCAAGCTCATTCATTTGGCATTTACTAAGCATTTGCTATGAGTCAGGCACTATGCGAGGTGCTAGGAATATGAAGACAAAAATCAAATATTCCCTGACCTCGAGGAGCTTATAATTCTGTGTGGGAAAAAGGGGGAGGGGGGTTAGTTCATGTATAAGTACATACAAAATACATACTAAGTAGTTTTGGGGAAATGGGCAACCCTTTATTAAGCCCCTACTATGTACATAACACTATTCTAGGATTTGGAGGAGGTGGCATGAAGGATGCGGAGATAATTACAATTAGTTCCCTGCCATCATGGAATCTGAAATCTGGGAGGGGAGTTTGTAAACAAACAGGATTATGCAGAGCAATAAAAGCAAAAGTTAAGGACTAGCTACACATGAACTTCAGGACACGACATGAATTCTTCTGCCATATTAAAACCTTGCAACAATCATGAGTGTACCTCATAATTTGCAAAGAGCTTATGTATTTGTCTCATTTCTTTGTACCAAGTGCTTTGGGCTCTATTTTAGAAGATTATCACTAATTCTAAAACTATACTTAAATAGGGCTTGCCACACTTCTGTGGTCACTGTCCTTTTGCTATCTGCCACTCCAATGTGAACTTGAAGCCAGCCTAAAGTCTCTGTTCAAAAAAGACAAACTTGTCCCCCTTCCTTGTCCCTGATCAGCATGCTCTGGTCATTTTCCTAACATCCAACTTACATATACTCCAAGAAATGCTTACAGTCCTTGAGTTTTTAATCTTTCCTTGTTTGTGAAGTAGTATAACTTAAAAGGGAAACAATGATTTGCATATCCTACTGCCCATCCACCCCCAAAAGGCTTCAGGTGAGCATTGCTTCAGTGTTAATAAAATGACTACATTCTGAGCCTCTACTGTCAGTAATGTGCTGCTGGGCCAACTGATGATCAACAGACTTGGGTGAGGTGTTGATGGGGTATTTGAACTTGTACTTTATTTAAAATATATATTTTATAACTATTTAATAAAATAATATAATCCTACGAATTTTATTTTAGGTATTTAAAAATACAAGCTTCACACGACTGTCAAAGGGGTCTATAACACAAAAAAGGTTAAGAATCCCCACCAGAGAGGCTATATGCCAACTATGCAGTGTAGTTCAAGGTCATATCTCATGTGGGTATGGTTGTGTATGCTCAAGCACCTCAACATGCAGGGATGCCTTAACAACCTACTCATCCATACTTCAATCTCTGGATGACTGTTTCTAGAACTTCTAATGACACAATCCATTGAGATGAAAGTTTCACAGACAATTGAAAACCGGTATTTGCACCCTTTTTAATAATATCTTTAATCATAATTGAATAGAAGTTTTAATAGGATAAAGCCTACTTTACACATGGTCTTCACTCCAATAATCATAAGGAATTAATCCATCCATATACCAGCTACTCTAATCTCATCAATAATACCATCATAGAATGGCTGTAGGATGTTGAAAAAGCATCAGTATTTGATATAAAACAGATTCAATTCAACACCCTTCCAGCTGTATGATCCTGCCTACTCCAGCTGATTCATCTATATCCAGGTCCCCTAAGCAAGAATATCCTCCCAAAGGCTTTGTGCCGATAATCTCCTTTGGTGATCTTATCTACTCCCTTTAGTTCAATTATTTCTACACAGATGATTATATATGCGCGCACGCACACGCACACACACACAGAGCTGCCTTTTGAAAACGTCCACCTCAATGTCTCGCTGGCATCTCAAATATGTCCAAAATAGAACTAATATTCCCCTAAATCCCTACTTTCCCCCTAAACTTCCCTATTTCTGTTGAAAGTATCATCATCATACTAGTTAGCCAGGTTAATAATGCTGGTACCATCCTTGATTCTTCCCTTTGTCTCATCTACTTTATTGCTAACTTCTGCCTCAACATCTCTCCCTTTTTCATCACAGCCACCACCCTAGATGATGCCCTCATTATCTCTAGGATTAGCTCAATTGCCAATTAGTCTTCCAACTTCCAATATCTTCCCTCACTTATTCATCCTCCACGTAGCTGCCAAAATAATCTTTTTAGATTTGAAGACAGAGGATTTGGGTTAAAATCTTAATTTGGCTACTTACTACCTTGGACAAGTCACTGAGGTTCTCTAAGGTTCAAGTTTATTCATCTATAAAATGAAGGGGGTGGGGGTGGATTAATGACTTCTGAGGTCTCTGCCAGTGCTCATTCTATGATGCTGTAATCCTATGTTGCTCCCCTACTCATGCTGTTTACCTGTGAGCATTCTCATAAGAGTAGTCTATGCCTATAATGCACTTCTCTTGTCTCTGCCTTGAAGAATATTTATTTCTTCAAGGCTCAGTTCAGGTACCACTCCACCCTCTACCCTCGATTGTTAGTGTCTTCTTCCATCCTCAAATTACCTTTTAGCATATACTCTGTGTGTCTACACACATATACAACATAGATACATATTCATATATACCACAGCATATACATATACACATATATGCACACATTAAAATTATTTTTTCATCTTTGTGTACACGTAGTCCACTAGAAGAATGTAAACTCATCAAGTGCTGTTTTTGTCTCTTTGTATCCACAGTGCCTTGTATACAGTGACACAACATATTTGTGGAATTAAGCTAAAAAACACACAATGCACAAAGCACTCTACACTACTTGGCACTAGGGGAGATGCAAAGATCAGTATAACAAGGTCTCTACCTTCAAGGAGTTGCTGTACTGCATTCAGATTCTGAGAATATCTAAGACAACAGTCACTAAAAAAGAATTCTAATGAGGTTCTTACCAGTAATGGAAGACAAATAAAAAAGGCCCACACAGTTACCACGGTCAGCTTTTTCATTTTTTTCTTGTTAGAGTGAATAAAGTGCAATCGTTAAAATTTTGCACCATGCCCTGGGTTCTTCAAACACTGGAGAAATCTATACAGCTATCAGAGGAAAAAATAGTTCTTCCTTGACTGGCTAAGAAGGTACAGATGACCTGAATTCCTGAGGGTGTTATTTTTCATAGTCATGACTAATTATAACCACTTCAAAAGTCAGAAGTGAAGACCAAGTTGTCAAACCTTAACACGTACTTATACTTTTCTGAGTTTCACCTACAAAGGTGCAAGTTGTAAGCAACACAAAAGGGCTATGTATCACACACTGTTAAATCCTTTTGTTTCACAAAAATATTTGTAATAAGACTGGACTCATATGAATAAAGTCCTTACTGATCTTACGTCTTCTTTAACAAGGAAAAATAATCTTTTCTTCTATTTCCCACATTTCTGGACATAACTAAAAATTTAAAAGTAATGCAGATGCATTTTTTAGACATTTTGGAGGATATGAGTTTATGAAAGAATATATGGTTTCTGCTATATGTTTTTCCATTTTAATAATGAAAAAAATCTGGATATTAAATGAAAATTTTAGGAAAAATGCAACTCAATTTCTCAATGCTATTTGTCAAATTTATTTAAAAGAGACAAGGTAAGCAGTGAATGTAAATCAAACAAATGAAGAAAAAAAACAATCAGCAAGGATGACTATCTTCATGATTTTTGATAATCAATCAATCAGCAAGCATAAATTAAGCACCTACTACATGGCAGGTACTGTGCTAGGCAGTAGGGATACAAATACAATCAATGAAACAATTCCAACCCACAAAAAGCTTACATTCTAACAGGAAAGAAAACAAGGACATATACAAGCTTATACTGAATAAATATAAAGAAAATAAGAACAAAGTATTTAAATACAAGGTAGTTTGAGAGAGAAGACAGTTTCTAAGAGAATCAAAAAGACTTCATGTAGAAGGGTAGAATGTGATTTGGCATTTGCTTGACTACATATGTTTGTCTTTCTTTACTTCTGCGTCCCCTCCCCAATTTTGAGAGAAAGGAATTGGAGGGGATATTAGAAGATTCATAAGATTATGATATTTTCTTTAATTCTTCATTATAAAACCACACTTATCACACTGGATATGAAGTGTACTTTTGATGAAGTCCATTTTTCCAAATCTTGCCTTGATTACAGACCACAGATTTTCAAAAGAGTTTAAATGAGGTGAGTTCTCTAGTCACTTGAGCACATTTAACCCCATCTATTGCCTAAATCTCTTAACATTTCATTACATGTAGCATAGTACAAGGTCATGATACTATATGGAGCTCCCTTTGGGAATTTCTGTAATTCTAGAATATTTCTGCTTTTCAGGGTAACTCAGTTCATCACTTGTTCAATAGAGACATGACTTCCAGACCACTAGAAGTCAAGAATAACTGAAATATTTTTTGGGGTGTGTGTGTGTGTGTGTGAGATTTTAATCTGATGAAGACGTCCAAATATTACAGGCTTACCTTCTGACAACGATTTTGGCATAGCTTTGAATGAAAAAGTGAGTTTCATTAAGTAAAAATTACCTTTTGCCAATCCTGAAGCTGGAAGATCAGTCAGAGGTCTAAAAATAAAATAACTAACAACTGCTATGAAGAAAAAACAATGGTAATGGAAGTACAAAATCTGGAGTATGTTAGAGGAATCAAAACAACACTTCTAGCTGTCAAGTCCCTCTGAAGGTCATTGCCTATTTCTGAGGATTAATTAGGCTGCATGCAACAACAACAAACTTGGCATTATTTTTCATTTTCTGCAGTGCTTTCCTTGGCATTCCCCTTTCCTTTACAATCAAATGCAAGTGATCCTGTTTCACTGTGGGTGTGACTAATCCCTGAAAGGGCTTAATTACCCACACCAATAGCTGCTGTAATGTCTCCAACAGTCATTGAAGTGTGCTCTTTAAAAGCCACACTATTAAAACTACGACAAAAGAAAGCAATGAAATGCTGTGTGTACAGCATGAAACCATCACTCAACTGACAGAAAAGTAACTTAAGTGGAGGAAATGAGCTCAATCCAGTTTCATCTGGTTAAGGTCAGGCTTCTGAGTCAGGTTAGTGTTGGTAAAAGCACACCTGAAGGACCACTACTGTCACAAAATGCATTACTTTTTTGAAGTAATTTGAACCCAGTATGTGCAAATTACTGTGCACTAAAAAAATACAAAGATGCCTAAAAAATGGTCCCTATCCTTATAGAATGAACATTAAAGCAGAAATCCACTAATCTTCGTATTCTCTCTGATAAATGAACTAAAGACATGTAGGAAAACTGCTTTTCAGGGCCTCAACCAACGAAGGTTACAAATATTCCTAAATTCCCTAATAAGCCACTAGAGTTTAATTAACCACAAATTTATCTAAATCTTTCTTGAATTTCTTTATATTTTTAGTCTTTATTACCTCTTGGAATAAGTGCCCTAATTACATACAATGTGTGAAATCATGTTTTATTTGTCCTAAAATGACTTCATTCAAGCTTCAAGCAGTATTTCTATCTAGTTCAATGTTTGGAGATTTAGTGAACTTCTTCACATTTACCCTATTCATAGCCTGTACAATTTTTTAAAAATCAATCTTACCTTTTCTTAGCCTATGTCTTTCCAGGCCTAACTTTTAAAAAGTCTGTCCTCACAAAGCACTTCCTCTGTTTCTTTGATCACTTTCAAATCTCACCTCAGGCACACATTTTAGCTGTATGACCCAAGTCACTTAAACATTAGGGGCTGTTCAGTTTTCTCATCTGTAAAATAAAAGGGGTGAGAGGCCACAAAGATAGATTCTATGAACTCCAAGGTCCCTTCCAGCTCTAAAATTTCACACTCCTATGTCAATTGTCCTTCTTTTTATCTTTTCTAGCCCCATTACATAAATTTTTAAGGGATCTTTTTCCCCCTAACAAATTGTTGGCAAAAGTACCTGAGGATCTGCTATGATCACCGACTCCTAATAAAACCATTATTAGTTTGGTATAATCTAATACTTCTAATGTGCTTTAAAACAATGTTTCCTTAAGTAGGTTAAACATGTGCTCCATAAACTTTGCATTATTCGTCTCTGGCAAATCCTTTTTCATCAAGGGAGCAAAGTTAAACCTCAGCCTAGATTTCAGATAAAGCAAAAATCAGGAGTACAAATAAATGGCTTTTTTGTAATTAATCTCTAAAATATTTTCATAGTTTAAAATTTGTGTAAAATTACCAATTTCATTTTTACCTCTGGGGGCAAAATTTTAACTATTAAAATATGCAAACTACAAAATCTATGCAAAAGTTGTCTGAAATAATAATGTGGGGAAAGGAATGAGGGAAGAGAGAACAAACCTAGATTTTGTAAATAAACTTTAGTCAAAAGGAGGTTCTTTTTATACACTGATTACCCAGTGAAGAGTATTTGAGACTATTAGGTAGCTCTGTGGATAGTGCTGGCTGGACCTGGAGTCAGGAAGACCCAAATTTAAATCTAGCTTCAGATCCTTACTAGCTGTGTAATCCTAAGCAAGGCACTTAACCTTTGTCTGCCTCAGTTAATTCACCTATAAAATGGGAATAATAATAGCACACACCCCCCCATAGTTGTGAGAATTAGAGAAGATGGACGATATTTGTAAAGCAATTTGCAAGCTTTAAAGTACTATATAAATGCCAGCTACCATCACTATCAAGTCTATAAACATTCTTCACAGCCAGTCTCGTTGACTGATATATCTCCATGCAGGAGATAACAAGGAAGAATAGGACGGTCTCACCGAATTTAAATAATGCCCAAAATACACCTGAACCCATATTCTGATGGTGCCATCAGAAATGTTTTGCGGAATAGTGTGGTTGTCCTTCTTGGCCTTAACTTTAGAAGGTTACAGGTGTCCTCTAAACATTTAATAATACATTCTAAATAATACATTATAGATCACTCATAAATTTATCTAAACATTTCTCAAATCTATTTGTATTTTAGTTCTTTTGGAGTAATAAAATTCTTAGCTTTAACACAGTGTGAAATTGTCTTTCATCTGTGCTAAAACTGCCCTTCCATTCAAGTCAACAAGTATTTATTAAGCACCTACTTTGTGTCAAGCACTGTGCATCATCACTCAAAGTGACACTACAGAAACTATAAGATTTCTGAGTTGGAAGACATCTTAGAGATTTAGTCTAGCTTTACACATAAAGACAGTGAGGCTCAAAGAGTGACTTCCCCATAGTTCCACAGTAGATAACAGAGCAAGAATTTGAAGTCAGGTCTATTGACTCTTCTATGGAAGGCTCTCTAATTCTAGTATTCAAATCACTAGTAATTAAGTTCATATCTAGTATACCCACATTCTTCAAGATTTTGTAAACAGAGTCATTAAGAGAGCTCAAAAGTTAACGCAAGTAAACAAGGATCCCATAAATAGGAAAATGAGATCAAAGAGAAGCTGACTTACCCAGATTCACGGAAAAGACTGCTACAGACCTCAACTAGAACACTAAATGTGTAGATCTCGGTCTTCTGCTCTGGCATTTAACATATCTCTATTATATTTCTTGGTGACCACTTGGGCTTCCTTTCAGACAAAAGCTATGGCTGGTAGTGCTAAAAGTTGAATACTTGTCCATACAGCTTATTATCCCTATGGGAAATGACTCAACATTATAAGGCACCCTGACAAGTATAAAATACGGTCAATCTTATTTAGATTTATAATTTTAACTTAATTCAAGTGGCACAACTCAAACATGACTAACTCCATGGTATACAAAACTGAGATCAAGTTGTAAAGAATGTTCTTGCACTGCTGTCTAAAGTGGATGATCTCATAATATGTGTTTGTGATCTGTAAATTATATTATTCCATAAGTCTGGTAAAAATGTCTTAAATTGATAGAAAGATTCTATCCTCTAAGGAGAAAATAGAAACTAAGTGACTACCAACTTTAAAAACTAGAAGCTGTCCATATGTGTATATGAATAATTCCTGCCTTGTAAAGTAAAAATAAAGTGGATCATAGGCTCATAGATTTAGAATCGAAAGAGGACTGGGAACTCATTCTAGCTCAATCCTTTCTCTGTAAACAGATGGGAAAACCAAGGCCAAGATTGCCCAAAGTCAAATAGGTAGAGAGTAAAAGAGCCAGGACTCCACATCCTCTAACTGTAAATACTTTTCACTACCCTATGCTACCTCCTAAATCAAAGACTTTTATACTTGGTACAGTATTTAAACTTTGGGTATTAACTCAAAGAGTCACTTCAAACAACTGATTTCTATCTTCTTAATAAAATTTTAATTCTGAAAAGTAAAAGCATTAATTCCCATCAAATGAACTTTTGCCAAATGTTACAAATCACTTAGAATGCATTCTTGAAAACAACACAGATTGTTTTGGCCTAATATTAACTAAGTTAGTAGTTATTTTACTTTGCAAGTCCTTACTGTATTCCAGGCAGCAACACTGTAAATACCAACCATTCATTCAAAGAATGGAGTTAGGGGCTGTCATTATTCCAAACTCAACTCTGGAGAAATTAGAAACTTATGTAAATAATATTGATTTCCTAAAGACCAACTGATAAACTCGGATAAAGTCTAAGTCTTTTTCATTATCACTCACCAGCAGTAACTACAGTCTGATGTCATCACTTTAAGTTTTGTACATGGGATAGCCAAGGGCAATCAGATTAAAAGCCTCAAATACTAAACTTACTCAAAATTCACCGAACATAAGCAAAGCACAAGTATAGCATGACACAAAGTAAAAGAAATATGTAACAAAGAAGAACTCCAAATCCCCTACTCTCTAATGGGTAAAGAGATCTAATATCACTTTTCCCAATCCACCGTCCCACTCATTTTTCTTCCACATCTCCCAATCCCTCTCCACTCTCGCACTCCCATCTCACTAATTCACTCTGCAACACTTAGGAAGACTCTCCACCATCCAGTCCTTTCTGAAACTGTCCTAACCTTCCTTGCCTTTCCTTCCACGAAGAAGGCATTTGCCCCTTAGTGTAGCCTCTAAACTCTCCTCCTTCCCCTGCCCCGACCTTGTTCTGGTCAATAACGTCCCACTACTTAGAGATCATCAACTTGTTCCGTTACAATATTATCCCCCCACCCCCACCCCCACCCCTCGTCCGTTCCAAAGCAGGAAAGCAGCTCGTCCCCTCGTCTCCTCTTTGGCTGGCTCAGGCCTCCCCAGTCCCGGTGCCCTCGTCTCTAGCGGGCCCTGGTCCCGGCCCCGGGAGCCCGGCTTCCTCCCCGCAGCCCCGCGGACGTGGGCGTCCGGCCCTTCCCGCTCCTCCCCGCACTCGGCCCCCAAATACCTGTCCTCCCCCGCAGCGGCCGAGAGCCGCCGGCAGCGCCGCGGGACCGACAACGGCCCCTGCCCGCCCCCGCGACCTTCCATTTCCCCAGGAACTGGCCCGCTCTCCCCTTCCCCTTCGTTGCCCCGCGCGCCACGGGCAGCCCCCCTACGTCGGGACCCCGCTGTCACTGGGACTCTCCTCCACAAGATGGCGGAGCTGCTACTCCCGACCCCCTGGGCCCAGGTCCCCAGCTCTCGGCCTGCCCAGACCTGCCCGGACCCGTCCGGCTGCCGCCGCCCCCTCCACCACCGGCCCCGGACCCCAGACTCGCTGCCCCCCTCGCCAGGCGAGCGGCCCAGGCCCAAGCCGCAGCCGAGAACTGCGCGGCTGCTACTCCCGCCGCCGCCACCAACGCCGCTGCTTCCCGGCCCGCGCCTTCTCCTCACCATAAACTTGAGCGCCTTTTCCTGCAGCACCGCCTCGGCCGGGTCCATAGTCACCGGGGGCCGCTGGGTCTCACAGCTCCGCCAGGGCCGCCCCCTTCGTGCCAGGCCGCAGCCAGCGCAGCTCCCGGATCCCGCCTCCTCTTCCTTCCCCCCGCCCTCTCCCTACCTCTCCCGGCACCGGCAGGGGGGCAAGGGAGAACCGGCTCAGCCGCGCGCAAGCGTGGGCCTGAGGGCTCACGGGATAGGTAGTTCTCGGCCTGATCGCGGTGGAGGGCGGGGCAACGAGGGGAACTGAGACACCCTCCAATCCCTGCGCTAGGCCAGCGCTGCTTTTCCCTACCAGGACTAGTCCAAGGAGGCCCGCCTACCTCGAGTTGGGAAAGGGGCTTGTGGGAAATGTAGTTTTTCAGTCTCTGGGTAGCGGAAGTGCATGTGTCACCTTGGTTACTGGGAGAAGCTTAGGGAGTCTGACTTGGGACATGATCACAAGATGGCGACCATGTCACTTTTACCTAGTAGCAAGGGGTTCATCACAGGCACAGAGAAAGCTTTTACTAGAGCCCTGCGAACTCAGATTTAGGGGGCTGGATACCCCCAAAAACCTCATAAGTCTGTTCTGTAGCCAAAGGATTGCTATCCACTGGGACTAAGCTTGTGAGCAGACTGCTGTGTGCTTTGGCATCAATTGTTTTCCCTGCCTCAGGACTTTCCCACTCGTTGGAGAGAACTCATCAGCTGGCCTGCAAAATTCAGGCCTCTATTCCCAAAATTAGGCTAGATCTTGCCATTGGAACTAGCTGTCTAGTTCTGGGAAACCATACCTGACTCGACCACTCAAAGAGTACAGTTCTGGCCAAAAGCCAAGCTTGTGAAATGTCTTTATGTGGTAGAAATAGGTGGGACTACAGTAAGTCAGAGTTCCAGGATTTTTTGTTTGTTTGTTTGTTTTGTTTGGGGGCAGGAGTGGTGGGGTGGGGTTGGGGGGGGCGGTGAATTGGTTTTAAGTTCTGGGAAATTCATTTTGGAATTCGGTTCTACCTTAAAACAAAATAAGCCTGCCTAAAAGGTTAAGCATAAGCAAACCCAAGCCTAATATTGACATGACATACAGATATAGACAGATAGTTATAAATATGTTGATGTATAAATTTATGAAATAGGTGAATTAAAACATGTGGAGGTGAGGTGATTAGGAATTTGATGTTTTCCCAATTCACCAACTCATCAGCCTGATAAAATTTCAAGGCATGAGCCTTTAGAGGAATCTTAGTAGAACCTCTCCATGGAGAGAGTGGGCATACTGACTAGTACCTTACTTAGAGGACACAGAACTATACCCACTACCTGAAGCTGCCGCCAAGATGATTGGCTACCTGGAATTTAAGAAGACCGATTCTTGTAGAAGGAGCTTCTGCTCTCTGTTGTCTATCACCTCTGCCTCACTTAAATCCAATTCGGCCACCAGTCAAGACATCACCCAGTCTTCTTCAGAAACTAAGGACAAACAACAACAATAATAAAAAAATAAAAGAGCTAATAGACCCAACAGTTCACTCTTTCAGGCATTCTTTTTGCATTCTCTCATCCAGAAGATAGGTTAGTGCACAAAAGGACAGACATGGTTCTAGGGGGAAGGAAAACTATTTCCTGTACCCACGAACTGGAAATGACTGTTTTAGGAAAGAGACAATTCTTGCAGGCAGCTGGAAAGAAGAAATTCTGATCATAGCCTCCACACTTATTTCCACCAACCCCCTCCCCCCACCACACACACACACACACACACAATCAGCCAATCAATCTATAAACATTTATTAAGCACCTACTGTGTGCTAAACACAGTGCCAAGTGCTGAACTAATGAGTGAGTTGCTTCTGTACTTACAGAGTGTGTTGTCTTCAGTGATGGGTAGATTCACCAATAGGCTGGGTCAAACAAGTTGCTCTTCAGGGCTGACTCCTACTGAAGCTTGGTCACTGGCCCTCCAGTGGCTCTTCCAACTTTTGTAAGCTCACAAGGTCATAGTCTAATGACTATGCCATTCCATCTCCAACACTCAGTCACCTAAGAGCAGGGAGACAGTGAAACAGCTGGGCCATGCAGACATGACTTCATGTTAGCTCGGGTAGAAAGAGCAGGCTACACTCTCTCTCCTAACCCAGAAGTTTATAGCTTATAAGCCTTTGCCTTAATCATCACCAGGAAAGAGAGAGCGATTTGGCCAGTTAGTGCTTATCAATCATATGCACATTTACTTGCAGCTGAGCAGCCAGTCTAAAAGCCTTTCATTACCACTCAAAACAGAGGGAACGGTTTCAGAAAACCTGCATATATTCTGAAGCAGAGACCACATGAGCTGGGCCCTTTTTCATATCATCATGTGCTTCTAAAAGTAGGATCACCATTGATGTACGACCACACACACACACACACACACACACCCTTGCACCCACATGTTCAGCAACAGGCAGAGCCCCTTATGAATGCTCCCAGGACTGGACCCTTATTGACCAGGCCCCAGTTACATTTTAATTCCCAAATTAAAAGGTCTTTTTTTCAATACTTATCCTTCTTGACTTCTCTGTAGCACATGACACTGTTGACCACCTTCTCCTCCTGAATATTCTCATTGTGGGGTTTTGTGACTCCGCTCTCTCTTGGTCCCTCTACATATCTGATTTTCCTCAGCGTCTTTTGCTGGATTTTCATTCATGTCATGCCCATTAACTGAGGGTTTCCCCTAAGAGTCTATCCTACGTTCTTTTCTCTTTTCTCTCTATATTTCTCACTTGGTGAGCCCCCATGAGTTTAATTATCAGGTCCATTCATTTGATTATGAAATCTGTATCCCTTGCACCCTTCTTGGCCCCAGTCCTATATCATCAACTGCCTACTATATACAAATTGGTTATTCCATAGGCATTTGAAATTCAGTTATGTCCAAAACAGAACTCATTACTTTTACCTTCAAACCTCCCCCCTTTCCAGATTTCCTCATTATTATGCCGGGCATACTACTATTTGCCTAGTCAGTTTCCCACCTCAATGACATCTTCTCTCTCACTGATCTACATATCCACATGATCTCACATATATCCAATCAGTTGCCGAATCTTGTCATTCCTGTCTCTACAACATCTTTCACATATGTTCCCTTCTCTGCATTCACAGAACCATGACCCCAAGTTCAAACCCTCATTATCTCTTGCCTGAACTATTGCAATAGGCTTCTAATTGGACTGCCTGCCTCAAGTCTCTCCTCATTCCAATTCATCCTCAACACAGCTGTCAAAGTTATTTTCCTAAAATGCCGGTCTAATTATGTCACCTGCATACTCAATAAATTCCAGTGGCTTCCTATTACTTCTAAGATTGAATGTAAAGTCCTGGCATTTAAAAACTTGACCTTCTGGCCTCTTCCTATTTTTTCTAGTCTTTTAACACATTTTCCTCTCCATGCGTATTATGGTCCAATCATACTGTCTTTCTTTCTCTTTCTCATAGTTGATGCTCCACCTCCTGCTTCAATGCCTTGGCACTGTCTCCCATAATTGGAATACTCTCCTAATCTCTCCCTTACAGAATTCCTGGATTCTTTCCAATATCACTTTTTTTTTTCTCTCCCGAGTATGGCCTTCTACATGAGACCTTTCTTGGTCCCTCTACCTCCTAGTGATTTATCCCCTCAGATTATCTTCTTCTTCTTCTTTTTGTTATTTTAGATAATCTGGGTTAAGTGACTTGCCCAGGGTCACACAGCTACTAAGTGGATGAGGCTGGATTTGAACTCGGGTCCTTTTGACTCCAAAGCTGGTAATCTATCCACTGCATCACCTAGCTGCCCCTCAGATTACCTTCTTTCTACTCTCTCTATATATTTTGTATAGACCTAGATATTTACATGTTATCTCTTCCATTAGAATGTAAGCTCCTTGAGGGGCAGGTACTATTTGTACCTTTCCTTAAATCCCCAACTTTTAATACAATGCCAACCACATACACATCGTAAACACTTAATAAAGGCTTTTTGATTGATTAATTCCAACTGTCTATTTTGTCTTTTAAGCTCTCTTCTATTCCTTTTCTGGATATAAGTTTTCTCCTATCTATAATTGCAAACTATATAACCTATTTTCTATTTCTTGAAACATGACTTTTTATTTGATATAATTTTATCCACTTGGAATTTATTATGGAATAAGGTTTATAGAATGAGGTACTATTCTAAACTTATTTTTTCCCTAAATTTATTTTCAACATTCCCAATAGTTCTTGTGAAACTAGGAGTCCCTTTTCCTGTAGGTTATATTACTGGGTTTATTAAAAACTAGATTGTTTCACACATTTTTTTCTATGGCTTACTTAGCTACGTTATTCTCGCTATGTACTTTTCTGTTTTTTATTTGGTGCCTCAGAGAGTTTTGATAATTATTAATTCATAATCTAGTTTCGAGATATGATAGTGTCAAGTCTCTCTTCTTCCACCCATTTATATTTTCCATCCATTATTCCATCCAATATTGCTATTCTTTCCCTTTCATTCCTCCAAATAAATTTTGCTATTTTGGGGTTTTTATTATTACTAAGTATAGAAAATATCTCTTTGAGAATTTAATTCCTATAACACTAGATCTGTGGAGTTATATAGATAGTATTAGAATTTTTATAGAGAGGCAACATGGAGTGGTGGATTGAGAGCCAAGGTTGGAGTCAGGAAGACCTGAGATCAACCTCTAACACATACCAGTTATGTGATCCTAGGCCTCTTACATGCCAGGCAGGAAACTCTCTAAGATTATAAGTTATATAACAGTTGCAAATCTGCACTGGTGTTGCAACAATTCAGCTAGCAGCTGCTGTGGGAGTGAAAGACCAACACAAGCCCAACAACAAGAATGCTGCCAGCACAGGTTCTTTCGATCTGCTTTACTAAGGAAAGCAACAACAAGGGGTGAACAATCTTATTTCAATCCAACATACAAATATCATTCACTTAGTTCAGGGGAAAAAGCCAGCACCCTGAACTTCAGAGCAAATACAAACAAATTACAAAGATACATTATAAATAGACCAAATACAATTCATAGTTACCAAGAAAGCATCAACATCTGGGTTCACAAGCTGGAGGGCTCTTAACTATAGCTGCCCAGAGTCTCCACATCAACACTTCTCCGAGAGTGAGAGCCCCAAGCAAATAGCTCTGTTCTCTACAAAATACATAAAATATCTGATGATCAACCTCCCGAAGCACACAGAAGACTTGTATAGATTCAATTACAGGGGCAGCTAGGTGGCACAGTGAGTAGAGCACCAGCCCTGGAATCAGGAGGACCTGAGTTCAAATCCGGCCTCAGATACTTGACACACTTACTAGCTGTGTGACCTTAACCCTGATTGCCCGTCCTTACCCCCCTGCAAAAAAAAAAAAATAGATTCGAATACAAAGTGTTCCTTAAAGAAATAAAGAACAACTTAAATAGCTGGAACTATATTATATGTACATACATATATGTATATATATATGTATGTGTGTGTGTATACACACACAGAATTAATAGAAATACTGAAGATTAATGGCCATTCCTCAATAGATAAATGGTCAAAGGATATGAACAAATGGTTTTCAAAATAATTGCAAAGAATTTAAAACCACATAAAAAAATGCTCCAAGTCATCAATAATAAGAGAAATGCAAATGAAAACAACCTTGAGGTTTCACTGCACACACTGCAAATGGCAAAAATGACAAAAACTGGCAATAGTCAATGTTGGAGGGATTAGGGAAAGATAGGCACATTAATCCATAGTTGATGGAGTTGTGAAATGGTGTGACTGTTTTGGAAAATAACTTAAAATTATGAAAATTAAGATACTAAAGTGTCCATGCTCTTTGAATCAGAGAGTCTTTTGCTGGGCTTTTTTCCCAAGGAAGCCATTGATTAAAAAAAAAAAAGTCCCCATATACTCCAAAGTATTTATTTGTGATACCTAAGGGTTGGAATCAAAGTAGATGTCTATTAACTAAACACATTGTGTTATGTGAATATTACTGTGCTGTGTGAAATGGTGTCTGAGATGAATACAAAAAACTACAAAAGCTCTATATTAACTGATGCATAGTGGAATAAGCAGAGCCAAAAAAACAATATGCCCATAACTATAACAATTTAAATGGAAAGAATGGCACACCAAAAAAAAGTAAATATAACAAAACTATAAAGATCAAACAGGACTCGAATGAAGAGATATGAAAAGATATTCCTAACTTACCTGTTCTTGGAGATGGAAGGTCCATAGGTATTACACATTGTATATGTTTTTGGACTTTTTCAATGTATTGATCACTTGTGCTGAGGTTTGGGTTTTTTTCCTTTTTAGAAAAATACTATTTGTCATATATGACAGTTCTCTGGGAGGGCAAAGAAGAGGCATACATGGGATACTATGTTGATGTAGGAAATAGAAAATATCAATAAAAACTTATTTTTAAAAAGAAATGTATTTTTGATCATATTAAGGAAAAGTATTTCTACAATTTTTGATAATTTTAACATGAGTGTTGTATTTTGTCAAAGGATTTTTGTGCATCTATATAATCATATACCATTTTTTTGTTATTATATTCATAGTTTTCCTAATATTGCACCATTCTTGCATTCGTAGTATAAATGGAACCTGGTCATAGAGAATATTTTTTTAATATATTGCTGTTACATCTTTGCCAATATTTCATTTCTTATTTTTACATCAATATTCATTTGTTATCTTGGCCTCTAGCTTTTGGGATGGGGATTTTTTCTGCCTTATTCTATCTGGCTTATATATCAGGTCAATATCTGCCTCCTAAAAAGAGTTTGGTATGGTGCCTGTTATTTTTCTGAACAGTTTATATGGCATATGTATGATTTATTCATCAAATACTTTATAAAACATTGTAAATACATTTGTGCCAGTTTTTCCCCCCTTTGGAAATTCATTCATGACTTGCTCAATTTCCCTTTCTGAGACTTCCTTGTTTAATTTCTCTCTATCCTGTTCTCTTAATCTGGATATTTTACATTTTTGTAAATATATTCAACCAGGTAATTCAAGCTTTAACTAGATATAATAATTTCTGTTAATTTTCTTTATTTTACATTCACTATGAATTTCCCTTTCTTATTTTTTATTTTATTAATTTGGTTTCCTCTCTCATTTTATGCCTCTCTACATCTCCTTCACTCTGATCAAATTAGCTATTTGTTTATCTACTTTATTGGTCTTTGCAAAAAAAAAAATTAGTTTAGTTATCATGTCAGTGGTCTTTTTGTTTTCAATTCTTTTTATCTCTTCCTTGATTTCTAGAATTTCAATTTTGGTTTTCGTTCGGTATTACTAATTTACTCATTTTCTAGGTTTTTAAAACAATGCTCAAGTAATTGGTTTTCTCTTTCTCTGTTTTGTTAATGTATGTGAGAGAAGTAAATATCCCTTAAATTTTATCATATTGTCTTATTACCAATGTTCTCTCAATTGTCAAATCTGTTTTTCGGTCCCCATCCTTTTTTTCCTCTCCAATGAGGTAAAATCCTCAAGGTAAAATTTCAATTCTCATTTTTTTACTTCTCCAAATTCTTTTGGATACTCCTTAATTTTCATCTTCCTCTATCCTACCCTAGCAATGTCCCACTTCAAATCACCTGTCCCTTCTGCAATCACCTCTGAAATGCCCTTATTGTAATTAACAAACGTCCTTTCATTTTAGACCTCTTCCTCTCTTGTTCCTTCCATCTTATGGTACTCACTGAGCCCTGGCTCCCCTAGATTACAGTCCTTCTCCAGCCATCCTTTTCAGTACTGATTGTACCTTCTCTAACACTTTCCTCTCTGCCCCTGCCCCTGCCCCGCCCCCAACTAGTCCTATCAGAGGAGTCAAAGTACTTCTTGTTCTTCATTGCATTTTCTGATGCACTTCCTTTACCAAAATCACTCAGGAACCTCTCCTCCTTTGAAATTCAACATACCCTACTCAACTAGTGGCATTTATCTACCAATCCCTAGGACATTCTCTCTCCTTTGTACCTGAATCACAGTCAACCTCTCACCTCAACTCTCAAATTCATACTAAGGATTTTAATATACATATTTATAATCCCTCAAATACTTAAATTGCACCGTTCTTCAATCTATTCAACTCCCATGACCTTCTCCTCTACACCTCAGCTATATACAAGGATAATCATATCCTTGACCTTGTTATCACCATTGAATGTTCTACTTCTATGTGTAAGAACTATTCTTAATATCCTAGGGATGACCCTGAGGATCTGGATATTCTCATACTGTTATTCCTACACCAGTGAGCTTCCCATGAAAAATCATCCAGTTGACCTCCAGATTTCTTTCTCAAAGACCAAGCCTTAAATCCAATTCACTCTGGGTCCCAGGGATTAGACAATAGGTCACTGCACCAGCACCATGTAATGGTTATTTTTGGGCCCTCATGGCTCAGAGTGAATGTAAATAGTAACTATTTCTCTATTTCTCTTTTGGCCAACAACCCTGAGGGTCTTCCCTTCCCAGTTTGATTTTTTTTTTTAATTAAAAGGGCCATCCCTTGACTCACTTCTTAAAGAGGCCTATTCGCTGAATGGGAGTTGCCTCACTCAAAGTGAGAACATGAAAAGACCTTAGTTTAAAAGGGCCAAGGTCTCCCACTGCATCCTAGGCCATCTCCAATCATCCTGACTGATAGCTGGCCACTGGACTCAGACGGCTCTGGAGGAGAAAGTGAGGCTGGTGACTTTGCACTGCCCTCACTCACTCAAATCAAAATCAATTGCAAGTCATGTCATCATCTCCCTGATATGATAGTCCTCTTTGAGAATGACAGACACACCACATTCACACAATTAGTTTATAGAAAAAGAATTTAGTCAGAAAGGATGACAAGAACAAAAGCTAGAGGCATATTCTTTTCTTAGATATACAAAGTCCCTGGGGAGAGTAGGCTTAAATTTAAAATACAAGGCTAGTGAAACACAAGTGTAGAGAATACATTTGGCAAAATGTGCACTGGGCCTGAAGTCAGGAAGACTCATCTTCTTGAGTTCAAATCCAGCTGTAGACACTTATTAGCTGTGTGATGCTGGGCAAGTCACTTAATCCTCTTTGCCTCAGTTTTCTCTTCTGTAAAATAAACTGGAAAGGAAATGGTGAACCACTCCAGTAAATTTGCCAAGAAAACTCCAAATGGTGTCATTAAGAGTTGATCACAGCTAGAATGACTCAACAACAACAACAAAACCTCTGAACTCCTGACCCTCAAAGTCCTTTTCTCCCTTCCTGGAGTCTTTACCAAGTTCCATGTATATGTAGCTCCTTACTTGTTGAGTGGCCCAGCTAGGTCTTGATGGTCTATGCCTCTGTTGAATCTACATCTTCTGTCCATTATCTAGGGAAGCTGTTTATCCTTAGGTCAGTGTCTCCTCTCCAGCCATAGCCACTTCCATTGGTGTTAGCCACTATTACTCTGTTGGCTCCTCTGGCTGCTGGTGGCATTTCTTCATAAGATTGCTCTCTGAACATGTCTGCCTCAGAATACTCTTGCCTAAGATCAAGAAAGAACCAGCATCGGAAACATAAGAGGTTATGTGCTCATGGCATACATCCTGATTAGGAGGAAAGGTACCCCAACCTAATCCTTCCAAGAACTCAGAGTCCTGTAATTCTAAAAACTCTTCCATTAAGTGCAGGAGTTTGCCGCATTTTTCTGACTCATAGTATGCATGCCTTGTGCTATAATAATCTAGTCACATGACTGATCTAAACTCCCCATGTCTCTTCTCCAGGGGGTCATGGGCGCCTTCCTAAGAAGTTTCTAAACTCCAACCTATAATTTCCCTGTGGTAGAGGATATTCAGACCTCATCATGAATTTGGAAGTGTAGAGAATATTCCGTATCTTTAATTGTTCCACAAATATTTTTCTCCAGGGTCAGTATTGAAAATCTGCCTTTGGACACTCCCTCTCTGATTAAGAGAGTTTTGATAGTATAAATGAAAAGAACACAACAATTGAAAATGAATGTTGCAAAATAACAAAGAGCAAGCTTGGCTCTAAAGAGGAGATAGGAGAAGATGCCTCTCCCCATTCTTTTGCAGAGGTGGGGGTGGGGCCAATGGGTGTGGAACATTGTCAGGTTTTTATTCCTCTTATTTCTTTTCTAAAAATTCTATCACAAAGGATG
The DNA here is from genome assembly GCA_028646595.1 of Phalanger gymnotis. Classification (NCBI taxonomy): domain Eukaryota; kingdom Metazoa; phylum Chordata; class Mammalia; order Diprotodontia; family Phalangeridae; genus Phalanger; species Phalanger gymnotis. The sequence goes on from CM053624.1 coordinate 85,804,434, forward strand.
TCTCTATGGGAGGGACAGGGAAGAGCCATATGACAAATTTAGGCAATACAAAAAAAAAGACAGCAATAAAAATTCATTTTTTTTAAAGAAGAGAGTTTTGACTAAACAGCATTCTCTCATCCTCAGTAAAAGGCCCAGTGTTGAGTTTACAAATATTCTCTGAAGATACTATCTTTCCAGATATATTTATCTGGGTCATAGGTTTTGTCCATTCCTTCTTATCATTGAATGATTGCTTCATGTCTTCCCAACATGTCTACAGCATCTCACAGACCACTCTCAATATCCTTCTTGCTGAAGTCATAAGGATTGCTTTAACTAGCAGTTATCTGGCTCTAGGTACGTTGCTATACACCATTGCTCTCTTCATAATGGACAGAGTAATAAAACAGATCTCAGTACCTAATTCATGCATAGTTGTTTACTTATCTTCAAGTCACTGTATAATTTATAAACCAAACATATCAACAAAACAAGCTATCTAATAATAGCCTGGAAACAAGAGGGAAAAAAAGTTAATTTGTCTCCCATATAGCCTTATAATACTATGGCTTCCGTGATAGATAGCTCAGATAAGCTCCACTCTGTAGTGTTCTCTAGGAGACCCACACACTGAGTTCGGGAGTGTCCCCAGATGCTACATAAACAAACCCAACTGTGCATTTCCCAGACTTCCTGGGTTTGAAGCAGTTTTTGTGCTGTCTGGGGGTCCCCAAGGCTCTAGGAAGTCATTGGGTTTATAGCTACTTGGTAGATATTTATTATGCATTCTTTTATTGTTATTATATACTGTTCATTTGCTTGAGAGGCAGCATGATATAGTGGATAAAGAGAGGTCCTCAAAGTCAGAAAGACTTGGATTCAAGTCTCACCTCTCACGCATACTGGCAATGTTACCCTAAGCAAGTTACTCAATCTCTCATTGCTAGGCAATTTTGTAATACCCCAAGTTGCAAAAAAGGCACTGACCCATATTGGCAGAGGAAGTTTTCTCACTTGGGTATTCCTTATACCAATAAAATCATAGATCCAGACTGTAGCCTTATTTTTATTTGCTTATCGGTTCCATGCTAAGAGTAAAAATAACATATGTAGTATCAATTGTTTTGGTTTGCTTCTGTAAATAGCCAATTCCACCATGTCAAGGTCATGTTACTAAGTCTCCCTGAAATATAGAAAGTTCAGGAAGGAAGCAAGGTTTGCTAGTGAGAAGGGAAGAACTGATTTCTGATTGGGTAAATTCATAAATCTACACACTGTTTATGATTGGGTGCTACCCTGTAAAGGGAGACAAAGCTCAGGGAAAGAAGGTCGCTGACTTTTTGAGACCATAGAGAGCATAGAACATCTTCAGCACTTCCAACAAATTGGGTAAGCATAAACATTCGAGGTTAGTGTGGGACTCCCTAGGACCCAGATTCTTCCCCTCTTTTTTTTTTAATAGGTTGGGTGAGCAGGTATCATCCCCACCTGGTAGTTAAACACAGAATCATAGGCTGTTAAAACTGAAAGGCAGATTTGAAATCATGTAATCTAAATTCCTCATTGTAGATGAAGAAATAAAGACCCAGAGTAAGGAACTGAGTTGCTAGTAATTGGAAAAGGTGTAACATTGGTCCAGGATGCATGGCACTGAAGAAAAGAAGGGGGAGGAGAAGGGGAAGGGGAAGGAGAAGGGGAAGGAGAAGGGGGAGGGGGAAGGGGAGGGGGAGGAGGAGGGAGGAGAAGAAATAATAATAACAATAATAATAATAATAATAATGTTTCAGGATTAAATTACAAGACACTAAGGCTATTAATCCTGATTTTTAGCCTTGTCACTAAACTCGAATCCTAATATGGGTAAGGAGTTTTGTCTTGATATTTTCTTGCCGGGTTTTTCCCTTTTTGGTTCTTCTCTTCCATTTGACCCTCTCCTCTGTTGCTCCTACCTAAGTAGGCCTCAGCTTTGCAGTCAGAGCAAAAAAAAAATATCATCTATGAGGCTGCAAACATTTTAATCCATTTGTAAAACAGTTCTACTAGGCTTCCATATTTTTCCCTGTGCACTGGCAGCCATGTGTCTGATTCTTGGTACCTGCAGACCAGTTCTGAGGGAGGTTTCTACTGTGATTCTCAGACCTGCTTCCACTCTGGTTTCTTTCAAGCCAGGGCTAATTTCACAGAATCACAGGGTCTGGCTCAGTTGATATACTAGTCCTAAAGGAGAAGCTAGTCCTTATTCCCTTGGGCCTTTTCCTACATTGATTCTGAGAAGTCAGTGAAAGCTGGTAATTCCTAACCCTGCCATTAACATGATATGTGTCTTTGGCACATCATTTTCCCTCTCTGGATCTCAGTTTCTTCATTCATAAAATGAGGAAATTAGACAAGGTCTCCAAAACTACTTCTGGTCCTAGCATTGTTCTATGATACTTGAATTCTATGGAGTTGACAAAAGTTAAGGATCTCCATGCTTTTTCTGAGAGACCAATTCTCCTCACTGGGATACTTAAATCCTCCCCACAGCTCAAACAGCACTGGCCCCAGGAGGTGACACTGCACCCTAGGCTGCAAACTAGACTCTACAGGCAGGTGGAGAAAGCTTTCTCCAGTCCGAAGTAGGGCTTCAAGGCCCTGGATCTGGTGGTTTGTTTGTCAATATTATTTGTTGTAAGCTTAATTGTAGGAAAATTGAAAAGTGTAACACATAGTTATGAAGTCCTTAAGGCTGGTTAATCTGGTGACCAATGCGATTTTTATTAGCTGAGCCCATTTTGATTGAGCAGAGCCCTGGAAAAAAAAAAGGGTGGGGGGAGTTGGGAGCCTGAAGGCTCCAAATTAGGACATATGCAACAGCACCCAATCAAGAATTCTTCCAGAAATCAGAAGGGACTGAATGGAAAGATAAGGGTCTGAAATAAATGCCAATAGAAAAGTCAGAGTGACTTAAGGCTGACCCCACTAATGAACTTAGCAACCAGTCTTCCAGAGATGCTCAGCAGTGCCCAGTAATGATGCTGTTGATGGTAGAGTTTTAAGCTCTGAATTAGTCTTCAGAGTTTAGGACCCAGAAAAAGCAAATAAATAAGTAAACAAATAAGTAAATATATTGTTATCGCATCACTGCGGACTTGCTTGTGATTTTTTAAAAAATCGTCTTGAGATTTAGTTTCGTATTGAAAGCCCATTTGAGTCGGGAATTTGGGCTTCACACAGAAAGACTTATGAACTGATGCAAATTAAAGTAAGCAGACCCAGGGAAACAAAATGCAACAATGTAAATGAAAAGAACAATACACAACTAAAACTCTGTGATGTGGAATTATGATGACCAAACTAGGCCCCAAAGAAGTGATGTGAGAAGGCACTAAACCTACCTTATTTGCAGAGTCTGGGATAATGAACGTGGAACATTGTACATAGCGTCGAACTTTTTCTACTTCTTGGTTTTGCTTGACTTTTCCCCCCTTTTTTATTATTTGTTATGAGGACCGGCTCCCTGAGAGGAGAAGGAGAGAGTTATTGGGAAATGTAAGTGATATTTAAACAAAAGATTAAAAAAATTTTAAGTAATTTACTTAATGTTACTTAAATAATTTACTTAACATTACTCAAATTATTTAACATTTTTAGTTTAAGATAGCAAGAACTTGAAATTATAAATTCAGCCATCTTGCTGATCAAGGTGCTAATCTCTGCATTGATGACTCGGTCAGTGAGGTATAGTGGGAAAAGGTATGGATTTGGAGTCCGACAATTTCAATTCAAATCCCAGCTCTGATACTACCTGTGTGACTTTGGATAAGTCATTTAACCTCATTGTGCCTCAGTTTTCTCATATGTAAAGCAAGGTGTTTTTGGACTAGATGGCTTCTAATGTTCACTGCAACTTTAAATCTATGACCCTATGATTGGTCAGTGAAAGCAACAGTGACAATAACAGTACTTTGAATTGTCTCATTCCTTTTTTGGACTTCAGTTTACTCCTTTGAAAAGTAGGGAAGATAACCATCCTGCCTCAGGGTAGACCACTCTGAAATGGATGAGGCTTCCTCTTCAACTTCAGGAATCCTGAAAGGAGCATCTTGGCTAATTGTAGCAAAGATGCTGAAAGAGTATCACCCACCCCAGGAAGGAAGGCTACCTGAGGAGCAGTACTGGGGGGTGGCACAAGAATGTGATTCATATGCTGACAGAGGCCTTTTTACCCAAACACAACATCTGTGTCAGATGAGCCTGCCGCCTGGCGGCAATAAAGAGGGAGAAAACAGAGACAAATGTGTGTGTGTGTGTGTGTGTGTGTGCATTCGTGCTCGAGTGCAGGAAGGGAAGGGTTCTTTGCATTTTTGTGAATATAAAAATTAAGTACAAGATGTTTTGCAGAATTAAATCTTTGGGCCCGAATCAACCAGGTAATCGCATTATATGGATGCCAGGGAAGAGATACCTGTGACTGCTGTGTGTCTTCTAATATGATGATTCTGTATGACGACTTTATGCACTTTAATTTGCTGGGGCAATCATTAATTGCAAATGAAACAGTTGGTGTTTGGCTTTAAATGAAGCTGATTGGGTCAGTCACTGAGCGTTTGGCTCCATGATCTACAGCTGCTGCTTTCCTTGTGCACTCCTGCCTTCTCTTTCAAAGCTTTCTCACTCAGTGTTTCGGGGACCCCCTGAGGAAGAGGCTGTGAAACATTGGGGGTTTTAATCTGTGCATTCCTTTGGGCATTATTGCTTTAATTTTAATATTTTGGATAATAAAGAATGATTTTAAATTAAATTTGCAGATCTGCCATCTGGAAGTGTTTGGACTTTTCCCTCCTATCTGGCAGTTCTTTGATTAATTCTGTCTGAATGTTAACAAAAAAGAATAGAGGGAACAGGAGGGTGGAAAGCGAATGAGGCCACTCTAGTATCTCTAGGGAGAGACAGGAAAAGAAAACAGGGCCCTGGACCCCAGGCCATGCCCAGAGGTCTGGTAGAAAGCTCAGAACACAAAATCAGAATTAGTCACTGAATTGTAGCTACCACACCCAGTTCTTGAGAGGCAGTGATTTTAAGAGCCGTGAAGAGAGTATCAAGATTAGGGTTCAAATCCTGCCTCTGACACTCAATAGCTATGCGCCCAAAGAAAAGTCACCCAACTATCTAGCCTCAATTCATCATCTGTAAAATGGAATCATAATACTTGCTTCACAATGTAAGGTCCAGCTGAGATAATGTATCAGTGTGGGCATAGGGCAAGTTATTCTACCCTTTTATGTTTGTTTCCTCATCTATAAAATGGGAGGGTTGGTCTACATAACCTCTAAAGTTCCTTTCAGCTCTAAATCTATGATCCTATGACACTTCCCCCGTTTGTCCTCCCCATCCAAATCCTTTGGCAAAATTTCCAGAAGAATGTAAGCGTCATAAGAACAAACTGTTTGTTTGTCTTTCTGTTTCTAGCGCTAGCATAGTACCTTGCATGTGGTAGGTTTCTAATAGGTGCTTATTGAATTGATATGATAAGGAAAGTAATTTATGATGATTTTCCCTCAGTTTCTCTCTTTGTTTAATGGAGAGAACAAAAGTTGTTTCCCTCATCTCATTATGATGGTTATGAAAGTGAAGTGTTTTGAATTCATCCCAGCAAAATTTCCTGAATCTAAGGTGTCTTCACGATGCTAAAAAGAACCAGACACTTTTGATTTCATGACAGGCTATGTGCACTTCCAGGGCTAAGCAAAGTTGGGTACGAGTGACCTCTGGGAAGTCTTAATTCTTGTTTATTTACAATCTCTGTGACTTTGGGCAAGTCTTCTAACTTCTCTGAAACTCAAGTTCCCTCCTGAGCCAACCGTCTCATTGGTAAAATGAGAAGGGTGGATTGAATCCTACAATTCCAACATTTTCTACTATACCATTCTGCTTCCCATAGTGATGGGGAGTGCTTTAGATTGGGGGAGGGTGATTGGTTGGGAGAAAATGGGCCTGAAAAGAACTGAAGATGGGGGGGGGGGTGGAGAATTGGTGATGGGAGTAAGTCACCTAGAGTACTTGGAAACCACTGTGACAACATAATGGCCAAAGTCTTGTCTTCTATCTGTTCTACTTTTGACCTTCTCCTTTCTCTCCATCGAACTATCTTACCTTCTCCCTGCACTCATATCTATACCTCCTTCCTGACTAGAAGCCCTACTTTTAGTGCCTGGACTCTGGGCATTGACGTATGTTTTCACTGGACACTTCTGCCTCTACTCTCTCAGTAGTCTAGTGCACATGTGATGCACAGGGAAGTCGTAGAGGGAGGTATTCAGACTCAGTCCTCCTACAAGTCACCAGGCAAAACATCATAAGATGACCTTGTAAGGTCATCTAGTCAAGTACTTAACCCAGTCCAAACAATTGAACATTTGTCTTATTTTTAAAGTCCTGGTGTTGGTATCCTTTTTTATTTTAAAAATTATTTTTTAATGGGCAAACCATTCATGGACTATCTATGAAAAAAAGGTCTGGAGCTTTTTCTAGTTTTTTTTTTCTCCATATATATATATATAAAACATCCCTCACTCTTCCAAATAACAACCTCCCAATCTCCCCAAGAGGAGAAAACAACCCCAACAAGTGCCTCTGAAAGAAAAAAAAAAGCCTTTTAAGGACTCATGAATATTTAGCTCGTCCTCATGTAAAATATATGACTTTGTGTAAGGATCAGGCGAACGAGGTGCATGATTTTTTTCTGATTTATGGGCACGAGGACGGATTATTCATAGCAGAGCAGCTGTGTGGAAAGATTCATCCGCTGCAAAATGTGATTGTACATCAGGCAGTGTGTGGGAACGGAGCTATGACTAATGGCTGCTTTACATATAAATGAGAAGGTTTGTGCTAGGAACTGTAAAAAAATACAATCACTCAGCTGACGGGCAGGGCTCCTTATCGTGGGTGCAGAAGAGGGACTACAGGAAAGGGAGACATCTGAGTGCCTTCCCCAGAAAAGCTCAGCAAGGTGGAGTAAGGTTGGGGAAGGTAAAGGGGGGTTGGGGGTGGGAGAGGCTGCTACCTGGTTTTGCTATGTGTCAAGCTCTCCTTGAACCTGGCCACAATCTGTCACTATACTTGCGTTTCTGTAAGGTTGAGCAAGAAGGGGATAATTTCTGAGAAGGCGGTTTCCCAGGATTCAACAGAGGCCTTCGAGGCTCCCTCGGAACCTAGACGAAGCCCACATTGGAGCACCTGTATTCCCACACTCTTATGGAAGGCTGTGATACCAGGGCTGAGCTCATCAGGACTCGACTTTGGCTTGGGGAAGGTTTGAACGACTTTCAGAAGTCATCGTGGGATCTGTTTGTGTAAACACCTGAAGAGAAAAATCTGTCAATCTTAGATTCCCTCTGCTACTCCTCACTTCTCTCTCTCCCCTTCTCTGTGTGTGTGTGTCTCTCTCCCTCTTGCTTGTATCTGAGACAGGCTGTCTAGACATTGCAGATGTGGACAGATGTTAGGTCTGTAATTTATAACAACGGCCTCCAGAAGGCAATTCTAATTCGTTTCGGTAAGGCTTTGAGTTACAGGCAGAAAAAATATCCTGTAAATACCGTTGACTTACATGGTAACTACACCAAGGGTTTACTTAGTGAACAATTACTAACTACAGAATAATTACACATCTCTGCAAATCACCAGAGGATGTAACCTGATCTACCAGAGAACATCTTGATTAGATCCTAATAAAATGACCACCGAATAGAGTCCTTGGCTTTAAAGACCTATTGAGTCATAGAAATGATCTATATTTTATAGGAATTTGTGTCTTTCTCTTTAAATAATAATAGCTAGCATTTATGTAGTGTGTTAAATTTTGCAAATCCCCACAACAACCCTGAGAGGTAGGTGATATTACTATCCCCATTTCACAGATAAGTAAATTGAGGCAAACAAGTTAATTGACTAGCCCAAGGTCACATAGCTGGTAAATACCTGATGCTGAAATTGAACTCAGGTCTTATCTTCCTGACTTCAGACTTAGAGCTCCTTCCACTGGGCCACCTGGCTGCCTGAATATTCATCACCTGATTGCTGTGTTCAGGCATACCTCAGTCCAGTCTGTATGCCAGAAAGCACTTCCTTATCAAGTAGACTAAGGAAGTTAGATATTTTATGGTGTCATAAGCTAATGTAGTTTTAAACCATAGGGCAAATGTATATAAATCAAGCTTCTCCGGAGAAGCCAGAGGGCTCCAGCTAATAATAATTACAATGGCAATATCAAGGGGACAGGTACCCTGGGGTATATATATATATTTTTTTTTTCTTAGAATCCTCAGATGTAAAATCTAGAAGGGACCTTCAACATCTTCATTTTTAGGTAAGGAAATGGAGTTCTAAAAAGGTTAAATGACGTACCTGAGATCATACAGGTCATCAGTAGCAAAGGGGCATTTTTGAACCAATTTCTTCTGACTCCATATCTAATGTTCTTTCCAGTCGTGCTGATCCACATTCACACTCTCAAACAGTCCTTCAAATGGCCAATAGCCCAGATTTGCAAACTGTTTGTTGAGGATTAGGGGTACTGACTGGAGCCAGAGGACCAGAACACAGTTAACTGCCCCACCCAGGAAGTTAACTGGCCCCTCTTAGCACTGTGTTCTAACTCATAAGCAGAATGGGAACAGCCACAATTTGGATTTGCTTCTGTAACATGTTTTCCAAGTAAGTCAGCATGTTCAGATGCACACCCCTGGGACAGAGCAAAAGTTATTTTCCCCATTTAGTAGATAGAGAGAGGGGCGCAGAAAAGGTCTCCATCCAAGGTCACATAGGTAGTTAAGAGCAGATTCCAAATTTGCACTTTGGGATCTACTGTCCTTGAGGACTCTGGCCACCTACCTGCTTGAAGGTCTGTTTTGTTTTTTTGTTTTTTGCTTGGTTACCTAGTAATAGATAAAAGAACCATCTAGGAAATATTTTGTTCTTTGGCGGGGAAAGTAAGGAAACTCCATACACAAGCTTCAATTCATATTCAAATTCATATTTATCCTACCATCTACTCCTCTGGTTTGCTTGGTTCGCTGGAAAGAACTTTGCCATCTCCCACCTGATCCTCTCCAGGTCACATTAAAAGACAACAAAACATAAAACTAAACTTGAGACGGCACTAATCGCAGCCCAATAGGTACATGGCATACTAAAAGCTTAGGCCTCGAGCAAAGACCAATTTGAGTATCTGGATTTCATGAAGTCTTTGTGGTTTTTGTCTCTCTTGTTCTGTTCACATGTATGCACATGTACAGATACACAGCATGTTCAGTGTACAGCTTGAATGACATCTCACTTTACCCACAGCATCTACCCTAACGGAGTCAGGTTTAGAATGTCAGTTCCTGGCAGAGCCACAGAAATTATTACCACCTTGGAGGGTTGGCCATCTGGAAACATGTTGAAGGAATTAGGATTTAGGGGTCAGGAGAAGAGAAGGTTGATTGAGTACAAGGACTAAATATATGGGAGAAACATTGATAGTCTCTAGATTCCCTCCGAGATGGCTAGAGACATCATCTGCTGTATCAAAGATGGGCTTAAAGAGAAACACCTGAGAAGAGTGGAAGAATGGGGCTTTGGGAGACTTTTTCTGAAGGTTGTTCCAAATAGGAGGAAATCCTATATGTCTGTGATGGGCATGATGTTCCTTCTATCTGGAGAGAGTGGGAATGATATAACAACTTTATGATGAACACCTTCACCCCAAGTCATCTACGATAGGATGGTCTGGTACCTTCTAGGGATCCTGATGGGACCTCCAAACTCTGCTTATCCAGCTACCAATCAGGAAAGAAGGTGGTGGAATTTGTCTTTTCGGCCCAGTGAAATACTGTTGGTGAGTGAAGGGGAACTCTAGAGGGAGCAAATTGGGTGTTTAATGAGGAAAAAAGAACCACTTGGGTTCAGGCCATAGAGGTTTTTTTTTTTTAAGTGGTCAAGAAAGAGAAAGCACTAGTATATTGCCAACTGTAGAGGAAGGGAACTTCCTTCATGGGACTTGGGGATCACTGGGTTGTGAAGGGGTGATGGGCAAAGAAGGAAAAGGGGAGGAAGAGAAATACAAAGCAAGAGAAAAAGCTAGTGATAGATACATACGTCCATGGGGACACACAAATGGACCTAAACATATGTACTCGTATATATCTACAATGTTCTTAACCTGGAGTCTGTAAATTTGTTTTATAAAAATAGCCATATTTTAATTTAATTGGGTTCTTTTGTAACCCTATGCATTTTATTTGATACATTTAAAAGCATTATTCTGAGAAGGGGTCTACAGGTTTTATCAGACTACCAAAGGAGTCCATGACACAAAAAAGGTTAAGAACTCTTGATCTACAGAGATACACATATATACCAACATACGTGTATATATGCTGATGAGAAGTTAGATGCAAATGAACCCATACATATGAAAGCATGTACATTTGATATACCCACATACCATAATTGCAAATGGGAAGTAGACATATACAAATATATGTGCAAAAGTTTGTTCACATGTGCTTATATAGGCATACCTATGAGGAAAGGACGTGATGAAGAACACAGGAACATGGTGCAGCTTGCACACTGAAGAAACAGGTCATATTTCCACGTATATGTGTATTCTTCCCTACTAACCCCCATCACAGAACAACTCAGAGGTATCTGAAAAAGACTTGGAGGGGTTGGGAAAAGTTTGTTGTACCTTAAAGGCCCTTACTAAAATAAGTCAAGGCTTGGACCTCTCTAGGCCAATACCAGTAACAGTTGTGCCCCTCTACTCACCTTGGCCAGGCTAGGTACCTCCCCAAAAAAATATTCTGGGCTAAAAATGACCAGAACTTTGAGGGGTGTATAAGGGGTTTGTAAATTCCCTTCTAGGTCCAAGTTCATCCTAAAATTACTTTATCTTACCCTACACTTAATATGTTCCATTCCCTCCCTGTCCCCCTCCCCCAAACACTTTTGAATTTCCTTTTATGGCTTAGCTTCCCTCATTTGATTGTAAACTCCTTGAGGCCAAGGACTGTCTACCTTTTTCATATTTGTATCCCCAGTGCTTAACGACTAGGAGGCACTTAATAAATGTTTATTGACTGACTTCCCCGAATGTAGACCAGAGCCTAGAATAATATTCAGCAGAAAACAGAAGAGTTTCCTGAAATAAGTGTCGAATTCCCAAGGTGGCTGAGCTTTATTTGGGGGGATTGGATAATAAGGGTCCATGGCCCTGCATTAATCAGACACTTTCAGACACTTCTCCTTGCAGCATTCTGAGTGGGTTCAGCTAAGATGGAGGAGCAGATGAAAGAATATGGAGCTACCATTGGACATGGCATTTCTTTCCTCCCTTCAAGCAATGCACAAGAAATGACCACCAGACTGCGGAATTCAGGTAGCCAGACTTCTCCTTCCTTACACCACTTGCCTATGGGTGACATGCGCCCCTCTCTTGGTTTCCAGTTCCTTTGTATCAGCGGTTCAGTCAGGGTGAACCGAGAGGGTAGCAAATAAACCTATTAAAGCTTGGGTTTTTCCCCCAGGGGTAGAGTGGGTGAAGAGGAAACCAACCAAGAACCTTACAATATTTGTCAAGAGACTGACGAGTAGTTCAGTCCTTTTGACCAAACCCCACTGCTCCATAGACTCTTTTGCACA
>CM053624.1:85816188-85878297 GCA_028646595.1 Phalanger gymnotis
ATAGACTCTTTTGCACACACACCCTTACACCAAGACCCCCTACGGACTCACCCTATCCCTCAGAGCCTCCCCCCCCCCCCCCCCCCCCCCCCCCCCCCCCCCCCCCCCCCCCCCCCCCCCCCCCCCCCCCCCCCCCCCCCCCCCCCCCCCCCCCCCCCCCCCCCCCACTCCCTGCTCGCACTCCTCTCCCTGACAGATGCCTCAGAGCCCCGGGCCGCAGTTAAGGTGACGAGATGCAGCAATTCTTTATGAACATTTCATTCCTGCTCGCTACACGACGTAAATTAGATGGTGTGTTACATTCGGGCAATAAGAGAGATATGTCACCACAGCGATGGCCCATTGGATGGAGAGGGTAATCCTGCCGTGAATTTCATTACTGCTTTTATATAGACAGAATTAGCTCGGTGACAGCGAGCTTGATTGTCTTTCACTAGGGGTTTGGAGAAGAGCTGAAAGGATTTCACCCTGATGTGAACACTACTGAGTGACCCCAGCTCACCAGCCGCTCCGATGATTGCCTCGCACCTTGCAGACACTGCAATTGACTTTGCTGCTTTTCCTTTCCCTCCCCTCCTCCTAGCGTCCCCCTCCCCCCACTCGGTCTCCAATCTTCCCCTCCTGGCTTTGGCTTGAAGCAAGACGAAAGGGGTCCTGGCGGTGCAGGTCACAAGGTTATGAAAAAGAGTAGGGGGGAGGTGGGTGGGACAACCCTCCTGGAGCCAGCTGGGTCTACCCCCCAGAGGCCAGGAGGCTCTGCAATGTGATTAGGGGCTCAGACAATTAACTCCCTTTCTTTCTCCAGCTTCCCGACATGAGCCTCAACTCAGAAAGCACTGAGAGGATAGGGCACCCTCTCTCCCCGACACAAACACACTAATTCCAGGGCCATCCTCCATTTCCCCTGTGGGTTTGTAAGGTCACAAATTAAGAATTGGAAGGGAGGGTAGTTCGAGGCCATCTATTCCAACTCCCTCATTTTACAGAGGAGAAACTAATAATCCAAGAGAAGTTAAATGCCTGAGGTAGGAATCGAATCCAGGACTTCCCGGCTCTTCATCCTTCCCTCTATCTGCTATTCATGCAATGACAGTTAATCAATCGATCTGCATTTATTAAGTACTTACTGTGTGCCAGGGCACTGTGACAGAGAAGCCAGTTCAACGGCCTATCAAAACTCAACTTTCTGGTCATAGACAAGAAAGCTGCCCTCCTCCGGTTCTGGCCTTCTGCTTTATTGTGCCCAGATCCCACCAGTGCCCACCATAGTCCTGTAGCTAGTGTTATAGAGAGAATTGGAGACAAATGTTATTTTCACCTCTAGCCCCCTACTCTTTTTGACTCCCCTGTCAAGGCCAAGTAAAAGAGAAGACCAGGGGACCTAATTCAACCTAAGCTGTGGAGTGAGCTGAAGTGGGGACTGAGGCCAATGCAGGTACTTGGACTGGTATGCAGTGTTCTCCTGCCCCTCCACTCTTTCCCCAAAGGCCTAGTGTTTGCCTGGGCCTCTTTTAATAGGAGAGGAAATAGGATCTTCTCTGTTCAGCTTTTGCCCTAACCCAGCTCCCAGTGGACACTTTAGCTTTCTTTTCCTCACCCTCGATTAATCCTTCCTCAAACGCAAGGCTTTCTTCAGGCAGCTGGCGGCTCCTGAGGATGGCTATGGGTGGACTGGCTGCTGTAGGGCCCCTGCTGGCCTTGGGGGCTTCATGACATCTCTGCCCCCTCCTCGGAGCCTAGGGAGAGATATACATAAGATTCCATTCCTAGGCGGCTCTGGAGCCAGGCTGAGAGCAGACAGAGTAATCCCTGAGAAGCCCCTTGTCTTTTGGACAATCCGACACATCTGTCATTAATAGTTTCTTTCCAGGCCTGGATCACCCCCTCTTGCCCTCTGTACTAAGGAGGATTAGGGTCACTGTCTCCACTTTCCAGGGGAGGGAGTAAGGGACCCAGAGCTGCCTAGAGAGGCCCAGGCAATGCTGGGAAGATAGCCCATGAAACACAGCTTTGATTCTCTCTAATGTTTTTTGGTAGCACTGTGGGTTAGAGATATAAATGTGCTAACCTCAATGAGAGCTGATTATTAAATTTACAGTGTGAACATTCATACCTCAGAAATTGGCAAATGCTATAAACCAGTCTTGATTTATTGTTTTGTCAATTTTCTAGGCTTAAGAAAATGATGGAGAAAAATGGTTAATAATATAGAAAGCACTTAAAAGAGTGGGGTGTGTGCATTTTTTCCCAGAGAACTGGTTGTTAAACACTTAACAGCACACCATTGATGGGAGAAAGTTTCTTGGGGTCTCCTTCCCCGGTTTCAAAGAGAGCATTTCTTAGCTTATTCACTACCACCTCTCCATTATTAACAAAGGTTGTGAAAGAGAACCTTGGAAGAAGTCACTGGATTTCAATGTCCCAGCTCCAAACTGGCAGGAAAATTTTCCACCCATCACCTTCTCTATGCTCAGCAAATGTAAGAAAGCAAATGAAGAGCTGGTCTTGAAGCAAGCCTTGCCCAGCCGTGTGGAGAAGTAACTTCTGAGCCTCTGGGCTTTCTGGGAGCACAGTTTTCCCATCTGTAAAATGGAAATAATACCTGCCTTGCTTACTTCATTGATGAAATGTGGTGAGGATCAAATGAGATGATACAAAAGATGTGAAATTATAAAGAGATAGACAGATAAATATAAAAGGCTAGTGTTTATGGGATCATTGTGGAAAAATGCTTTGAAAATTGCAAAGGCTACATGGATGTAAGTGAATTATTGCCACATTGATAATCATTTTCTGTCAGTTGTCTGGCTACTGTGATGAGGTAAATATTATTTTGGGACACATTTAGAAATCTATTGTTCTCTTTCTCCTAGCCTAGGAGTATGCTGGACATTTAACAACAGGCTCTCAGCTTTAAAGAAAAAAAAAGGAAAAAGCATTCCCTGACATATTTTTTTTCCGACACATTTTTAATATGCATTTTTTTTAACATTATCTCCATCACTTTCTTAAGTCTACACGGTCAACATAACATTAAATTAAGTCCTGATTTGTGGTGTTTGCCTATTTCCAAACAGTAAATACTCTCCAAAGAGTAAATATACCAAGAATTTAACAATGGGCTCTCCAGAGCTTTCCAGCTTGCCTCTGTCCCTGCCCCTCCCCTCACGTTCCCAAGGGCAGGGGTCCATTTTGCAAAGAGGCAGATTTAGGCTTGATAGAAAGAAAGTCTTCCTAAAAAAAATTAGAGCTATCTAAAAATAGAATGAGATGCTTCTGAATATGTGGTGTCTCCTGCACTAATAGTCTTCAGAAAAAGGTTTGACAAACTCTTGCTTGGTATGTTGTAGAGGGATCTTGTTCAGGTAATGAGCTGATTAGATGGTCTTGGTAGTTAGTCCTTTTCATCTCCAAGATTATATGAGTTGTGCCTGTAACCTGGATGTGTATTTTCGGATTAGTAAAGGTCTCTTCAGGGGAAGTGCCTCTCCCCGCACCCCCCCCCCCCACTCAAGAGGAGCAGGGCTGAGGCATCCCTCCTTAATCCAGTCTCCTGGAGCTCAGTGCAACTCAACAAACATTTATTGTCTACTTGGTATGTAGAGAGAGCGCTGGCTCTGAAGACAGACGAATCCTACCTCTGATCCTGCCTAGGTGATTTTGGGCAAGTCATTTAACCTCCTTGGGATTAATCTATAAAATGAGGTGGTTGGCCTAGAGTGCCTTTAGAAGTATGATGACGGGTATGCTAGTAAACATTTAATATCCAGCTCTCTGAAAATTAAAAAAATGTATGTTGGACACACTTTTAAGTTTAATCTGCTTAATTAACATTTTCTCCATTGCTTTATTAAGTCTAGACAATTAACAAAATAATAAATCAAGCCCTAATTTGTAGTATTTGACAATTTCCAGGGTATAAATATTTACGCTGGCTATAGCACACCATTGTCTATGATGCTAAATGGTGAGATACCCTGCTAGATGCTAGAGATGGAAGTGAAAGGACCAGTGAAGCCAATCCTCTCTAGATTAGAACCGTCAGGATCTCCTGAGGACATACCTATTGTTCTGTCACTGTTTTGACCTTCCCTTCTGCCTCCCCAGACTCTCCTTTTTAAAGAGTATGTTTTCCTGCTGTAAAGGTTTCCATTCCTGATGGATGGGGCAGAGAGAGTTCAAGTTAGATTTGAACACAAGCAATAAGGTCTTCCCTGGTCTCACATCTTTCCCCTTTGAATCTTGTTTAAAGACCCACAGAGAAAGGCACATGGTCACTTGATTCTCCTAGAATCTCTTCTCCCACAGGGCATGAACCAGACTTATGTATACCTTCTGGGTGCACATTCTCATGTCCCTGGGCAGAGCAACAGAACATGTTGGGTCCTAGGGACACTACAGGATACCATTTACAATATGAAAGGTCTCTCCCTCTTTTCCCCCAGCTTAAGAAATTCATGCTGCTTAGGGATGCTTTTTTCTCTTCCTTCCAAGACCAGGTCCATGGAGCTAGGAATCAGAGAGATGAGGGTTGCCATCTCTCACCCCTTTCCTACCTGATATCAGAGACTTTGTTGTCACCTTCTGACACTAATTGGCTGCTATGGAGGCACAAGTTTCATAAATTATGGGATAGTGACTTCAGGTGACTAGAGTGGGTACTGCTTAAGCCCTAAGCCCTAAGCCCTCTTCCTGATCATGAACAGTGCTAACTATTAGTAATAGCAAGAAAGATCAAGCTACTCACTGCCAGTTAAACTGACCTTGCAGGTAAGGAAAAAACTTACCAGCCCAGGAAAATGTCCCAGCTCCTGGCTCCCCAGTCCTCAAACCAAGACTGAATAAAAGGAAATCCTGGGAATCATCCTAACTATACCACTATCACAGAACTTAGTTCAGTGCCTGGTACATGGTAAGCATTTAATAAATGTCTGTTGATTTGTATCCACATACGCACGCACACACATGCACACACACGTGCGCACATTTAAAACTCACCCTGCTATAGATGTTGCTGACCCTGGAGTAGGTGAAACTAGCTTGCTGCAAAGCTGTGGCATAGTCTAATGTGCAAAGAAATCAAGTGATTTGCCCAGAAGACACAAATGTTCAGAAGTATTTTCTTCTTCTCCTTTCCAATCTCAGCTCAAAATTTATCACCAAAGGTACCCTGAGAGTGGAACTATGACTTCCACCTCAAACTGGGTATGTGGGTAGGTGGGAAGAGTCTCTTAGGATGCCAGGCAAGTTTCTTCCTCCTTCTGTACTCTCCTCATCTCCTAATATTCTACATACAGTATTCCTTAATAGATATTTATGGGCTGACCTTCGCTGACTGGTGACTTGGGATGTCTTCAGTGTTCCTTCCCCTGAGAGAAGTCCATAGCTAGGTTTGTCAATAGGTCTCCTTGACTGTGGAGTTAGAGTCAGCCCAGGCTTCATCAGCTCCTTCCCTACTACCAACAAACATCATTAAAAAGTTATTCAATCTGATCATCCCCATCAGCAATTGTCCTAGATCTCTCCTCCTCTTCTTGGTCATTGTTGTGCCTTCATTCTCAAAGTTGACCAATGACATCACAGGTGATTTCTTGACTAGCTCCTGAATTAGATTTAAGTGAGGCAGGGCTGTGCGGCTAAACTCTTTGAGAAAGCTTCCTACACTAAGTGTCTCCACTTCCTCTTCTCTAATTTTCTTCTAAACCCTTTGCAATTTGATTACTGACCTCATCATTCAACTGAAACTACCCTCTCCAAAGTCACCAATGACCTCTTAATTGCCAAGTCTGATGGCCCTTTCTCAAATCTCATCCTTCTTGGCTCCTCTTGACCATTTGACACTGCTGTTTACCTCCTCTTGGTTATTCTTTCCTCTCTAGATTTCTCTCCTGCTTCTCTTCCTATTTATCTGATTGCTCCTCCTCAGACTCTTTTGTTAGATCTTCAATGACATCATACCCTCTGACGGTGGGTACCCCAAGGTGGATATATATCTTAGGCCTTCTTTTCTTTTCTCTCTCCATCATCTCACTTGGCCTTCTCACCAGTTCCCTTGGACTCAATGATCATCGCTATGCACATGATTTCTCTATCTTCTTATCCACCTTTAATCTCTACTGAATCATAGTCCAGAATTATCACTTGCCTTTTGTGCAGCTCCAATTGGATTTCCTGTAGGCATCTCAAACTCAAAATGTCCAAAAAAGAACTCATTATCTTTCCCCCTGAACTCTCCCATCTTTCTAACTTCCTTATTTCTATTGAGCCTCCTTGTCACCCTGTCACAGCTTCACAATTCCACATCTTTGATTCCTCACTATGACTCACCCCCATCCATTGTAAAACCTTGTCATTTCTACCTTTCCAATATCTTTGGTGTATGTTTCTTCTTTTCACTTACCTAGTGATCACCTATGGCCTGTACTGGTATAGTAACCTTCTAATTCTTCTCCTTTGCCTCAAGTCCCTCCCCATTCCAATCCGTCCTTCATTCACCTGTCAAAATGATTTTCCTAAAGGATAGGTCTGCCCATGCCACTCCTCTACTCAACGAACTCCAGTGGCCTCCTCCAGGATCAAACATGAAATCTGTGGTTTTGCATTTAAAGCTTTTCCTAACATTGCCCCCTACCTATCATTCCAATCTCCCTGATCACTCCCTTGCTCGTACTCTGTGATCCAGCTACGCTAACATTGTTTGCTCTTGCTCATGTTCCCTGCTCCTCCATTTTCCATCTCCATGCCTTTGGACTTGTTGTCCTTGTGCCCTGAAGGCTCTCCCTCCTTACCTATGCCTCTGAGTTTCCCTGGATTCCTTGAAAACTCAGTTCTTAATCCTGCCTTCTGCTGCAATCCTTTCTCTGACCCTCCAGCTGCTACTGGCTCACCTCTGAGATCACCTTCCATCTACTCTGTATATATCTTGCATGTTTCTGGTTATTTACTTGGTGACTCCCCTGTTAGAATGTGAGCTCCTTCAGGGAAGGCTATTTGTGCCTTTCTTTGTATTCTCAGCTCACAGTACAGAGCCTGGCACATAGTAATTTCTTAATAAATGCTTGTTTGACTGACAGACCAAATAAATGAATGAAGCAGCAACCTTCCAAAATGTCTGAGGTCTGGGACTGCTTTCCCTTCGATTCCCATATATGGGAGAGTCAGAAGCCCTCCCTGAGCTCTCAGATACTGGGCTGGGCCCCAGAGGAATGCCCAGAAAACAGATGAGAGGTGAGGAGAAGAGCTACATCTGTTATGTTGTTTCCTACTTTGGGACCCATCTGTGTGTACCCATGTATGGCTGCATGGGAGACACAGCAGTACAGGGATGGTATGCTAATTCTGGATTCAGAAGACTTTGGTTCAAATCCTACCACTAATGACTCCTACCTTGGTGACTTTGGGCAAGTCATTTCACATCATTGGGCTTCCATTTCCTGATCTGTAAATGAGGGAGTGGGCTCAATGGCCTCTGAGCTATGATCTTGTGATGCATTCTGCACAATCGCCTGCCTACAGCTGTGTGTGTGCTCCTCCGCTCCCCCCTCCATCTTCCCTGGACCCAAACAAAGGTGCGCCTCTGTGGCATTTCTGCTCATGGGCACATGTGTGCCTATGTGTTGGGGTAGGAGACCCATGGGAATAGGGAGGGTTTGGGGGCATGTCCATGTGTGTATGTGTGTGCTTGTGTGTATGTGTGTGTGTGTGTTTCCAAATGCTTGGCTTTTTTCAAAATGGCTTAAAGCAGCGCTGTCATTTACGGGGTTTAAAATGTCAGAGCAGTGCCCGTGGGGAGACAGGGGAGATTAAACTGCAAACAGTGAAGGTTATAGATGACGTTTCTGATAGTCTGACAGGCCAACTCAAATGATGCTGCACTTTAGCAATCATTTTAAAACAGACACACACACACTCTCAACTGATCATCTCCCCATCTTTTAATGGCATATTCTTAAGGCTAAAGAAAGATAAAGTCCCCTATCTAGAAAGCCATAGTACTGCTTTCTAAAACCAGAAGCTTCCTGGGTTGCGTGTGCATATGTGTCGTGTATGTGTGTGTGTGTGTGTGTGTGTGTGTGTGTGTGTGATTTGCCTGTATATGAATGCTCCATGCTTCCCTCCCCCCTCTGTCAAAAGCTGACTCCAGATTCTTTTCTCTCAGGAAGATTTCCTGTAATTAACCCTCCCCAACCCTGATGCTAATCATAGACTGTCAAAGCTAGAAGATTAGAGCCTATCTTCCAGGGGTTCTTAGCCTAGGGACCATGACTTTTTTTTATATAACTGTATTTCAATTTAGTTGATATTCTTTATAATTCTATATATTTTATTTTATGTATTTAAAAACATTTTCATGAAAAAGGGTCCATAAGCTTCACTCGACTACCAAATGGATCTACTATACAAAAAAACATTAAGAATCTCTGATCTAGTCCAAATCCCTTGTATTACAGAGGAGAAAAGGGAGTCCCAGAGAAGGAAAACTAATTTACCCGACGTTACCCGAGGCATTAGTGGCAGTCAGGACTAGAATCCAGGTCTTCCAACCCTCAGGCCAAGGCAGTTTTCACTACATAGCCTCCTAGATTGGAGGTACATTAATATGTACCATACTTATTGATTTCTGTTTGTAGGTTGTTTTTTTAACTGGACTGAAAGTTCTTTCCGAGGGCTGAGATTGAGTCTTCCTGCCTCATCTGGGCAGTCCAGGCAGATATGAGATCTGATATAGTAGCTATAGTGTCAGGTAGTGTGTCAGTAATGCAAAATGGGCTCCTTAGTACTTAGTTTAAGGGGTGCCCTTGAAGAGTCTGGCTTTTGTATACCTTGAGTAAAAGTACTTTCAGCTGTTAAGTGCTAAGCCCCAGGCCCAAAGCCCTATCAGGTGTGAAACCTGTGTGGGCGTAGATTGATGACTTAAGAGGAGCCAACTCAGGAACCAATTGGTTTCTGGTCTCTGGTCGTTGAGGCGGGGCTTGAGAATGCCAGAGGCTTGGCTTCGAGGAGAGGCAAGAAACTACAGCTGAAAAAAGCTGAAGCAGAGCCCACCCGTGTGTGGACCCAGGAGTTCGAGCAAGGACTTGAGGCCAGTGAATATGATTTATGCCATCTTGTTTTTCTGTGGCCTCCTGGCTACTCTTGTGAGGTGGGCCTACTGGGCCTGGAGGCTTGTGATCACGATGTGGGAATGGGGAGGCTGGTTCGCTAATTTGTTGCTGTGGGCCCTGAATAAATTTTTTGATGCCTTCTGCTTAGAGAATTCTATATACCTTGCGATTTCAAACCATTCAGATATACATATGATCCTTTTTGAGATCATAAATTCGGCCGTCCTACTACAGGTAGTACTAATAACTTAAGAGTTTGACTAACCTGGTGGTTCTCACTGATATATTTAGTCAATAAGTCAGCATTTATTAAGCACCGACTAATATATGCCAGGCACTGTGTTAAGCACAAGAAATGCTTGAGCACAGATCGTATCAGTGATCCCAGTGAGACTGGAGAAGGGTAGGACTAGACCAAGAACGTGGAGATGAAACCAATGAAACAAGGGTGGATACAGGCGTCTCCTTTTTGATATATATATTTCATCAGTAGTTTGTACATTATTAAAAGACCCCATAGTTAAAATTAGCCAGGGGAGGTATCTGGGATTCAGAACTAAATTAAGTACAAGGATAGACCATATCACCCAGATTATGGTATGCCAGTGGATAGAAGGCCTCCTGAGTTAATCCACCAATATCTGTATCTTAGACAGGTGTAGCAAAGGGACAATGACCCAAGCCCAAAACTTAAGAGGAGGCTTGATCACATTTGGGAAATGACACAATGAATCTAATGATTCAGATTGCTCCTTGCCACAAAAGCCCATCTTTTTTTTTTCTTAAAGCAATAATAGTCTACCAGGGATGCTCTATGGCTCTGAATCACAGCATACCATAGCCTCAAAAGACTGGTCTCAAAATTGCAGATGACCCAAAGGGCACTGAAATGATGCGCAGTGGGCGTAAGTAGGTTGCATCATCTTACCAATGATAACTTGTATTCAGAGAATTTCAGGAAATATAAAAGACGTCTAGGTGACTCAGTGGATAAAGTGCTGGGCCTGGAGGCAGGAAGACATGAGTTCAAATCTGGTCTCAGGCATTTCTAGTCCTTTAATCTCAACTGTGAAAAGGGAAAGATTACAGCACCTATCTCACAGGATTGCTGTGAGCAGTAAAAGAAATAATATTTGCAAAGAACTTAGACTATTATCTGGCACAGAGTAGGTATAGGCACTTAACAAATGCTTGCTCTTCCTTCTATGTATGCATAAAAAAAGGAGGAGGGCTAGTCATGTGATGAAAGTCAGAGATGATAGATGGACAGCCTGAGTTTTGCACTGGTGCCCATTAAAGAAATGGAGGAAAACATCCATGGGGGGAGGTGAGTTCTATGGAGGACTTGTCTGTGGACAAGAATTGAACAGGATGGAAGGCTCAATTACAATGTACACTGGTGGAAGGAGATCATGAATCCACGGACATATGAAAATATGGAGAGAAAACCGTAAGTCATCAGAGAGTTTCTTGATTGGCTAGACTGGCCGATTCTTGCTTGCCTAGAATTGGACCAATGAGAAGGTGGAATAGGGAGAAAAAATCTTAGGTCACCATGGCAGCGAAGCTACCATACTACTCTGGGACCATGAGGGTACTTGTCCATTAATGCTTTTGGTGTAGAAACAATGATAGGCCATTTCAGCCTAGAGCACTACAGCAAAGGGTTAGGTAGAAAGCTGAGGTGCCATTAGGACTGGATGGATTTCTTTGATGTGTACATCATAGAATTTTAAGAGCTAGATTTCTGATCATTTTATTCTGATGTATTGTTTGTGAAGTTGTGCAGTCCCTTTTTCCTTGTAAATAAATGCTAGGAAACCCCTCTTGTGGACTGGAACGTGTGAAGGCAGAGGTGGAAAGTAAAGAAGGCAGTTAGTACTCAAGCCAAGCACCAAGAGGTAATGGTATTGCCAAGAAAAGTGTAATTAGGGTGGGGTAAGCACACTAGATTTAAGGAGCCAAATCAGTTTAGGAGACTGGAAAAGTCCAGGAGCACCTAAGTTCAAAGACGATCAGGAAATTGATGGGAGAAATTTAGAAAATGATCACCTTCCTGGGACCCTGGACCAGCTATCTACAAGCAGAGAGAGGCTGACTATGGGTCATTGAGGGCTAAGGCCCAGGCCTAGATCCTTCACAAGCAGCTTCCTCACCTGCATCCTTCCTCAAAAGATAGAGATTGAGAGTGAAGGAATAGCCCCAGTAGGAGGGAAACAATTTCAACCAATGGCCTCAGTTCTTCTGGGGTTCTAATTCTTTACCAGCTCTAGCATTCAGTAATTCCAATTAACCACCATTTATTAAGCACCTGCTATGTCCATCATACTAAGCTCTGGGGGTACAAAAAAAGGTCAAAAACAATCCTTGTACTCAAGGAACTTACAGTGTAATGGGAGAGACAATATGCAAACTATGTACAAACAAGATATATACAGAATAAAGAGGGGATAATTTGAGAGGTAAGGCAGTACGATTGAGGAGGCCTGGGAAAGGCTTTTTGCAGAATTTCGGACTTTAGCTGAGACCTGGAGGAATCCAGGGAAACTAGGAGGCAGAAACAAGAAGGTAGAGAGCTCCAGGCGGGAAGAAAGGCCAGTGAAAGGAGCCAGAATTGTGAGATAGAATAGGTTCCCTGCCCCAGTTCCATTGCTACTATCATAGTGAGACACCAAGGAACTGCTTTTCCCTTTGGTTCAGTTGCTTCTGTTTTTGCCTTTCTTTGTACACTCATTGTTTAGCACAGGGCCTGGCATATAAGAGCTGGATTTAGTAAATATTTAACGATTTTGTATTGGTGTTTAACAAATGTGTGTAAACTTGACTTTTCAAATGGAGTTTTTATTGTGAAACTAAGGGAACAAAAACAAACCCTAAACCATGGGGTCTGTGAACTTGTGTTAAAATTTTTTTTGATAACTGTATTTCAATATAATTGCTTTCTTTTGTAATCTCATATATTTTATTTTATGCTATTAAAAATATTATTTGGAGGTTTCCCAGGTTTCCCCAGACTGTCAAAGTGTCTCATGATGCAAAAAGTTTAAAAACCTCTGCCCTAAAGCAAAGAAAGAGAAACATTTACAAAGAACAGATTTCTGCTCCTAATTTTAACTACTTTTTTTTCTAAAATTGGAATATCTGGTGATAGCTCATGGGACGTAGGTTCTAATTCCTTTACATCAACTCAACATTGTCTAGGGAATTCAACCCTTCAACACTCCTTTTCAGACTTTGGGTGTTTCTTCCTTCCAATTTCCCTTTCTAATTCACAAGGCCACCTGAAAATCAAATTCAATGTGATTCAACAAAGGTTTATTAGCACCTACAGTATGCAAAGCACTGGGGATACGAGAAAAAATGAGGCAGCTCCTGGCCTCATGGAGCTTATGTTATTCTGGTGGTTAGAAAGGGATACAAATGATGTGTAGGTAAGTATTTATAAGGTGACTTGAGGAGAGAAAGAGAACTAACAAGGGGATAATAGACATAAAATGTTACATAAATATGAGTTCTTGTTTTTAAATAATAATAATAATGATAATAATAAATGACTATCTGTTGTAGAAATAAATTATTTTTGCTTCCTTTGGTATTTGTGGCAAATATCTACACAAACACCAAAGAATCAAGCTCACTCACTGGCCTCCAGGGCCAGAACTATGAAAAGCAAAGGGTTAATTTCCCTGTTCTCCATATCCCAGGCATTAGAGGCAGAAGACCAAATGATGGTCTCATTCCACCAAGTTTGAAAGTATCCAGGCAGGAGGGCAGAGCTCCTTGCCAATGGTACCCTGACCAAACTGCTGACACAGAACACAGCAACAACTACTGGGATGTCTGGGGCCCTCTGCACATCTCATTTAATTATGGCTCTTCATCTGCTATGCCTGTCAGTCCAAGGTCCTGACTAGGCTCAGCAATAGATATTGAAAATGCACCAGAAAAAAATCAGGCCTTCCAGGAAACAGCAACATCCCCCAACCCCACCCTCATTCCTACACACATAGACATAGGGGCATTGGAGCTGAAACTAACCCAGAAACTAACCCAGAAATGCTTCTATGGGCAAGGAATGGGCTGGTAAAAATAGCTCTTGCTCACACACAGGTACAAGTGCCAAGATCATAGGTTTGTCTGTTTAGAGCAGGAAAGGGCTTTCAAAGTCTAGTACAACCCCTTCATTTTCACAATGAGAAAACTGAGGCCCAAATGAAGCTGAATTAACTTCTCCAAGGTCACAGAAGTAATAAGTGACAGAGCCACCCTGACCTTCTGACTCCAAATCCTGAGCTCACCCAGCTTCTATATGTAACACCTATTATAAGAGAAATCTCCAGATGGGCAGCTGGCTCCAGAAATCAAGGAACAGAGATTTTGCTTCTTCTGGGCTCTAGTCTACTTGGGAAAGGGTACAAAGCATTTATATGGCACCTACTATATGCCAGGCCTGGTGCTAAATGCTTTACAAATACTATCTCATTCAGTCCTCACAACAATCCTGAGAGGTAGGTGCTGTTATTATCCTCATTTTATGGATGAGTAAACTGAGGCAAAATGAAGTTAAGTGCCTTGCCTAAGGTCACTCAGCTAGTAAATGTCCAAGGGCAAATTTGAACTCAAGTCCAGTGCTTTATCCACTGTTGCCTCCAGGAAAAGGAGACCAAACAAGTATCAGAGCCAGAGAAATGCTTCTGCCTGCTGCCTCCTTTGTCTCTCTCTTTAGACATCAATCCCGCCCAACTCGCTCTGGCATAGAGGGTTCTGCAGAAAAGTTTGAACTACAAAGAGCTATAAAACTGTGCATACCCTTTGATCCAGCAATACCACTACTAGGTCTGTATCCCAAGAAGATTTAAACAAAAAGGTAAAGGATCTGTATGTACAAAAATATTCCTAGCAGCTCTTTTTGGGGTAGCAAAGAGTTGGAAACTGAGGGGATGTCCATCAGTTGGAGAATGGCTGAACAAGTTGTGGAATATGATTACGATGGAATACTATTGCGTTATAAGAAATGGTGAGCAGGATGGTTTCAGAAAAACTTGGAAAGACTTACATGAACTGATGCAAAGTGAAGAAAGCAGAACCAGAAAAATATTGTACACAGTAACAGCAATATTGTATGATGATCATCTGTGAATGACTTAACTATTCTCAGCAATTACAATGATCCAAGACAATTCTGAAAGACATATGAAAAATGTAATCCACCTCCAGAGAAAGAACTGATGGAATCTGAATATAGATTGAGTGAAGTATACTGTTATTTTACTTTGTTTTTCTTGTTTTTTTTTGTCTGTGTTTTCTTTCACAAAATGACTAATATGGAATATGTTTTGCACTTGTATAACCTTTATCAAATGGCATGTCTTTTCAGTGATGGGGGTTGGGGAAGAAAGGTGGGAAAGAATTTGACTCAAAATTGTAAAAAAAAAAACAACAATAAACAAAGGTTAAAAATTGTTTTACATGCAATTTGGAAAAAATAAAATATTTAATTTTTTAAAAAAAAGTTTAGACTTATTTTGCACTTAAATAAGATGAGAGGTTTTTCTTATATTTAGTCCTAGAGGAAAACTGTCCCAATAGGTCTGTGGCTGTGTCTTCTTCCTCCTTCTCAGTTTTGACTAGTGCATCCCTTTGGCTTCCTGGCTTCCTTCAAATCCCAGCCAAAATCCCACCTGCCGCAGGAAGCCTTTCCTGACCTCTCTTAATTTTGATGCCTTTCCTCTCTTTATTATTTCCCATTTATCTCATGTATGGATTGTTCATTCATAATTCTTTGCATGTTGTCTCCACCTTTATATGATGAGCTCCTTCAGAGCAAGGACTGTCATATCTTTCTCTGTATCTCCAGCAGTTAGCATAGTGCCTGGCACATAGTAGGTGCTTAATAAATGTTTATTGACTCACAACTGGTTCTGCTTTGGATGAACGTAAGGCTTACTGGATTATATTTGAGCACATTCCTGTGTATGATGACAGCGCTGATTACAGGGTCAGGTCATATGAGTCTTTTTTAGTGGTCATCTTCATTTTTGTGAAGGGAGAGGAGGGGGCAGTGTTCAAGGAAGAGTTGGGATAGTTCCCCCCATTCTAAAGATGAATAAACTGAAGGCTTTCATACTCTACCTTGAATTATACTTATTTGTACATATGTTGCATGCTACCTGGGAGAACATATGTTCCTTGGCGGTAGAAACTGGGTGATTCTTCATCTTTGCAGAATACCCAGTGCCTAGCACAGTGCCCTCCTCATAGTAGATGCTTTAATAAATGTTTGTGGAATTGCATTTATCCCAAGGCAAAAAGCTGCCCTAGGTTCTAAGGTCTTCTCAGCAAGCTCTAAAGCCCCTCGGCATCTGAATTCCTAGATCAGTATTCTGAATATTCTGCTCATTTAACCCCTGACCCAACACCTCAGGATTCAGTTACATTCTGATCTCTACTGTCCTTTGATCACCACTGTATGTATCTGACTCCAATATTCAGTCTTTCTAGAACTTCTCCACGCTCTGCCACTTACTAAAGCACCTAGTTTGCTTTTCCTAGCGTCTATTTGAAGGAAAAGAGTAAATTACAGAAATACCACCATGGAGGTGAAGGCAAGCAAAGTATGTAAGAAAGACCAACCCAGAATGTTGTGCCTAGTTTCCTGAGCTTTTGAGGATTCTACCTAATCTACCCGAATTCATATAGAATTTGTCTCCTGAACCACGAGGTAGGTTTGTTATTTTTTTTCTCAGAGAGCATCCTCACCATACAAACCTTCCCTTTATTTTAGCCTCAAAAAAATCCCCTCAGCACTGGATTGGATCTCCACTTCTACCTGGACACCTATGGACAAACTCTTGGTAGGTTTTCTACACCAAAGCCCTTAGCTAATTTTGAAGGTTCCACACCAAGCCTGGTTAAGATTTGGTTTCCACCCACATATTCCCAGATGGCTATTAGTTAATTGACTTAATTAATGCTCTACTCCCTCTGACAAAGGAAGTCACTTGGTACAGTAAAGTTGAGGGAACTCTGTTATTTACTACCTATATGATCTTGGGCAAATCATATAACCTCTTGGGGCTTCAGTTTTCTTTTTTGTAAAATGGTGGCTTTGGACTAAATCATCTCTAAAGTCCTTTCCAATTCTAAACCTTATAAGACATTAAAAAAAATCATATAGCCACTTTCCCATCACCCAGAAGAGAATAATTTACCCTAAAAGTAAGAGCTATGCCCTATTTGTTATGTCTTCACACACACACACACACACACACACACACACACACACACACACACACACCAACACCAACACCTCCCCCACTTCAACTCTTCAGGCGGCCTTTCACTATTTTGCTGAGGATTAGATTAGAGACCTCAGCCTCCTCCTCCATAGGCTTTCCAAGATCAGCACCATAGGACAGTGTTCAAGGGAGCAAAAGCAAAGTTGAGGGTGAGGGTGCTTTGGAGGGGAGAGGGAAGTCGAGTAGTTTCCTCAGCCATGTTGTGAGATCCCTGGGAGCAGAGATTGCCTGTACGTCCTCTTCTTCCTCTATGTTCTCCAAAGTATGTGATGTACAACAGAGTGGGCCACTCAATGAGGATTTGACGGCTGACTGATTGAGGAGGCTAGAGTTGAAGTTATGATAGTCCAGCCTGGAATGTTCATGGGGTAAGGGTCTCCAAGACCTTGCTCCCCTTGCCATCTTCCTTCCTCACTCCTCCATGATCTCACAATAGAGATTTACAGATTCCCACCTCACCCCATCCTCCCATGGGAAGGGAGAAATTCAGACTTGGCCCTCCCTCATTTTTCATTGACATCCATAATGCCCTATCTGCATGACATATCCCACTCAACCTGCTGAGGCAAAGGGCAAAAGGGAGAGACAAGGGGAACAAGGAGAGAACTCCCAGCCTCCCCGCCACCCCAGTGAGCCATGCAGCACCCCACCCCCTTGGATTCCCTCACCTTCAGGCAAAGGCAGATGATAGCAGATCTGAGCGGAGGAGTGGAGCTGTGGGGGGCAGCAAAGCCCCTTTCATTAGTATGCAGGGAGTGTGAGCCCCAGAGGGAGAGACAGAGGCAAAGGCAGAGATGGAGAGATAGAGATTGGAGAGATAGAGTCCGACTCCAAGAGAGAGGTAAAGAAATAGAGACAAAGAGGGAGTGAGAGAGGGAGATAAGGGGAGAGACAGGATGGGGAAGGGAGGGAGGGAGGAATGAAAAAAGGGAGGGAGGAAGAGAAAGAGGGAGGGAAAGAGACAGAGAAGGAGCCAGTTGCTTTATTCATGGCTGGTGATATTATAGACTGAGTGAAAATCACATTATCGTAATGGGAAAGTTAGAGTTGCTGAGATGATGCCCCGAAGCCTCTGCGCTGATTGGGGTGTGATTGCTATCTGTATTTATATGTAGAAAGCAAAGTTCACTGCCAGTTCAAGATGGTGGCGGCTGCTTCATGCTACATAATTCTTCAGTAGGGAGAAGCCTGGAACAAGCGGAGCTAGAGCTGGGGACCGACCGAGCAGTAGATGGAGCGTGAGCTAGAGCAGGAGACAGGTCAGAAGGAGGCCCGAGCAGATAGCGCAGGAGGCAGAGCCGGAGACCAAACTAGACATAGAGCTAGAAAAAGAGGGGACTATGGGGCGGACATAAGGTGGGGAGGGCTAGAGCATGAGTAAAACCTCAGGACGAGGCCCAGGAACAGGAGAAGGAGCCTGAGCAGATGCAAGATGAGGGTCAAAAACAGTAGGAGGGAGGGCAGCCTCCAGAGCTGACTCAGCCAGGGATTGAATATCTCTGAGCCAATGACCTCCCCACCACACACAGAGGCTGATGGACCAGAATGAGGTAGAGGGGGCCCATTTGGGAAGAACTCAGGAACAGGAGCATGGGGTTCCCAGAGTTTCTCACTTTCCAGGCTCACCAAAGATCCATCCCAGGAGGTGGGTTGGGAAAAGGGCATTATTCCCCATGCCTTGAAGTTCTTATTCAATCCAAACATAAAATGGGGGTCTACCTCTTGTTGTCCATGTGAGTTTCTTAGGGTGAGAGGAGGGAAGTCACTCTGAGGCCTCATATTTAGGAATGGAGATGGGAGGACTGGGAGGAGGAAGGGATAAGGAACTTGTCTCCCCTCCTCAGATGATGGATGCCCTCAAAGAAGTGTCTGATGTTTCTCAAGAATAAGGCTAGCTTGTGACCCATTCCTTGACCCCAGGATCTTGTGGCTATTGTGCCCTTTACTTGTACCCATAAGTAGATTCATGCCAGAAGTCTCTATTACTCTGTGGTCCCCCCCAAGGCTTAATTAATGCACATGTTATGCACTATATAATCATTCCTTGATACCTACTCTATGATTTTACTTTCATGTTCTACTTCTTCCTTGTGACACTCATATCCTGGGTCATCTGTGAAGCTGAACCTAGGCACTGAACAGAGAAACCAAGAGACATGAGGATATGTCAACATGTTTACTAGAGTTATGAAGACGTGCTCCAAGGCATGATAAGGCAAAAGGCATGCCAATACATGTGGCAACATACCAACACATACAAAGATTCTAACGACATATGGAGACCTCATGATCTAAGACATTTAAAGCACACACTAACACACACAAATATATATGCAGGCATTTGTACTTATACCTAGGCTGTGATAAAACAAAGAATGCATTGTTATTTTCTTTATGTTTCTTCCTAAAATCTTCAAATCTGTTTCTCCCATTTTAACCAGCACCTGTAGCTTTTGTTGTCTGCTGATACCTATTCACAATCCATCTTACCTACTGATGCACTAGCCTTCCCATTTTCTGCCTGTCTATGTACTCTCTCTCCTTGCTCCTTGCTATGTTGTATATAGTGTGTGATGGGGAAGGGGGTAGGGAGAGGAAAAAGACACATGGTAAAAATTAGAACAAGCAAGCACACTGGCATCTCCTGGGAGGTCCAGGCTCTTCCTTCATGTGAAATAGGGCTTTGAGGATGGTCAGGCCACAGGACATGGAGGAAATGATCCCAGTTTCTCTTTGTTTTTTTTTCACAGTGCCTGGCATGCAGTAGTCACTTAATAAATTGATTATCAATGATGGATTGATAAAGGGGGAATCCTAGGTTGTTTATGGTGATACCTCCCAGAAGCATCAGTCAATGGGAAAGGCCTTAAGAGGCCATCTTGCCCATCCATGCTCATGCCTCCTTAGAAGGTCAAAGTAGGTGAAGAGAGAAGGGACTCTGCCTTTTCAGAATCATGAGAAACATATAGATTCCATAGCTTCTCTGAACTTTACTGAACTTCCATATGTTGTAATTTATGCCCTTCACCAATTTTTCCCTTGATACAGATACAGATTCTGGAGAATCCCATCCCTTCAACACCACTCAGATATTGCCAGTCCATCAGGCCCCTCCTCAGAGGGCTGGCCCATTAGGTTGAAAGTCCAGTGCTTGGATTACTCACCCCTCAGATACTGGTGTGTGGGGTTACTTCATCCTTTGCCCTATCCTTCTGTACCATATCCTATAGGTGTGGAAAGTGAACTGTGTAATATCAGTCCTGCACTGCCCCATCCTAGCCCCCATCCTATACCTACACAGAGTGTAAGATAACAAAGATTCAATGTAAAACAAAAAAAAACCCAACCCTCTATTTCCATTAGGTGAGGTGTGTGTGGGTGTGTAGGAACCAAGGAGTTGGTTCCTGAATAACTTGTTGAGCTTACAGGGTGCTGAGCCTATGATTGAGATAAAATATTTTGGTTTGGGCCACTGTAGATCTGAGACAACCCTTTGTACTAAACCTGTAAAAAGAGACCAGTTGCAGAACTAAGCCTTTTGGGCCTGTTTGCTTTCCCCCCCCTTTTGGAGAACAGTCCATTCAGCGGCAGAGCTAAGAGTAAATCTGAGTTGGAGCAGGGTGGGGAGATGGGAAACCCACATCCTTACAGAGTTGACTCTTCCTTCCAGGATCTGTTAATGGCTGCCTTATGGCAGAGGAACGTAGCATGTATATATGGGTTCTTAATCATGTATCTGAAGAAGAGAGTTCCTGGCCTCTCAATTGTTGGACCCAGACCTGGAGAGTTCCTGAACTCCAGCCTCTTTGATAGAGGAGTAGGAAAAGTTCTGGACAATGCCAAGTTCTTGAGTAGTTTGAGGATATAGCCTGGGAGAAGGGATCCTTGGCAGTATTAACCTCGGGGCTGTCTCTAAAAATAAGTCAGAGAGTTCCATGATTCAGGCTCCTAGAGAGAAAAGTGGTACTTTCTGGACAGCATCAGACTTTTGGACAAAAGATCCTAGAATCCAGTCTTTTAGAGAGAGAAAGTAGGGTGGGTGAGGTAAGAGGAGGAATTCTTAAGCAGCACCAGACATAGATTTGCCTCTCTCACAATCTCAAGAATACTGAGACCTAGCCTTCTAGAGAAAGGAGCATTCCTGAGGAGCCTCAACTTCTTGTGGGAGAAAAGAATTGCACTTGAGTGTAAGGTCCTAGAGAACAGGACTATGCCTATTTTTGTATCACTAATAATTAGCACAGTACCTAATACTTAAGAATTATTTAAGGGGCAGCTAGGTGGCGCAGTGAGTAGAGCACTGGCCCTGGAGTCAGGAGCACCTGAGTTCAAATCTGACCTCAGACCCTTGACACATGTACTAGCTGTGTGACCTTGAAAAAAAAAAGTGACGAAAAGAAAAGAATTATTTAATAAGTGCTTATGAATTAAGTGGCCTCTGGGGCCAGGACAACAGCAAGGTAATTGGTCACTATATGAGGGGAGTCCAAATCACAGAATGGCACTAGAAATCTAGAGGACTTTTCTAGGGGTAGGTGAGATTCAATGAAGGAGGAGAATTATATAGATTATGGGTGACAATGAGTCCTCTACATTTCCTGCAATTTCTGTGAGGCAAAAAAAGACTGTCCTGTAGCTGATATGTATTGTTACCTTGAGGGAGTTAGGGACTCTTTTACCTAAATCTGTGGAGACCTAATGACAAATTATATTCTGGGGTCCTAGAAGGGATTCTGGGTAGGGGCAAAATGATCCAGAAAAAAAGGTTGTTTGGAGGACTACCACCAATACTGAACTTTGTCCAGAACTTATGATATTGGGCTGTTACATGTTGAAGGTTCATACAAGATTCCCACCCACCCATGGTAACTTGGAGTGCTTTTTCCTTTGGAAAGAAACTTGGTTTTGCTTGTTTGTGTTTTAAATTTTATACCAGGGCTGTCACCAGAGGGGAAGTATACTCATGGTTGCTACGATATCAAGCAACCCCCCAAGAGCTACATCCTTTTTTTTTTTGATAGAAGACCGTGTTCTGGGATTTTCTTCTGTCCAAGCAGCTGGTACTGTCCAGGGACTTTCTCTTTCCCTACCCCGACCCCACTCCCAACTCTTGATCTTAGGGTTGCCAGAGAGGCACTCCTGGGGCTGGTACTCTCTTTTCTCTCTAGAGGGATGCATTTAACCCTCTACATTTGGATTATCTGCTTTTTTGTATTATCCATGCTCCTGTTCTGCTGCAGCATCATTAATAGTTGAAAATTCTAATAGGAAGCATTTTTGAACTTTGAACATATTTACAAAAAAAGGCTTCTTGAAATTGTTTGCCTTTTCTATCCACTCCCACCCTCCCCCCATTAGGAATTAGCACCTGAGGAAGGGACAGAGCCCAGTAATCTTGGAATCTAAGAGGCTGGGAGGAGAGGCTGGGAGGAGAGGCTGGCTTCCCTGCCAGTAAGAAAGACCTACAGAAGAGAAGAGCCATGTTTAAGGAAGAAGTAAAGGTGTCCCAAGGGTGGGACTCATCCCTTAGGAATTCATCCAGTATAGATCCTAGGTTGTCTCTGATTTTTCCATAAATTTCAGACCTTTGGTTTGGGTATGATCCAGAACTGGCATGAGGGATTCAGAAATTCAGAGGCATCTGTAATTTTCACTTGAAAATAATTCTTAAAGAATTCCAATGTTTTCAATGACTCCTAGGACACAGGATGAAACTGCTGGGTGGAGGGATTATGGTGCTACAGGGTCAAGAGCCATCCCTAAATGGCTTAAAGGTTTGGGAATAAACATAGAAAACTACCTATCTACAGGCAGAGGTGGTAAGACATCTGGCTCAGGGATAGAAGAATGAATGGGATAACCTCTGTCCAGGCTGGATGTGGGAGCTATGGCCCTGAGATAAAGTCACACTGTGTTATTACTGCCCCATAATGCCTGATGGTCAGACTCTGCCCTGAGACCCTGTTCACACTTCTGGGCCCCAGTCACATTAACTATAATACAGCCCCAACCTCCACTCTCCCAGACATAAATCTTAATTGTGTCCGAGATTTTTACAGTGTTAATTAATCATATTTAGGGCTGTTTCCAGCTGTTGCCTTGGGAAGGAAAGCCCCACACGTCTGTGACTTTGGGTAAATCTGATCAGATGCAGGAATCCTTTGATTCTAGAGAAACCAAGCGTGGGAGAGGCGCCTGGTAATCCATCACCGTAGGGCGGGAACACGTTGGTCCCTATGCCAGCTCTGATCCCTGCCGGCCTCCTCCTCCTGAATGCTAGGGATTACCGCCTGGGTAACTGATCTGGGCAGGGCAAAGTCTGGGCCCGGCGCCTCTGGGTATAGGAAGGGGGCCTTTATGAGAGTCTAGGGGGAGTGGTCTGGTGAAGGGTGGGGTTGAGGGACATAGGGTGACCAAAGAGGAATTTGGGGGGCCAGGTTGAGGGTAGGAATGTGGAACAGAGGGAGAGAGATTGGATACTGGCCCAGCTGGACAGAGTGTGAAGTTCCATGATGGGGAGAGGAGGAGGGGGGAGCACTTGGCTATATCAGAACACAGGTGTTTGATCTCCCCTCCAGTGTACAAATATCTTTATCTTTAAAAGGTGAGACTCATTCCAGACTACTCCTTCCATTTTTTTTCTCTCATGGCCCTTCTTGGATCTTCTACTCTTCTGGCCTCCCCATACCCTGGGGCCAGAAGAAAGGGAGCCCTGAGAAAATGAAAGATGGGTTCTGGTCAGATGTCCTCCTTCCCCCCTCAGGTTTTCTGAGGGTAGGCTCCCAGGATCCAAGCACCATAGGATTTAGAAC
Organism: Phalanger gymnotis; assembly: GCA_028646595.1. Lineage (NCBI taxonomy): Eukaryota > Metazoa > Chordata > Mammalia > Diprotodontia > Phalangeridae > Phalanger > Phalanger gymnotis. The sequence goes on from CM053624.1 coordinate 85,839,403, forward strand.
TGGGAGAGACCTTTGAGATAATTTAATTCACCTCTCTTCCATTTTATGTATGAAGAAACCAAGGCTCAATGGGGGAGATGAGGGGGGTAACATTCCATAGGCAGTAAGAAACAGAAGGGCAACTCGAATGATGAAGTAACCATTCAAAATTCAGGGTCCTATCCTCTCTGCTATGACGCCTCCACCTGAGCAGGAGTTGCAAGAGGGACCCTTTGGGATCTCACCCACTGGACCCCTACAGGAATCATGCAATTACTTAGCTGTTGAGTGGAAGAGCCAGCACCTGGACCTATATATTCTGGCTCTTGTGATGGCAAGCCTGGTGTCTGCAGTTTGGTTTCTTTGAGGCCCATTTCTACTCCGATAGACAAAGAAAGAGGAGGTAAGTATGTATAACTGTGTGTGGTGGGATTGGGGTGGGCATATAGTTTGAAGTATGGGAGGGGGAGATGAAGAAAAGAGGAACAGTTACTTGGTAGATGTTGCTAACTTCTAGTAGGCTCTGGCCACCAACCCATCAACAATCCGAGGAGCTGAGAAGGCACTGGACAGTTACTGGAAGCTAGTTGTTAATGCTCAAAATCAGCCAGACCACAGCAGTGCATAAGTGGCTAGCCTTGACCTAAATGAAACTCCAACCACCAATTCCCTGTTTATATTAGTCCCAGATAGGAGGCGTGTGGGGTCTTTGGGTTCTTTCCTAAATCACAACAGCATCTCTCTTTCTGGCATTGACTCTGTTTTGTCTTGTGTGTCTCTCTCAGCTTCTCTCTCTGTCTTTCACTGTCTCAATGTATGTCTTGAGTTCTCAGAAGCCAAGCCATAGGTTGGGGAAAGTCTGTTTCTGCCCAGGCCACCCAGGATGTGGTCGTTGAAGGAGGGAGTGTCAGGAAGCTGTGAAGTTCTCTGGGAACAGAGGGATGGTGAGTTGTGCTCCCAGTGAGGTAACTACTGGCAGACCCAGGTGGGTGTGCCCAGGACTAGGGGGAAAGAAAGCCCTGGGACCCTAGATCAGCAACGATATTCACTATTTTCGCTACCCCTGGGGACCCCTAGCCAATTACCCCCACATTATGCCCTACAACAGACCCAGGCCCAAAGTGGAAGGGGTGGGGGATTCCAGGATGCCCCCCACCCCCACCGCACTCCCAGCTTTCCCAGACTGGCCTGGCCTAACTGGACCTGAATAATTGAGGAGGCCATTAAGGGCCTGCCGCTCCCTCACTGTCACCCGGCTGGCTGGGGAATGGGACTAATTTGAATTGATAATAGGAAGCGCAGGGAAAAGTCATCTATAGCGAGGAGCGAGGGAGCGAGCCAGGAAGGGAGGGAGCGGGGAGCGAGCGATCCGGAGCAGATGCTAAATCTTGTATAATGAAAGAATCTGCCGATGTCAATTATGTGGAGCCGTCTTTGCGGTGGTTGGGGGCGATGGGCGGGCGGGCTGGCGGCGGGCTGGGTGCGTCCCATAAACTGAAACACCCATCAAAGGCTCATCCATATGGAGCGGCGGAGAGGAGATTACGGCATAAATTTGAATGTTATGAATGTGCATGAGGGCAGGCAGGAGCCCACCCCATCAGGGGCTGGAAGGGGGCCATATTTCAGCGTTTATACACCCCGGGCGGTTACAGTCCTTCCTCACCCTAGCTCTGCAATTCCTGGGCCATCTTCATTCCAGTCCTCCAGCCTTCTGACCCCCTTCCCCAAAATGTTCCTTTTTGTGCCCCCAGAAGTCCTCTTTCTACCCACAGATTGCCTCTCCTGCCAGGTGTGCTCCTACCTCTCACCCCCACCCCCCACCCCATGTGATCTCTCCTCTCTCCCCATGTTTCAGTATGTTTCTGAGTATGTAAGCATGTAATCTTGTCTGGGTTCCTTCAATTCTTTCTATTCTTGTCCCAAAAGGGAGCCATGATTTGTGGTCCCACTAGGCAGGGACTGTGATCTGTGTCTTGAAAAAAAAAAATGCAATAAAGGGAAAAATTTGGATCAAATACGCGTATACACTACCTCCCTGAGGATTGGATGGGGGTGGGGAGGAGAGGGAAAGAATAGAGAGAGAAATATACACAGAGGGGAAAAGTGGATAAAAAAAAAGGAGAGGGGAAAAAGGGAGGAGAGAGACAGAGAGGGAGGAGATGAGGAAAATGTCTTTATGGGAATATCCCAATCATATTATAGAGAGAGGGAAACTGGAAATTGGAAGAGACAAAGGGAATCCCAGGTTGGAAAATGCAATCTAGGGGGTTAGGATGGGGATCAAGAGGGGAAATTGAGGTGGAGGAGGGGTCATAACTTAGACTCCAGAAGTGGAAGACTGGATAGAGCTCTGTGTCCACAAAATCTGTAGGGTTAAGAAGTGGAAAACTCAACACAGGTGAGTATGTCCAAGGGCCTTAAATCCGTTGACAGGTTGTTGAAAGACAAGACTAGTCTAATGGGAGAGTATGGATCATGCACAGAACTGGGGAAGCAGAGTCCCAGACCATTAGTGTTAATTCAGTCCGGATGGCATAGACATTGAGGTATCCCAATGGGCAGGCAAGAGGCCTAAGGGACCTAAGCCTCAGTTAGGAAACAATCACCAGACACCAAGTATCTGGGATTCTGGGGCAAGGACCTAATTCCTGGGAGGCTAGGTGTCACCAAGAACAGAATGACAACAGTCATGAGACTGACTCAATGTTGAGGCAGAGAAATTCTACTATATCCCACCTACCAAGAGTCAAGTTTGGTCTTAGAATCTGGGTTAGAATTGAACCTCTGGATAGAGATTAAATGGTCCAGCTACTAGAGTTAAAAAGGATAAAGGGGTAGGGAGACAATCTCTCCCATTCTCTCTTTCCTTCTCATCCCCCTTTCCCCACTCCTACACTCCTTCCCTTAAAGCTCTTCTTGTTACTGAGAAATAAGATTCTTTCTGTCTGAGTCCCAATTCCACCTACTTCGGCTCCAAATAAAAACTATTGTCCTTCAAGTCACTCAAACCCACTCTATTAGCTACCCTGGGAAGTCAGAGTTATATAGGAGAAAACATGCTTAGACTTGAACTTAGATGATAACTGGGTTCAAACTCTGACTCTTAACTATTATCTCTGTGACCACAGGCAAGCCATTTAACTTCTACCTGTAAAACGGAAATGATGATATGTGAACTATCTACCTAACAAGTCAAGGCGACATGAATTTATGAAGCACCTACTGTATGCCAGACCCTGTGTTAAGTACTAGGTATACAAAGAAAGGCAAAAACCAGTCTCTATTCTCACAGTCTAATTTGTTATAGCACGAGGGAAGTGTTTTGTAAACTTTAAAGCATTACATAAATTTGAGTTGATACTTCCCTTAAACTAATTCCCTTTTCCATGCACATTCCCATACAACTATCCAAGAAAGGTTCCTCTGGTCTGCACTTTTTCCCCCTACTAAGAGACAGTGGAACAGAGGATAGAGTTCTTGACCTGGAAGAGTCAGGAAAGAAGGAAGACTTATTAGGTTCAAAAACTGCCTCAAAAACTTACTAATTGTGTGATTCTGGCAAGTCATTTAACTTCTCTCAGCCTCAGTTTTCTTATCTGTAAAGTGGGGCCTATACCACCTACCTTACAAGATTGTTATGAAGATTAAATGAGATGATCAATGAAAAATGCTTCTGAAACCTTAAAGGGCTTTTAGATATAAATGCTTTTGTTGTTAGGGTTTTCTTGGCAAAGATCCTAGATTGGTTTGCTATTTCCTTCTCCAGCTTATTTTTACAGATGAGGAAACTGAGGCAAACAGGGTTAAGTGACTTGCTCGGGGTCACACATCTAGCCATCTAGTTTGAGGCCAGATTTGAACTCATGAAGATGAATCTTCCTGAATCTAAGCCCATTGCTCTATCCACTGCACCACCTACTTGCCCCATATAAATGCTAGCTATCATTATTAATTGTTATTTATTTAATCCCAATTCAATTTCTGAAACCTGGTCTCTAAAATCCCCCTCTCCCCGATTCTTTACAATTTCCAGAGAAAGTCATCCCTAACTTCATTCCCATGCCCATATCCTCTTCATCCCCTTCCTATCCCTCCACCCCCATCCTCATCTCTCCATCCCTATTTGCTTCCATACCCCTCATCCCTATCTTTTAGTATGCTGGTATTTCAGATCAGGACATCTCAGGCTGACCTTTCTGGCTTCCCAACTTCCCAGCTTATCTCTAGCCATCTTGAGTTATCCAAAGCAACACAAACACCGGATTCTTGAAGGTGTACCCTCAGATTGTAGGAGAGTCCAAGACAGACTGCTCCCCTCTCTCCTCATAAATACTTTACCTCATAGTGCTTTCCAGTCTAAGAGAAGAAGAATGAAGAATCTGACTCCCATGTTAAAAGAATGATCATAAGGTACTAAATTTCAGTCATGGAGTGACTGGATGCATAGACAGACCATCAACTCAGAGCCTCTCCCTGGGATCCCTCACATCCCATCCCTAGATGTGAGTGCTAGTTTCTGTTCTGTCCTTGTTCCTTTATGATTCTAGGTTCAAAATTGGGGGCTTGGTTACCCCTACAGTGTACCCGACCAGGAGGGCTGGAGATTCTTTGAAAGGATTAATGTGGGCCTGTACGTTAAGCACAAGTCTAGGGGAACACAATTTAGAGCAAATTGGTCACCTCATCACCATTGTGTGTGAGCTCTGCAGGGCTTTCCCCTTGATCCTAATGGCTGTGGAATGATAGGACATGATCATGGGCAGTCCTGTCCTTCATTCAACAACAATACACATTTGTTAAATGAATATTGTGTACAGAGCACTATGCCAAGGCTGGAAGTATAATGTTTAGGCAAAACTAATTCACCGCCCCAATTTTTTGTTGGCTCACACCTTTGGATTACCCTTGTGTGCTCCTTGCATGTGATGCATTGTGATAGCCCATTCAGAGGTAGCATTTTGGGCTGAGGGATGGAGGTACTGGTCACTGGGGGCCGTTCTGGTGTTCCTATGCTCCCTTCCATCTCACTTAAAGGACACGGGAGATCCTATAGTCTTCTTCCCCAGATTCTCACCCCACCCTGGGTTCTCCCCAAGGATCTCCCCCTAGCCTCCCCAACTATTACCCTTACAATCTTCTCCTTGAGGGCAGACATGCATTGAGCCCAAGCCCAGCCTTACTATTGGAGTGAGGTGAGTTGCACTGAGCTGATCCTTAAAAGGGTCCAAGAAAGCTTTCCTCAGGACCTGCACAGAATGAATTTGCTCTCAGGACTCTGGGATTAGATGAACCGGATCTTCCAGTCTTTCACCAGAAACTATTCCCTACCCCTGCTACTCCTAAGGCTGGGGAAGCCTTTCTCCACTTCTTGGAGTTATTTGTCGCTACACTTCCCCAGATGTTCCTTTATAAATGTACTTTTAAAAGTAAATGGACAAATAATTCTGAAAGTTTCTTACTTAATATTCTGACCCCCCGTACTAGAATGAATATAAACTCTCCAAGGATGGAGACCTGTCTTTCCCCTCTTCAGCCTGGGCACCACTGGGAGCACGGATTTCTTCCCTTCTCTCTACCTGCCCTTCAGACCCGCTCCCCTCCCCGGGGTTCTGCACAGATTTGGAGTAACAAATCAGCTGACCTCGAGGGGTCTTGTGAATGCTTTACTGAACCCCTCCCCCATCTACACCGTATTTCCCCTTCTCCGAAAGAGGTTTGTGACTGTCCTAAGGAAACATAGCCCTGAGTGTTCATTTTGCCTTTTTGGTCAAACCGGGCTGGGTTAGTAGAGGGGGAGTCAAGTAAATGGATCCTCTATGATCCCTCTGCATCGGGCCCCCCCACTCCAGTGTCACTTTAACCTCTCATTCAGTAGAAGGACCTTGAGGTCAGAACAAAAATTTAGTCACACCCCAGGTGTTCTGAGGATTGCTAACAATTCAGCTCCTCTTTCCCCTCCCCCACCCACTTCTCTCCTCCCCCAACTACAATTTCCCCAACAACCCATCTAGGGTGGTTTTCTGTCTCTTCCTTTTCCTTATCTGAGTTACTATCATAGCGGACAGAATATTCAACTAAATAGATGTCAGGACACCCATGTCTAAGTCCCTCCTCTGTTTCCAAATTATTTGTGTGTCCAAGGGAAAATCATTTCCCTCTCTGAGCCTCATTTTACCCATTTGTGAAGTAAGGGGTTGGGTAAGTATCACTGAGGCCTTCCAACGCTGACATCTAAAGTCCATGGAATTCCTCCTTTCAGAATCACTTTACCCTTTTCTTTCTGTTACCTGCTTCTTCCTCACAATCTTAAAGCCATCTGACTTCTGTACTAGCTTATTCCCCCTTCCTCCTTTGTGCACCTCCACAACCATTGTGAAAACATCCCATAAGCTTTCCCAGATTGTCCCCACATTTGCTTTTTCCTAGTCCATCTCTGGCACCCTTCCAACCCTAGGAACCAAGATCTATCAGCTTGTCTTCTGAAGCATCCTAGCTTCTTGTCCTCCTTCCTTGCTCCCTAATGGGGCCTGGTAGTGACCACTCCCTTGACCCACAATAGAAAAATTGTCCCTTTCTGCTCAGTTCCAAATTGCTAATTGGACAGAGCCTGAGATCCAAGGCAAGGAAGAAGCCATAGACTAACCTCAAGTTCAAGGAACAACTCAGGCTAATTTTTCTCCCAGACCCAGTGGCAGGACCTTTGTGTCTCCTCCTACCCATGGGGTGAGAAGGATGATCCATTTCAGCAGCAAAGGGAAGGGCAATTCCGTGGCTGGGGTGGGCATTTTGACCTTGGCAGGATTGTCTCTGGTATTTAACAATCCTTTGCCAACTCTGGCTGCCCTTTGCAGGTTTATAGTCATATAAACCACTGTGCCCAATGCAGATGCCAAGCTCCTGATTACAGATGCTATGAATAGAAATGAAATAAATAAAGTGGTAGCCCCGGGGTCAGAGGGCAAAATGAAATAAAAATCTTTCCCCATTTTCGGAGAAAGGGGGTACAAAGAGCACCTCTCCATTTCAATCATGAAAGCCTCTTTCCCCTTAAAGCAGCCTATTCCATGTCTTTCTTCCTCATTTGCTTGTGGACCCTAATAAGGACTGCTTTCTGGTCCCCTGCTCATTAAGTGTCTCCCCCACCCCAAAGTTATCCCTCTTTGCTTGATCTAGAATCTCTAATTGGAAAGAGCCTGAGATAAGGAGTCTGCATCTATCCCTTTTCCTATCCCCAGGAGGCCCCATCAGCAATTCCCTGTGATAGATTGCCTAGGCAGAAGTGGGTTATATTAAACTAAGTTAGCTGGCTCTCTGCCTCAGGCTCTCCACACTCTTGTTGCTAGCCTGGATGAGATAGGGACCCACCTACTCCTTCCCACTGACAAAAAACACAAGTTGCATGAAAGTTTAAAAAAGATTTTACTAAAAGTTTCATAGACTATCTGAGCTGGAAGGAAACTTAGAAATTATTTAGCCTAAGCACCACATTTCACTGCGGGTGAAATAGAGGCTTAGAAGGGAAAGTCACATGGAGAATTAATGGTACTGGCAGAGCAAGAACTAGGAGCAGGTTGCCTCACCCCCGAGCCAGTGGTCCTTCCCCTGTGCTGGGATTGCTATCAATTCCAAGTAGGTTAGCCTTTTAAGAGGGGAGTTAAGTGGAGGGTAGGGCAAGGAAGAAGAGTAGAGATTATAAGGTTTGCTGAAAGAATACTAATTTGGAGTGTCAAATGAGGGGGTTGGGGGCATCTAGGTGGCACAGTGAGTAGAACACTGGGTCTGGAGTCAGGAGGACCTGAGTTCAAATGCGGCCTCAGACACTTGACACACTTACTAGCTGTGTGACCTTGTGCAAGTCACTTAAACCCAATTGCCCTGCCTTCCCCCCTCAAAAAAAATGAGGGGGTTGGACCCTGTGATCTCTAGCCTTCTAACCCTAGATGCTATGATTATTTTATCCATCCTGATCAGAGAGGACTTAGTGTGTAAAAGAGAATTGAGGTTGGGGTAGCTGCCATCAGTATCAAAAGAAAGATGTAACTATGAAAACTACAACTCCCAGGAGGCAGTGCTCTAGGTATCCTGTACCGATTCATATGCTGTCACCACTCAAGGGGTCAATAAATAATTCAGATAAACAAAAGGGTAATAAAGATTATCCAGTCCAGCCCCCTCATTTTGCAGGTGAGGAAGCCGAACCCCTAAGATATCAAGTGATATGTTCAAGGTCACCAGGATGATAAATGGCAGAGCTGAATTTTGAACAGTAGTTTGTAGTCTGTGATTCATTGAGGCTCAGACAAAGATCCATGTGTCACTGCAACAAGAGATAGGGACTTGACTCAATGTCCAGTGAATGTGCTCATACAAGACACAGTTCCCGGTCAGGGAATGGCCCTGGCAGGTTAAATATACTAATTATTAAATATACTAAAATATAAAATTAAATATAGCTAGATGCAAGGCAAAGAGATACAGAGAAAAAAATTAAAAATTGTTCCTGCTCTCAAGGAGTTTGCATTCTGCTGGGGATTATGACATTTAAACAGAAATAAATACAATAAAATTTGAGGAAGAAAAGAACACCAGAAACTAGGGGAGATCTAGAAAGGCTTTCTATCTGAAGTGATAGAACTTAAGTGAGCCTTGAAAGAATCTAAAAATTCTGAAAGAGGTAAGAAGGGAAGATATCAGAAGATGAAGTACATTTTAAGAAACAGAATGTATGCCAGTTTGGCTGGAACATAGTGTCAGTGAAGGGGAGGAATATATAAGAAGTCTGAAAATGTAGGTTGGAGTCCTACTGTGAAGGGTTCTACATGCCAAGCTGAGGATTTTATATTTTATTCCAGAGGCAATAAGGAATCATTGAAGATTACTGAGCAGGGGAATGATATGGTTAGACCTGTGCTTTTAGGAAGATTGTTTTGGTAGCTCCGTGGAAAATGGATTGGAGAGGGGAGGAGAATGGCAGCAAGGATAGCAATTAGGAGGCTTTTGCGTCATTCACCACTTGGTATCCCAATCCTGGATTACTCCCAACATCAGTTTCCTTTGTTTCAATTCAGATGCTGCTGAATGGAGCTGGAGAACATCATAAAACCCCAATGGCTGGATCTACTACACATTTACGTTACCTGATCTCAACTGGGGCAGCTGGGTAGTGCAATGGATAGAGTTATCAGGCCTGGAGTCAGGAAGACCTGATTTCAAATCTGGCCTCAGATACTTACTAGCTGGGTGACCCTGAGCAATTCCCTTCATCCTGTTTGCCTCAGTTTCCTCATCTGAAAAATAAGCTGGAGAAGGAAATGGCAAACCAATCCAATATCTTTGCCAAGAAAACCTCAAATGGGATCACGAATATTTGGACAAGACTGACGTGACTGAACCACAAATCTCAACTGGCCTCTCTGGACAATCTTCTACCCCTCCCTACTTGATTCACCACTCTCCACAATGGCTATTCCAATCCTTCTCACTTCTCCTCAAGCTTATCTATCTGTTCTTTCTGTCCAGGTGGTCTCTAGCATAGTGGGAACAAAATCGATTCTGGTTGTGCTTCCCAAATACTCTCCAACATGCTTTCCCTCTCTGGTTCCTGGATCTCCTTGCAGAAGTATATCTTCTTCCCATCCATAGACATGGTTCAGAGAACTGAAAGAAAGCATCTGATCCAACCTTCTCATTTTCTAAATGAAGGAATTTGAAGAAGTAAAACTTTCAAGGGTAGAGGCTGAGGAAGACAAATGCCTACACAAGAAAAGAATTGTTGTAATTAAATACAATGAATTTTAAATTATTTCTTTTATTTAAAAATAGCCCAATCTGGAAAATCATCATATCTTTATCAATACTTTTCTAAAAGACATATGTTCGCTATCAACAACCCAAGCATTTCAACATAAAAAGAATAAGAGACTTTATACAAGAAACTGGAAACCAGTTAAATAAAATTTGTTTTAAAAAAAACACAAAAACAAAAACAAAAAAAGAAGTATATCTTCTTAATACACAAATGTCACCTCCTCCCTTTTTACTGACCCTGGTTCTTTTAAACAAGATCTGTCCATTCTAAGCTATATTTCCATCATGGTGCTCATCCTATCAAGAGTAAAATCTACCTGCTTACATTCCACTACTTCATTTTGTGGATTTTCCTGAGGTCTGAGGTCATGGATTTTATATTCTTGCTCCTTGTCCCCTATAAACTTTGGGCAGTCTCAACTGCTGCTTTTTTTTTTAAAAAAAATAAGATCGATTACTTTCTTTTAGATTACAATCATTTTCGTACATACCTTCCCACTTGCTAAAAAATTGAACCCTCTTTTCCAATGAAGAAAAACAGTGAAGCAAAACCAACTGATAGAGTGGCCATGTCTGGAAAAAGTAGGCAACATTCTGCCCATATGGTCCCCCAATTCTCTGCCCAGAGGAAGGGGGCAGTCAGCTACTGTTCTTCTTCCTATTTTATAGCTCCTCTCTATAGTTTCTGGGTTGGTGAATCTATATAGGTGGTTTTTATTCCTCTCTCTCCTTTTCAGTTTAAAGTCTTTTAAAATAGATTTGCAAGATTCCCAGTATATACTTTTTTATCTGCCCTTGTTAGGAGCACTCCATCCTGGGCTTATCTTTTCTATATTTTATCTGTGGTCCAGAATTCAATACAATACAATTTGATTCCATTTAACAAACATTTATTAAAAACTGACGATATGCCAGGCAATGCGCCAGGTGCTAGGTATTTGAAGCCAAGAATGAAATAGCCCCTTAGTGAATTTATAATCTATTGGGAATTGGGTGGGGAAACAACATGCAAATAGAAATATCAACAACACGTAAATAGAAAATTTAATATTATACACACACAGAGTAATTTCCATAGAGGGGAACTAGGCATAATATGAAGATTAGATTATTTTCCAAAATAAGTTTTATTGAAGTCTAATTTCCCAAGTATTCCTCTCCTTCTTCCTCTCAGAGAGCCATCCCATATAACAAATATTTTAAAGAACAAAAAAAGGAAAAAAAACCACATAAGTAATCAATACATTGAAAAAATCTGAAAATATGTGCCCTATGCAACATTTGTAAACCTCTCACCTCTGCAAAAAGTTGGGAGTGTCTTCTCATAATTCCTTCCCCCAGACCCAGCCATGATTATTCTTTGTAATTTTACAACATTCACTTTTTATTTTATTTGTGGTTATTTTCTCCATTGATATTGTTGTAGTCATTGTGCATATTGTTTTCTTGTCGTCTTCTGCAGTTCACATAAATCTTTCCATTGTCCTCTGCATTCATCTCATTAATCATTTCTTACAGCACAATAATATTCCATTACATTAATGTACCACAGTTTGTTTAGCCATTCCCCAAATGATGGGCATCTACTTTGTTTCCAATTCTTTTCTATCGCAAAAAGTACTGCTGTAAATATTTTTAGTGTACATAAGGATTTTCTTCTTATCAATGGCCATTGATAAGATACAAGCCTAGTAATGGAATGTCTTTGTCAGAAGTTACAGGTATTGTAGTCACTTTATTTGCATAAGGGCAATTGCTTTCCAAAACGGATGTATTAATTTATAGTTCCACCAATGACGCACTAGTGTGTGCCTATCTTCCCACAACCCATTCATCATTGACCATTCCCATCTTTGCCAATTTGCAGGGTATGAGATGAAACCTCAGGGCTGTTTTGATGTGCATTTCTCTTATTAGTGATTTGGAGCATTCTTTCTTACACTTATTAATAGTTTTCAATTATTTTGAAAGTTGTTTGTTCACATCTTTTGACCTCTTCTCTATTGGGGAATGGATTTTGGTCATAGACAGATAAATAGATAACTATTAGTTATAGATACATAAATTTATATTAATTGATCATATAGCATGGGTACTAAAACCTTATCAGGAAACTTTGCTACCAAGATTTTTTCCCCATTCAACCGATTCTTGAACAGCAGACATTAACAACAGAATGATGGTTCTAGTGGGAATGTGCAGTGGTAAGGGCATGAGAGGGATGGGGATGACATGGATGTATATAAGAAAGCTAGGAGTAGTGACCAGAGAAGGGAACTGCATCCTAAGCAGCCTACCATTCAAATTCTGAATGGTACCCTAAGCCAGTAGCGATGCTAATGCTGACTTGGTAAGCATCCCTGAGCAAGGGGAGTAGAGTTTGGGGGGTTGACATGTTTCAGCAGGGCAGATAATGAGTCTCTGGTCCTGAATGATAGTCAAGGTAGGAGTCAATGGAATCCTGTGACTCTGACGGTTATAGAAGGGTGAAGTATATTTGACGTACTCACCCTCTAATCCTCAGCAACATTAGCTCTTTCCCAGGACTCACTCAAATTCAATTCAATTCAATTCAACCATTTACTGGGCAATATGCCAGGCACTAGGAATACAAAGGCAAAAATAAAAAGCGTCTGCCCTTCAGAAGCTAATATTCTAGTGAGAAGAACCAACACATACACACGTAAGTAAATATAAAATGTGCACTAACAAATGTAATTTTGGGAGTGAGACAGCACCAACAGGGGGGACAGAAGGAGATCAAACTTGAATGGTGCTGAGGTCCCTATGAAGTGAAGTGATGAGAGAGAGCATACAAGGCATGAGAACAGCCTGTGCAAAAGCATGGGGGCCAGAGATGGAATGTCATGGATGGAGTACAGTAAGTAGATCACTTTGGCTGGAATGTAGAGTGCATGGGCAATGAGCAATGTGAAATCAATAGAGAGAAAGAGTGAGCTTGGCACCAGATTGTGAAGAGTTTTAAATGCCAAAGAGAGGATTTTATTTCTATTTTATCCTAGAGGGAATAGGGAATCACTGAAGTTTCTTGAGCAGGAGAGTAACAAAATTACAAGTCAGACCATTTCTATTTGGTTGCTATGCTGAGAACGGATGCGAGAGGGGAGAGACTTGAGGCAGGGAGAGAAATAAGGAAATTATTGAAATAGTCTAGGTGAGAGGACACGAGGCCCTGAACTAGGGTATATATGGAGACAGGGGCACAGATGGGAGAGATGTTGTGGAGGTAAAATCAATAAGGCTTGGATGTATTGTTAATCTTTCATTCTTGAAAAGGACCAATGACATCATGAGGGTGATGTCTTGAGGGAATGAGAGAAAGTGAAGAGTCAAAACTGTGAGATTACAAACCTAGGGGATCAGAAGAATGGTGGTACCCTTAACAGAAATGGGGAATTTAAGAAGAAGGGTAGGGTTTAGGGGGAAGATAATGAGTTCTGTTTGGGAAATACTGAATTTGAAATACCTATGGGACACCCAGGTTGACACATCCAAAAGGTGATAGATAATGTAGGCCCTCAACTCAGGAGAAAGAAGAGGGCTCCATGTCTAGATTTGTAAGTTATCAGCATAAAGAGGATAATTCAACCCAGCAGAGGTGATGAGACCATCAAGGGAGAGAGCAGAGAAAAGGAAAGGGCTGAAGGACAAAGTTCTGGGGTTCACCCTCCTATGGATGATGATCCGACCAAGGAGACTGAGAAGAAATGGTCAAGAATGCTTTAGAGGAAAACCAAGAAAGTGGTGTTTAGAACACTCAGGAGGAAAGTGGTTAAGAGGAGGAAGTGGTCAGCAGTTTAAATTATATGGAAAGGTCAAAAAGGAAGAGCACTGAGGAAAGGTCATGGGATTTAGCAGTTAAGAGATTTTTGGAAAGGGTGGTTTCAGTCTAATAATGATGTTAGAAGTCAGATTGCAAGGAACTGAGAAATGAATGAGACATGAGAAAATGGAGGCAGCTTTTTTTTTTCTAGCAGTGAAACGGAAGAAAAATATAAGATAATTACTTGAGGGGATAATAGGGTTATGAGAATGTTTTTAAGGGTGGGGGGAAATGTAGGTCTATTTGTAGGCAGTAGAAGAGCCAGTGAGACAAAGAAAAAGGATGGTGAAAAAGACAAATACGTGGAGGAGATAAGACAGAATGGGATAAAAGGTCTGAGTAGAACTGGCCTTGGCAGGGAAGAGGGCCATCTCTTTCCCTGAGGCTGCAGCAAGGGAGGAGAGAATCCCACCTTCAATTGTTGCTATTGTTCAGTCATTTCTAACTCTTCATGACCCCATTTTGGGGGTTTTCTTCACAAAGATATTGGAGTGGTCTGCCCTTTCCTTCTCCAGCTCATTTTACAGGTGAGGAACTGAGGCAAGTAGGGTTAAGTGAGTTGCTTAGGGTCACACAGCTAAATAAAGTGTCTGAGGTGGGATTTGAACTCAGCTCCTTCTGACTCCAGGGCTAGCACTCTGACCACTTCACCACCTAGCTGCATCCTCAAAGATCATCTTCTGAACCAGCTTCTTCACCTCCTATCCACCCGTGATCCAGAACTGCTCTGGTGCCTCACACAATATCTTCCACTCTCTCATCTCTCATTAGGGAATCATGCAGACATCCTTGGGGTCATCTGACCCTCTGAAATCCTCCAAATGAAGCTCCTTTATTGTCTAATGTTTTGCAGGGTGGGAGAGAGTGGGCCTTTGCATTTATATAGCATCTTACAGCTTACCAAGTGTTTTCCTCACAACTCTATGAAGTAGGTATGATAGATATCCCTATTTTGCAGATGAAAAAACAAATTCAGAGCATGAAAGAGAATGACTCCAAAATCATGTGGAACTAATTAGTGGAAAAGCCTAGAATTGGACCCAGGTCTTCTAACTCCAAGCTCTTGTGCTCTTTCAATATGTATGTGTGTAGGTGTGTGTGTGTATATACACACATATTTATAGTATATGTACTATACTGTAAATATATATCTATATACTATAAATAGATACATATACATATGTGTGTATACGTGTGTGTATATATACATATATATGTATATAATAGTCACAAAGATAAAGTATGTAGATGAGAAGAGTTTATAAGGTACAGGATTTTAAAAATTCAATCCAAGTTCTTGATGGAATTGACGAGTATAGTTCATAGGGCGATCAAGCCCCAAGTTCCTTTTCCCTACCTGCAGATCTAGATGGAGGCTTAATGAAAGGAATCTACTTCTAGCCTGGGCTGTGTTTGAATTGTCAGGGATAGGAAGATTGCTGGTGCATTATGGAACCTGTCTTTCCTTAGAATATCATCCCACCTTATGCCTGCTGAATTGCATTTCACTTTTGTCCTGCTTGTGTTTCTCTCTAGCCCTGAATCCTCCCCAGATTCAGGCTGTTCTGTGCTGACTGGCAGCAGCCTTCTCCGTAGCCCTCTCCGGAGAGTTCTGGCCCCTGTGAGCTCTAGACTCCTACCCTTGTTCTTGACCCATTTCTCTCTGTCTGGCTCGGTTTGGATGAAGCATGTTCACTAGCTGTCCGCTTCACCTGTGGTTCTCAGCTAGTATCTGGGCCTAGTCTCTCTAGTGGACATATGGCCTCAGTGGTGATGCCATCTTTCCCTCAAGCTCTCACATCACTGTCATTGCAGCTCCCTCCTCTTGTCAGGGGCAGGCTCTTTCTTTTCCCTTTTGAAAGTCTGTGCTGCCCACTTATCTGTCTTAGGGAAACCACCAGCTCTCCATTTGCAGGTCATGAATCTAAGGCCGAACCAATCAATCAACCAATCAGCATTTACTAAGCACCTACTATGTGACATGCACATTGCTAGGTACTGGGGATATTAAAAGAAAAGTGACAGAGTCCCTGCCCCCCAAGGAGCTTACATCTTCCAAGGGAGGTATGGCATTTTCACCAAGTAAATAGAAGATATATACAAAGTAGTGATTTTAAGGGTGGGGTGTTAACAACTCCTTTTTGAAGGGAGCCATAAAGTGAGCTAAAGTTTCCAAAAAGTGGACATGAGGAGAGAGATGCCTCAAGGTATGGTAGACAGGCCTGTATCAAAGACCAGAAGTGAGAAACAGAGGGTCCTGAACAGAGACTGGCAAGTAGACCAACTGGGCTGCACTCTAGAGTTCATGAGGGTGAGTATTGTGAAATGAGCTTCAAAATACAGGCTGGAGTCAGATTGTGAAGGGCTTGAAATGCCAGACAAAGGGATTTGTACCTTATCCTAATGGCAATGGGGAATCATTGAAGCTTCTTGAGCAGGTGAGTAACATCATCTGGCCTATGCTTTTTTTAGGAACAGCAGTTTGGTATCAGGTCTTCACGGCTCAGTCCCACCTACTTCCTCAGGTTCTGTCAGTTACTTCCAGGAAAATGATTTTCAGAATCCTATCAATGCAGGTCTACAAGGCTAAATTACCTTAAATACATTTTATGACGATAGGTATCAAAATGAAGGAGGTTCAAATATTCCTAGTAACTTCATAATCCCCCCAGCTCCTCCCCCACTTGCCCCCCAATCCTATGCCCTTCAAGGCCCCTACCATCTCCCTTCACATGACTCAGTTCCAAATTTGGAGAGGTGGGGGATTTGGACACGAAGCTGCTAGACCTACACCCTAATGGTGGCCATAGTGACATCGGATACTCCCCTCTCCTTCCCCTTTCCCTTCCCCTTTCCTTTCCCCCCAAACCTAGGTTACAGAGGCCTGACTTCTTGCCTCTCCATGGGGAGGGTGGGGCAGGAGCACAGAGACTGCTAATGAACTTCCACATGTCCACTCAAGCCTGTTTGGCTGAAGGGAAAGGAAAAATTGTCCTGAAGCTGGCCTGGATGGGAAGGTACACAGACATGGGCTGGAGTGATAAAGGGCCCTATTGCTTTTCCCAGCAAAGTTATGAGAAAAATGTGAAGACACATTATGGAATGACAATAATACCTGTCATTTACAAAAATGTTTAATGTAAAAAGACCTTGAAGTACAAAGAATCAAATGAGATATTTGTAAAATACTTAGGAGAGTGTCTGGTACATAGTAGGTGCTTGATAAATGCTTGTTTCCTCCCTCCCTCCCTCTCTCCCTCTTTCTGTCCCTCCCTCCCTCCTCTTCTCTCTCCCTCCTTTCTTTCCTTCCTTTTCCCCTCCCTTTACATATATTATTTTTATTTGACGCTCTAAACAAGCTTGTGAGGTAAGTACTATAGTCCTCATCTTATGGAAGAAGACACTGAAGTTCAATAAGTGTGAGAAGGCAATTCCAAGTCTCCCAACAGGAGCTCTGGCTTCTTGGCACCGTTCTGAGCTACAGTGTGCTTGCTTTATCCAATCCCTATGGGGTCCTCAAAGGCTGAAGAAAAAAGATCACAGATTGCAGCTGGAAGGAACTACAGAGATTGGCTAGTCTGATCCTCTCGTTTCAGGGATGAGGAAACTGAGGCCAAGGTTCCACATACAGGTAACATACAGGTAACAGAAACTCTGACTCTTTCCACTACACCCTAGAAACCAGGTCAAGGACAATGTAAAAATAAAGGAAGGGAATAAAAGGTGCTTCCAAAGGACTGTGCACTGCTTTCTATGTTACTATCCCACCTACAACCTCTCCTACAATTGTCTGCCTCCCCATTGCCACCTCTGTCCCCATCACCTCTCATCCATCTGTCCTATCCCTTCTGTTTCTATGCTTGTCCCCTATTACCCATCGCCTTTCTCCCATCTTGTGACTTATTCATTCCCCATCCTCTCTATCCTCCACTCCTCTCTCTCCATCTCTGCCTTCCTCTCGTTTTTTTTTTGTCCTTTATCCCTCCCTGTTCACTCTGTGCCCCATACACCTTCAACTTGCTAAGGTCCAGAGCTCTGGCGTCGTAGGCCTGTTTTCTTTGTAACACGTTTTATGTATATTATCTTTCTCCTCCCTCCTTCCCTTCCTTTTTTCCTTCCACCCCCCTCCTCTCTTTGCAACACTTTCCATGCCTAAGGCAGGTTCTCAAAGGCCCAGTTAACCTTTTCAACCCCTGATGATGAGAGAGAAATCATAGACCAAAAAGCATTGCTCTTCAAATGGAAGCACCAGCCTGCCTCCCTAGCTCCCTACCCAGTGCTTGCCTTCCTCAAGCTGCCTGGGTAGCAAGCAGTATGCTCTTCCCTCAGCCTGGCTCTCCTCGCTCCCTGCCTCCTCGGCCTCCTCGCCTGTATTTATATATACTAAAGCCTCTGCCCGAATAAAACATCCATAGAAAATCCAATTTCCTCGGAATCTCTTTTGGAGACGAGGCCTGAGATGGAGTAGGTAACCCCGGCGGTAACTGCCTGAACCACTCCTGCTGGCTGCAAAGGGGAGGCCCATTTTTCAATTATCTATCTGCAGTGACAGCAGCAAAGCTACTGAGCCGGGGAGGGGGAGGAGGGGAGGGAAAAGAGAGAGAGAGGAAGGAGAGGGAGAAGGGAAGGAGAGAGGGAGGGGAAGGAGAAGGGTGCAGGGAGGAGGGAGAGAGAAGGACAGGGAAAGGAGAGAAAGGGGAGTGGGTAGAGGCACAACGTTGTCTATATAGAAAGCACTCCATAAACATTTGCAGGATGAATGAAGAGGGATGATAATAGGGAGAAAGAAAGACAAGGAGGGCACTGAGGGAAGAAGAGAAAAAAGAAAGACAGAAATCAAAGAGTGAGATGGTGGGAGGTAGGGAGAGAAAGAGAGAAAGAGGAAAGAAGGGGGAGGGGGAGAGAGAGAGAGAGAGAGAGAGAGAGAGAGAGAGAGAGAGAGAGCCAACAAGAGGCTCCTGTGTCAATCCGGGGAAACGGGCGGCAGAGTGATGCGGTCACAGCTCCTGCCATCAATATCCTCTAATATAAATGTCAGCGATGCTATTTTGCGCGCAGTCATTTCGCACACTGCTGATTACATTATCGTATAATGGAGGCGCCGGCGCCGCTGCTTCTCCCCTAACCCTCCCCCCGGTGATGTGTCAACAGCCGCCTCCATGAACAAGTCAATTTTCTGCAGGCTTGGCAGCGGAATAAATCTGCCCCGCGTTGGGGAGAGCCGGAGATATTTATATACCCGCGCCTGCCTTCGTGTGTGCGCGCGGCCCTGTGTGGGTTCCCGCGCGCGCGTGCGCGTGTCCACGCTCCCCCCCCCCACGCCCCTTCACTCCCTCCCATCCCCGAGCCCCCTCCGCGGGTGCCGGTGGAGTGGGCGCGCGAGCCGAATGATTTTCAGCCCAGCCTCAATCAGAGGTGAATTTAGAGCGGTCCCTCCGCCGGGTTCCCAGAAACAGCCGAACACGTTCATTTTCTTGAGTTGAACAGGAAAGGCGAGAATTATGTGTGGATTTATAGGACAGGCGCCGCTCAACACCAGCGCTCTCGAAGCGCGGAGAAGGGGCTCCCAAGGCGAGAGCAGGGTGGCTATAAGCAGCTCGGTGCGGCTCTGCGCCTGCTGGGACCCCCGCCCCAGCCCCGATGCCGAGTAAACGTTCGGCTTTAATTACTTTTGGTTATTGTTTTTGGTGCTGGCGAAGCTTCTGTGCAGAGCGCGCGGGGCAGGGGTTGGGGCACCGGAGACCCTGGCCCCGGCCGCTGTCCCCCAGCGCCAGGGGAGGGGATCGTAGACTAGAGGAAGGTCAGAGGATACATAAGGACAGCGGGCAGCTTTAGCTCAGAAGCAAGCAGATCGATATTGGAATATATCTAATAGGCGACCAGCCATGGGAGAGCAGACAGCCTAGGCATCTTTTGACACCTCACCTATGCCGCCTCCTGGCCTCTGCTGGAGCTGGCGGGCGCGGGGCGAGGAGCTAGGAGTAGGGTAGGTTTGACCCTGCCGTGACCGCTTCCCTCTTATCCCGCCCGAGAGAGAACCGCAACAACCTCTGCCAGGTCGGAGCTGTTTCGGACCACTAGGGGGCGGCCCGGCCCCATCCTCTCACCACTGATCCCCAGCGCCTCCTCGGCGGAGGCTCCAAAAGACTGTGGTCCCCAGGACCTTTTGCCCTCTGCGTCAGGCCAGGGAAAGGGAGGAGGAAACTAGACCACAAGACTATCCAAACTACCCCTTCCCCCCGGCACAGGTCCAAGTCCGTGAGATAGGAGGGAGGGACAGGCAACTGTGTGTGTGTGTGTGTGTGGCAGGTGCTCCTCCCCGACTCCCACCCTTCATCCCCACCACGCCATGGGCAGAGGGGACCAAAGTGCCTGGGACACGGAAACAGAGACCGTGCCCAGAGCTGGCTTTTCCTGGTCCCGTCGAAGCCGTCATCCACACCGTGTTTCCCACCTCTCCCCTCCCCCCCCCACCTCCGTCTGAATCTGCACCCTTGGAGATGACCATGACTGGGACCAAATCCCAAGGAGGGGGCTGTAGGCTCCTGCCCGTAAGCGGCCCCAAATCTTCGCTAAGATCTAGTCTCCTCTTCTCTCTCCCCTCTTTAGTCCATGAGTGGGGAGGGAAGAAGGGGGAGGCGGAAAGAGGGGATTTTCTTTAGGCTGTGAGAGGGCAAGATCTTTGCATGTGCACAAGTGTGTGAATGTGCATTATAGTGTAAGTGTGAGTAGATGTGTGAGGACGACCGTGAGGCAGCGTGAAGAGGTTTGGAAAAAGGGTAAGGAATGTCAAGGAGACCTAGATGTGAAACCTGGCCCTGAAGCTTATAATCTGGTGCGCTTAGGCAAGCCTCGTTCCCTTCCCCTCTGCACCTCAGTTTCTTCATCTGTTAAAAAAAAAAAAACTGAGGATAATAACTAACCTCACAAGGGCTTCTGTAGGGATGGAATAAAATAACTTCTGTAAAGTATTATATAAATGTTAGCTATAGTTATCCTGTCCTTGTGTCATTTTGTGTCTGTCATTGTATCTACATGTCATTTTGTGTGCAATTCATTATTGTGTATGTCATTCATTATTAGGAACATCACAGAATACTTACCCAGTATCTGCTACGAGTAAGACAAATTGCCTAGCATTGTGTGTGCTTTGTCTACATATGTCATTTTGTATATGTCTCATTATGTGTGTCCCTATGTGTGGGTGTACGTCATTGTGTCACTGTTATTGTATATATATGTCAATGTTTTGCTTGTCATTGTGTATGTTGCTCTTGTGTGTCTTTGTCTCCGTGTGGGAGTATCATATGTACATGATGCCAGTTATGTCATTGAATGTCCTATCTTTGTGTGGGTGTCATTGTGTGTACACACCATTATGCTTTGTGTCCTCCTGTGGATGTCATTGTATGCATAGTTCATTGTGCGCTGGAGGGGGGGGGTACAGTCACACAGCTCTTGAGAAGGGGAGCTGATCTGTCAGAAGCAGAGCTGGCAATGACCTTCTTTTTCCAATTATATCCTGGTCAGAGGTGAGTGACCTCTTCCCGCTGAGGCCGTATCTTGTCATGCAAACCTCAAAGCTGGATGGAAATTAAAGGAATGTGACAGTCACGTGTGAAAACAATCAGCTATAGATGGGCTTGGATCAATGCCCCAGATTACAAATGCAACCAAAGCTATCACAGGCCAAGGAGGGCCTCTGCTTTGGAGGCTGTTTGGATCGAGGAGAGGGAAAACTCTCATATACAGGCACACACACATCTGCTTCGGTCCCTCCCATGTCTTGCCTCTGAAGGAAGCAAATTTCTATCTGGCCTCAGCAGTTTTATTGGTTATCTCCCTTCCCCTCCTCCCCATCTTCAGATCCAGACCAGTACTGGGAAGGCAGAAAGGGGCACAGTAATAACTGATGGATTCTTATCCCTTGCCATGCCAGCAAGGCCCAACCTATAGACTGTGAAAGCGTTAGGGCTGGAAGATCAGAGATAGAGCCAAGAATATCTTCTAGACCCTGTTCATATGCTCCCTCCAAACCTTCATAGAAGTATTGAGGAGGTGACTTTGAAGCTGCCTGATTCTGCCCTAGCCAAGTTCATCCCAGATATCTATGATCCCACTGTCCCTGTCTACCCTGTTCTAGAAAAGCAGAAAGGTATGTGTCCTCTCATGGCTCTTTCTCCATGAATGAGTGGGAGTATACAGGATAATCTGGGCCACATAAGGATTATAAGAATATCTTCTGGGGACCCAGGTACCCCTGTAGTCTGGATTCTCACAGTCCATTGTGTCTCCATGCACACTCCAAATCACCCAGTGACCAAGCAGCTAATACGGGTTTAGGATCCCTGCACAACAAGGCTGAGTTCTCATAATACCCTGGAAAGTCTCTTTCAGGTAGGCATACTGGCTCAGTCCTGGAGAAGGGCTCCACCCAAGAAAGTTCTAGCTATTTTAAAAGTGACAAAGGGTTAATAAGGGGCCCTGGCATGTTGGGGGCCCTGGTCACTCCCCCTTCTCCTTTCTGGATGCATCTGTGGGCTTCTTGGCCGGGGTGAGGGGCGAAGGGGCCGCTGGGTCCACTTCTGGCTTAGTTATTGTTTTAATTTTGGTGCTGGCGTCCCTGGTGCCCGGAGCAGATAATGAAACAGAGAAAACACACCAGGAGAGGCTGGGATGGTGCCCAGGCGGCAGATTTCAGGGGCTGGGGCTGGAGTGGGGGGGGTGGTGAGTATCAGTGGGGGAGGGCCAGTTAAAGTCAGTAAAGTGCTTGGAGACACAAAATGGGAGTGGAGGTGCCGAGTTGGTGTTTCAGCTGGACAAGGCCTTTTGCTTAGAAAGCTGAACGCTCTGAATCAGACCACAGTCCCCATTCAGAGTATCTCAGCATCCTCAGCATGATGAAACAATGGGGATGGGGAGGGGAGGAGGAGGAACAGCATAACGGGGGATAGGAAGGAGTGTGTTTAGGGAAAAGTTGGACAGAGACACCAGGGATCCCGACTTTTTCCACTCTAGGCCTCTGTCCAGTCTTCAGCCCCTCTGATCTGGTCTTGCCCCTGGATGTTGCTCCATCAACAAAGAATCCACAAGTGCCTCTTGTATGCCCATTCCTCGTCTCCCTTATTCTGTGCAGAAGCCACACACAGGGAAGGGCAGACCAGTCCCCCAAGCCTGTCTAGGAAAACAGAACAAAAAAAGCACAGTCCAAGGAAAAAGGCACACTCCGAACCTATAAGAAAGCTTATGTTTGGGCTTCTCGATGCCCCCAAATGCCTCCCTATCTACTTCTCTCTCCATCTGGCTTACTCTTGCGATCCTTCTCTTATAGCCCTAATGGACAGATAGAGGAGCAAGGAATGAATGGGTCTATATCCAAATTCTGGGTGCCCTCTGCCCAGCAAAGATGAAGGGAAAACCCCAGTCTAATGCCAACTGTATTCTTTTCCACTACCACTCTCTTCCCTCTTCCCCTAAGGAACCTGCTAACAATTTAGCCACCTCTGGACCTCTGGGAAAAAGACACACCCAGCTATACCTTAGAAAACGTGCCCAGGCACAGGGAAGAGGGGTTCCACAGAACCTCCCAAACCTGCCTATTAGGTAGCCATTACTACTAGAAAGCTTCCCCCTATCCATAAAAGGGAATGGCTAGGCTTTGCCACTCCCCAGGCCAGATGAAAGAGAGAAAGAAATACTGAAAGAAACAAGGCTTTTGCTATGGGCTCTCTTCGTTTGCCTCAATATTTGTGGGGGGATGGAGGTGGGTGGGAAGGGAATGGAAGAGCTGATCTCAGAGTTCTCCTTCCCTCCCATCATTGGGCAAATCTATTTTCCCTTCCCTACCTCTCATGGGGACTTAGATCAGATTGGAAAGGGGATGGTAATTTTTCCCACTTGACCTTCCTTCACTCCCAGGGGCAGGCAGGGCCATGAATGAAGAGGCCACATTTTCACATTCATGACAGCATATGTTGTGTTTCCTGATACGCTGCGGGCGCTATGCCTGTGGCAGGGGGGTGGGAGAGGCCACAGGGAAGAGGGAGAAGGAGGGGGAACATTATGGGGGGGGAAGGGACTGGGGGCTGGGAGCCTGGGGGGCTGGAGAGAAGCACGAACAATATTGTTGTGCAGAGCACACCAGGTGCTCCCTGTCAGCCTGAACAAAAAGGAAGAGTCAGCAACTGAGAGGAATGGGGGGGGGGGAGACTGGAGGCAGGAGCCTCCTGCTCTGATGCATCCTCTCCCTGTTAACCCCTCCCTTGCCATGTAGCCCAGCTCTGGCAGCACCCAGAGCAGGTACTGTGGGGTCTCTCTAGGGCTTATCACCTCCACCATGTTCCTAGTGGCCCGATACAGGGAGAAGTTGCCTCCCTTGAGTCATAAAAAAGTCTGGGGTGAGACATGGTTGGATGTCTCTTCCTTATCCTTCCCCAGCAGAGCCAGAAGGAGAACAAGAAGTCTCAGATAGGAGAATTGTGCCCTAGGATTTAGAGCTGAAAGGGACCCTAGAGATTTAGCATAAATCCAATTATCAGTGATGCAACTGGGGCCCAGAGAGAAGAAAGTCTCTTGTCCAGTCACTTGGGCAGGTTATCTGGGATGCAAACCCAGGTCCTCCGACTTCAGGTCCAGAGTTCTTTCCCATTGCCAAATATCTCACCCAGTAGCAGAACCAAGACCTCATAGTGGGGCTGGTTGATAAATGGAAATCTGTGTGTGAGAGTTGGGGAGGGTGAGGTGAGTATGGATACTGTGAGAAACAACAGAGGGATTTCTCTTGTCTGGTTTATCTTCTCCTGGGCTCTGGGCCAGGGGAGAGCAGCAAGGTTGGGGACAGTTTGCAAAAATCGCTGTGTGTGGGCTCTCCCTTAAACAGTGCTGAGCAAGTATATACTCCAGCTGTGTCCTGTACTGGCCTACCTTCTTTAGGCGAGCGAAGAGAAGAGGCTATAGTCCCTCTGGAAAGCCGAAGACTACTTTAGGAAGTCTGGACTTATACAAAAGAGACAGTCAGAGAACTACCACAGAGCACAGGGGGTTGTAGGGAGTCAAGAGGCTTGAGAGTAGGAAAGGAAGTTGGCAGATTGGGACATTGCAGTTGCTAATACAGAAACTGAAGAAGAAACTCTGTCTTGCTGGGAATGGTGAGGGGGGAGTGAAGGGGAGGAGAAATGTGGGTAAAGTTTCGTAAGAAACTAAAGAAGGCTCCTAATTCTGAGTACCATCCCACTTCAAGGCATTGGGAAGGACCTGAGACCATTGGACTACCCAACACACAAGATGGTCAACCAAGTCTATATGTGGTCTCCTCCTCGTTGCTCAAGGACCAAAATGAAATGATTCCTTCCTTAGCCTAAGGCTCCTGGACCCTGGAGTTGGGGAGCAGACGTGGATTGTCCTCGCCAATCCTTGCGTTCTGTTTCGCTGTTAACTAAGAGGAAGAAGCCCTGAGGGACCAAAGAGTGTATGTATCCCGAAGCCTTGAGCAGGGGCAGACTAGGATCCCGAATCCTTTCTCTGGAAACTCTGCTCCCGCTCCCCTATTCTGTGCCTCCTTTCTTAGTCAATCCCACTACCACCCTCTGCGGGAGAGGAAAAAAAAATGTGGAAAATGAGAGCTAGGCTCCTTTTGAAGCAGGAGCCCTGGGCTCCAGCAGTGCCTCTGGCCACTTACTATGAGATCTTGAGCAAGTCTCTGAGCCTCAGTTTCCTCATCTGTAAAATGGAACGGTTAATACCTGTCCCGCTGACCTCACCGGGTTTGCAGTGGGAATAGCAGATAATGGATGCAAACCTATTATTAAACATGAGCCACTCACTTCCCCCACCCCAGCCCCCCTTTCCATATTCCTGCCCCTCCCTCCCCACGCGCCAACTGCCCCGCCCGAGCGGCTGCGGTGGCGCCCCACCCCCACCCTTTCATTCCTTTGCGGAGCTTCCCCACCCCCCACCCCCCAACTTCCCCGGGGTCACCCACCGCGCCACTCACAGCTGCTTCGCGGCACCGCTAGCGCTGCTCTCATCTCGCCTTCCACCCTTGGCTCAGAGCCCCCCTCCCCGGCTCCAGCTGCGAGCGGAGCCCGTCCCAGGCGCGGCTCCAGCTCCTCAATGGCCCTTCTTCCCCATTACCCTGATGTCGGCCCCTCTCCCCCTCCGCGTTATCGGCTCCGCCAGGGTAATGAGGGCTCTGCTAATTACCGTTCCAGAAACTCCACTCACACTAACAGCTTCATCCGCGGAGCGGCAACATCTGCTCTGTACTGGCAGCGGCCCCCTCCGCTCCTCTCCTATCTTCTTCCCCCTCTCCCCTCCCCTCTCCTCCTCTCCCTTCCCCTCCCTCTTCCAGTTTTCCCCCTTTGGTACCTTCTCTCTCCCCTCTGCCCCCCCCCCCCCCGCCCCCCTCCGCCAATCTTCCCTTTTCCTACGTCCTTCAGATTCCTCTTTAATCTCAACCAGAGACACAGAAACAGAATCCAGAGACCCAGAGAAAACAGAAGCACGACAAAGAGGAAGAGACAGACACTGGTTAAATGAATGCAAATGTGGAGGTGAAGGGTGGGGGGATTCGTGTCCTCGTCGGGCCACTTGGGTATGAGTGTAAATGTGTGCTCGCCGTTGTGTACCTGCTTGTGTTGTTGTGTGTAGCTGTGCGCATATGTATTTGTGTGTGCTCCTGCTGCAGGGGACATGACTAGAGGAAGCTCAGCCCATTTTATTCTGAGGTTAACAGGGGTTGCATAGCACCCCCGGAGAGCACACACACACACACACACACACACACACACACACACACACACATACACACACGCGCGCACACACACATTCTTGCATAAAATGAAGCCACAGTGTGGTGGAAAGGCAGCCAAGCAAACCATTAAGAAAGGTCAACAATATTATCAGCTCCTAATCCAATTAGTTACTGTTTATCCCGATTCTGGCTCATTCGGTGGGGAGGAGTAGGAGGCAGAGACTGAGGCTGGGAAGTGAGGATAGGGACCGCGGAAGGGGGAATGGGGCTGTACCGAGGTGAGCTCTGGAGTAGGGGAGGAAGCCAAGTCACTGAAATGTTTTGATATTTCAATTCCGAAGTGACGATAACCGGTGGCGTTAATCCTACCTCCAGTGAAATGAATTTTGTCCTACTTGGGATAACACAAACCCTTCCCCCCTCCCCATACTGATCCTACCTCTCCTCTGCCCTGAAAATACTGATCCCTTTCCCCCTAACTGTGATCAAGCAAGCAGTAGCTTTAGAATTTAACTATCTGACATGGAAATGGGGGCGGGATGGAAGTAGTAGTGTGTACCTGGCAGGGGCAAGGGTTGGGGAGGGGGTAGAATGATGAAATCGAAGAGGACGAAGGAGGGAGTTCCCACCACTAGAGACCTTTAATAACCTTTTCCTTCTTCTCTGACCTCCCCGAGAACCTGGAGTGGAGCTGGAAGACAGTTCTGGGAGGTTGGGGGCTGCGGCCACAGGTTACCTTCGGAGGGGAGAGGCAGAGGAGGAGATGTTGGTAAATGGGCTATTAGTCCTGAAAGCCACTTCATTAATCCTACAGAACAAAACTGTCCTTCATTTTCTGCTCCCCTTTTCTCTCCCCCACACCATCCTGTCCTGTCCTTCTGGAAGCATTAGCTGGGACCTGGTCTTCCCTCCCCTCCTGGACATGGAGAGGGGAGCTGGGGGAGGGAAACAAAGAAGTCCGCCTCAGACAAGCCTTGGGGGAAGGTGCAGGGGGAAGTCCGACCTTTCCTGAGGTACAGGACTCCCGGAAACCGCAACGCCTGGAGCCCAATAGGTTTTTCACCCGTAGATTCCCTTTTGTACCAACCCATTCTTTTCCGAATGGGACCTGTGGCCCTCTTTCCTGGACCCACTCTCTGGACTGACTGAGGTATGTAACAATTACTGAAGAAACAGAAGTGGTTAGGCCAGATCAGGGAGTGGGGAAGGGAGCAAGACTCAAGTCTTCATAGGCAAAGGTGGAAACAGTAGACAGGATAAAGCAGGCATAGTTGGGGGGTGGGGGTGTTTACTCTTCCTCAGCCTAAGCTCCCTTGGGCTCAGGTGACCTGGGAATGGTTACATTTGCCAGTGCAAGTCCATCTCCCCTACCCCCACCTCTGACTGGCAAAGCAGGATGTCAAAGTAGAGAGCTTTCCTCATTCCCTAAGAAGCTAGCCCAAGGGCTGAAGATCTGTCTAGGGGCAGGATGGTTAGTATTTTGCTCCCTGGGACTGTGTTCCTTGGGGTGAGTGAAGAAAACCCAGAGGATGAAATCCTTCCGGAGCACTAGGCCTTTGGCCCCTTGAAGAGTCTAGCTTCCACAGAGAAACCATGTGATTACTTTAAAACCTTATGACCTGTCCGAGCAGATCATATACTCCCACCAATGCCAACCCTTCCTTCCAGAGCTCCCTGAGATATTGGTTGGGTCAGTCCCTGAGAACCCTCAGGGCATCATTTTCCTCTCCCCACTACTCCATAAGATTATTATTATTAATTTTGGGACCCAGTAGAATGTTAATCTCCTTGAGGCCAAAGACCATTTTGATTTTGAATTTGTATAACCAACACTTAGGATAGTGCCTTACCTGTAGTAGAAGACAAGGTAAATGTTTATTGAATTGAGTTGAACTGAATACTACCTCACAGGTATACAGTGAGCATATAGTAAATCCTATCATTTCCAAAGCATTTTTTTCCAGGTCTCATTTTTTGACCATCACAACAGGGCTTTCTGGGCTACTTTAACACATCTGTACAGATGACTTACCTATGTCTTCTGGCAAATCTTCCATAGGGAATCAGCCCAATGTTCTGATAGCTTTCCTCAAGGTCAATTATCTTACATGGACAAGACAGGTTGCCTATTTCCAAAGGAGAAAATTGGGGCTCACAGAGGTTAAATGATTGTTGAGCCAGTGATATGGGACTAGAACCTAGGTCTACACCCTAATGATTCTGTCCCAAGCCACATGGCTGTTAGTGGTACCTTCATACCACTAGAGATCTAAAGATCTGAGTGTGAATACCAGTTGGGCCCCTGCTACCTGTATGACATCTCAAAAATGACCTAACCCCTCTAAACCCGTTTCCTTCGATGCAAATGAGGGATAAAATGGACAATCCGTTTCATTCAATTGATGTCAAGAGAACTACAAGAAAGCTCTCAGTATACAAGGTAGACTGCCTGTGGGTGGTATTCAAGAGGATATGGACTAGAAGGACCCCACATAAAGGTTTATATTGTCCCCTCTTACCTTAAGTCCCATAATTTTATGACTGTAATCTACCTTTATACTCCTAATTCAATGCTCTTTCCATTCTACTAGCCACATCTTAATTGATAAATTGGCACTTGATAGGATTTTTAGCATGTTGGAAAAAGGTGCAATCAAGGTCCTTTCTCAGACCCATTATCCTACATGGACCTCTGAACATAGAGACTGAGTCCCCTCCATACCTTATCCTGCCCTAAAGAGATCCTAGGGTGCGTGTGGGGCAAGGAAATAGAGGAGAGGGCACATATAGGGCCGTATTCCTCTCTGTTCATCAGCATTGCTTAGATGGACCTTGAGGACAAAACTGCAAAGGGTAAAAAACAGAAATGGAAATCAACTTAGGGATTTTTCAGTCCAACTCCATCATTTTATGGATAAAACAAAACAAAACAAAAACAACCCACCACCAATAACAACTCTGAGGTCTAGAACAGTTAAGTGAATTGTCACCCAGATTACAAGTGTCAGAGCTCACAGTCCAACCTGGATCCCTCGAAGTATTGTTCCTAGACTGTAGCTGACCACTAGCTGATACCTAACCAATCAATCTAGGAGGGGCTGTTATCATGGGAAGGTTAGATATGGGAAAGTTAGCAAGGCTTTCTGGAACACATGGCCTCTAGGGATCCTTGAACAGATCGAACAACTAATATCTGTTGGTCTTCTGAGTGTCCAGCCTTGCACTAGGAGCTAGGGGAGAGATAAGATGAAGAGCAGATCTAACTCCTGGCTCTGGGAACTCAGAGTCTCTTGGAGGTGATAGGACTCAAATGTGAAAACTCACAATAGAAGGTAATGTGTTATCAATGTCAGATACCACATATCAGTGTCAGCATACCAGAATAGTATATCTGTCTGAGTTCAGAGGAGGGAGGATATAAAGTCCCCTTCGGCTCTCATATCCTATGGGCACTAGTGGAATTTCTGATTATCTTGGAGTTTTGTTTTTCTAGGCTCACTTCTCCTGGATGATGAAAAATTGCTCCAGCAGCTTCCCCAGGGTGGGGTGGGGGCGGTGTCCCAGGCTTCAATATCATTTGTGATCAAATTCAATTCCTCATCCTCACTCCAGGCTGCCTAGTCTTTCCCCTTCTGAACTACTGACCATAGCTTTTTCCAGCTGGAGGGTCACTCCCTGATTATTTTACTCTTCAATGGCCACATTACCTGGGCAAGCCTATTGGTTCCTGTGGCTCCTGAAAACCAGAGACCTGAGCGTTATAAATGGGAAAAGACCATTATCGTTGTTCATGGACCCAAGCAATATTTCCCCAAACCTTCCTTCCTCTAAATCCCCAAGTGACCCACCTTAAATCAGGCTTTCATTGCCTCTTGCTTGGACTACTACAAGAACTGGGTTTCTCTACCACCAGCATCTCCATCTGGCAATCATAAAGATCATAGAATTAAAGTTGGAAGGTCAGGCAGTCCAACCCTTTCATTTTATAGATGAGGTATCATGTTGCACAGGATGCCAGAATTCCCTAGAACATAACACTGATAACATCATTCCCCTGCTTAGAAATCTTCAGTGGTTCCCCATTTCTTATTGAAGAACATTCAGATGCCTTAGGCTGATATTAAAGGGCCTCCACCTTAACAATTTTACAACCTACTTCAAACATGTAACTAAGTATCTCACAGGATTTAAAGCTTGGAAGAACTCTTAAAGATCCCATAGTCCAATGTTTTAGATGACAAAACCAGAAAGGCTGTGACTAGTCCAGTGTGATTTGTTATACAGATTGTCCCTGTAAAGCTTATTCTCCAGTCAAATTGGCCTATAAACTCTATGCCTCAGATAACTCTGGATTTTGCTTTATTGACCCTAGCAAGTTTTCCAAAGCCCAGTCCTTCACTGTTTACCCAGATGTAAATGGGTCTTTTCATCTTCTGGATTTCTGGCCTGGAGTCAAGAAGGCCTGAGTCCAAATCTGGCCCCAGAGACTTACTAGCTGGCTGACCCTGGGTAAGTCACTTAAACCTGCTTGCCTCAGTTTCCTCATCTGCAAAATGAGCTGGAGAAGGAAATGGCAAACCACTTCGGTATCTTTATCAAGAAAACTCCAAATGGGTTCAGAGTCGGACATGACTGAAACGACTAAACAAGAGCAACAAAAACCCTAATTAGGGCACTTACTCCCTGGCCATCTTGCCATCAGATCTGATTACTGATGATTTTTTGAACCTTTTCCCCTTATCCTTTTTGAACCTCATCCCATACCTTATCTCATTCCTCTTTCCCACTCACCCCCTCCACCAGTCTCCAATCAAATTAATATTGCCATTGAAGAGGTCATATGTCCATCAATTCCCCTATGGCTCCACTCACCATCCCTGTGACTTCCCCAACCCAAAATATCAAAATATCCCCGTTTTGGCCTTTACTACCTTATATACATTGTCTTCTCCTTTTAGAATATAAGATCTTTGAGAGGAGGGACCGTTGTAATTTTTTTAAATATCCCCAGCTCTTGGCTCATAGTAAGCACGCAATGCCTTTTTATTCATTCATTTCACTAGAATGTGAGTTCTTTGTGGGCAGAGCCTGTGTCTTATTTATTTCTACCTCTGCCACAACTTGGTGGAGCACAAGGCTTCACACATAGTAGGTACATAAAAATGTATGTTAAATGAGTAAAAATTTACACTTAGGAACCAAGGATCCCAAAGGCCATTTATAGCTGTGACAGTATCAGAAGCATGAGGCTAATAAACCGAAGCTGTGGAACCTTCCTGATTAATGGACCAGAAACTGATTTTGAATGTGTCCCTCCTCCCCTTATTTAATTAGTTTTCTGGGAGCCCAGGACCCACCTCTTCCACTGCCCTTAACTTACAGCACAGTTCCCAGAGGGTTTACTGCCTTTTCTTTTCTGCTTGAACCTGGTTCTGTCCTCTCCCCTATGCCCTGTTGTCTCCTACATCCTTCAGATCCTTTCTATTGGAATGCAAGCTTCTTGAGGGCAGGGACAATTTTTCCTTTTTTCTTTATGTCCCCAATGCTTAGCACAGTCCCTGGAACATAGCAAGCTTGCTTAATAAATACTTGTTGATTGATTTGGTCTTCACTCCGTACTCTTGAGGCAGATGGATGGGCTAAAAAGCGACTAATAAGGTTTTTCCTGGTGGGAAGGCTTCTCCCCACTGAAGCCTTACTTCACATACTTAGATCTTCATGACTCATCAATGCTGAATGGGGCCTGTCTAAATCTGAACTTAAATAGGATTTGGGGAGAAGGGCACAAGCAAAGTCCAAGGAACAGGAAGGAATTCTCAGTCTAGGCAGCGAAGGGGATCTTTGTGCATTGGATAGTCATTATGCCTAACATTTTGCTAAAAACCGACTGTTTCTCTTTGAAGCTAAGTTTGAGCATTTCTTGTCTGGGGCTGCAGTTGATCTGTAGTGAGCTGTTCTGGGAGCTCATAGAGGTGAACTAAATGTGAAGACCAGGAGAACCCATCTGGAGTCATCTTTCTGCCATAGGCTGGATACCCTGGCTGAGGGGACAGAGGCTCCTGCCATGTGATCCTTTGTATGTGTGTCCAGATATACTTTAGGGACTTTTTTTGAGAGCTGGGCATGACGGCCCAAGTGGGAAAAGAGAGGAGCAGGTTGGCTGTATCTGGGGCAATGATCACCAGGTCTTACCTGGTGGGGTCAGTTCTTTTTGTGTCTTCCATTTGGGGTCCATTGAGCATGTCTAATTAGGGGCTGAAGGGGTACAAAATGACAAGCTAGGAGGGATCATCCCCTTTCTCTTAAGGAAAATCTCATCTGTTGTTGCTATTCTATGTGTGGTTATCTGGAAACGGTAAAACTGTAGGAATAGGATTCTGAAATCACCAAACCATAGAGTGCACGGGCTGGAAAGGAGCTCAGAGACTAATGCGTCTGATTCTTCATCATAATGACAAAGAAACCGGGGTTCATAGAGAGGACATGACATGTCTAAGGTGCACATTCTAGGTAATGGCAACTAGGGACTAGCACACGTCTTCTGATCCCTAGTCCAGTGCTTTCTCCAGTAATTATGTATGTAGAAGACCCTCAAGGAATGAGCATCTTAGGGGAGACAGCAGTTCCTACAATTTGACATGGGAAAATCCCAGTCATTCTTCAAACTCAGGATTTGCAGAGACATTGGCAGTATCATCCAGGTCTGGCCTGAAAATTCAGTCGAAGCTCCAGGTGTTTCTTAGCCAAGGAAGCAGCATTTGGGGTTAACCAGATATGGTAAGTGAGCTTTGAAATAGGAAGGCTGGGAGAGCCTTGTGCTGATGCCAGCAGCAGCAACAATAACTCCTTTTGTTGAATTTTGTTAATGGTGATTTTTGTTTTCTTTTAATAATCCTCCTGTGAGTTAGGAAGGTAGGTAGACAGACAGTCAGACAGATAGATAATAGATGGATGGATGGACAGACAGATGGACAGGTAGACAAAATTCATGAGGTTTTGGGAGTGGAGGCTAGATGTGTGATTTCATTGGTGTAAGGAACTCCTCAGGAGGAAACTCCCTCTATCAATGCTGATCAGCACCTGCTCTTCAACTCTGTTTTTGTTTATTTGTGGTCATGTCTGACTCTTCATGACCCCACGGACCTTCTATCCTCTGTTATCTCTCAAAGTCTGTCCAAGTTCATGTTCATTGTTTCCATGACATTATCAATCCATCTCATCCTCCGTCATCTTAGAAAACCGCCGGAGGCCCTGAGGGGTCAGAACAAACCTGCCCAAGGTCACACGGTCATTATAGGTCAGAAGCAGTGTTTGAATTCAGGTCTTTCTGACTTTCTGACTCTATTTACTCTGCCATGCTACCTCTCAAACGCCACACTTTAATATTTATAGTAGTGCCGATGATGATCAGCATTTACGTGGAGCTTTAAGGTAGAAGGTGCTTTACGTATATGATCTCATTTGATCCTCAAAGTAGCCTCTTGATGTTGGAGTTTTCGTTAACTTCATTTTATAGATGAGGAAACCGAGACTGAGACAAGTTAAGTGCTCTCCTTATGATCGCAAGGTGAGTAAGCGTCTCAGGAAGGATTTGAACTCAGGATTTGAACGGGTCTTTCTGTTTCCAATTCTAATGGTCTATTTATATCACCAAGATTCACAATTTCACTGGTGTGACAACTCTTTCCACTAATATATGTATATCGGAGAGATAGATAGATCTGTATCTATCTATCTGTATCTAGATATAGATGGATAGATAGGTAGATAGATGGATGATAGATGGACAGATGGATGGATGGATGGATGGATGGATGGTTAGATAGATAGACTCCTTCCACATACAAAGTAAAGGGAATTTCATGAATTTCTAGATTTGATCAATGAATGAATGATCACCAGGTGACCACTTTTCAGGTGATGGACCTTATGAAACTTAATTCTATTGATCCTCACATGACCGAGCTAGGCCTCTACTCAACACCTTTGGTACTACCTGTAAGCATCTGTGCTTCAGTGGCTTGCCCTCAAGATCCCATGGTCACCTCCACCTCATGATGAGGCACTTTATTGCAAATGGTTTTTTTTTTTTCCCATTTTACAGATGAGACTACTGAGGTTCAGAAGACTTAGAAGATGTGTCCAAGGTCAGAAAGCAAGTAAGTGATGAAAGTGGGACTCGAGCCCAGGAATTCTGGGTTTAAACCTTTTGCTATGCAGTACTGCCTCTCATTTCTGACTGTACTGCCCTGACAATCAGTGCAGGGTGGGGAGGAGGCTGAAGTAAGCCTGTGCCAAGGTGCCTCCTAGGGATAAGGAGTGGGGGTGTGGATGATTCCCTGCTGATGATTTGGGCATAACTTAGGCTACATAGAAATTAGATCCATTGAGCATGTCTGATTAGGGGCTGAAGGAAGCAGATAGCTAGGAAAAGAAAGAAGGGAGACTGCCTCATGGGGGTATAGCTGCTGGGAGGGAAAAGATAAGTGTGGAGAGAGAAGGGACAGCTAGTCAGCCTGTCCCTGTATCCTGCTCAATACCTAGCATTTCTATATAGTGCTTTAAGGTTTACAAAATGCTTTACATTTACCTCATTGGATCCTCACATGAACCTTATTGCAATTACTATTACTCCCACTTTACAGATAAGGATGTTGAGGCAGAAAAAACTTAAATAACTTGCCCCAGTTCATATAGCATGATCCGAGCTCAGGTCTTTCTGGCTCCAGGTCCAGCACTTTACCCACCATGCTACCTAACTGCTTACAAGCTGACTTCAGATAAGGTAGTACAGAAGAAAGACAGTTGGTTCTGGACTCAGAGGTCCTGGGATCAAATCCTCCCACTCTCACTTACCTTGGATAAGTCACTTAACCTCCTGGGGCCTCAGTTTCCTCACTTGTAAAATGAGGTACTTGGACTGTGTTCCCCAAAGTCATTTTCGCCCTTAAATCCTCTGAGATACTACTCAATTACATGCTTAAAATGGGATATAAGATTGTAAAGGTAGGTTAAGTCCAGGTTTGTAGAGGACCCGATCAGCCAGGCCAAGAAATTTAGGTTTTAGTCAGTAGGCAACAGGGAGCTATTAGAGGTGTTTGAATAGGGAGACGATATTATTAGAGCTGTGCATTGGGGAGATCACTCTGGCAGCCTGTACAGGAAGGGGCCTATAAAATGAGGGAATTTGAGTCAGGGCCTCTAGGGCCCCTCTAGCTCAAAATCTC
Source organism: Phalanger gymnotis (assembly GCA_028646595.1). Lineage (NCBI taxonomy): Eukaryota > Metazoa > Chordata > Mammalia > Diprotodontia > Phalangeridae > Phalanger > Phalanger gymnotis. The sequence goes on from CM053624.1 coordinate 85,875,014, forward strand.
TGGTCCTTTGGCCTTGTCTCTTAGACCAGAGCAGTAGTAGAGTGAGGGGCTGCTAAGATATTTGGGAGGAGCTGGGAGAGGTTCAGGGCATCTGGAGGATGAGGTCTGGCTCAGTGGAAGAGGGAAAGAGCAGTACTTACCTCACTGCTCAGAGGTCCTCCAATTGAACCACGGGCATGGAGAAGAGAAGGCCCTGCTGGACCTCAAACAAGAGAAATGGGAAATTTAGTGGAAGGAAACATGTGTAGAACCTTTGAGTAGACTCCAAGGACCTTTGGACAGAGGGGGCCTGTGCCAGTCACCCTGAGGAATCCCTCACTCCCAGGAGGGATCCTGGAATTGCTGATCAATTCTGAGAGGTGAATGAGGGAGGTTGGTGTGAGGTATGTCGGGGTATCAAACACCCTGGACTGCATATAGTTTGCAAGACTCAGTGCCACGGGAATGGGAAGAAAATATCACTGGGAAATATTCAACAAAATTAATAAAAACCACAATAAACATAGATAACATTACATTTTAAACTTAATACTCAATCCACAGGGATCCTTATGCAGGGGATTTGGTGGCTCCAGTTTCTATTTGAGTTTGATGCCACTCTTGTAGTGGAGAGGTTAGAGAGCCAGCCTCAGAGTCAAAGAGCCTGGGTTCGTCACTCCTCGCACACATGATGGCCATGTGATCCTGGGCAAGACATTTAACTTCTCTGCATCCACAGACAACTCTGTAAACCAAAAAGCAAGTGCTCGTTAGCAGCATTGGTCAGTGAGTGATGATTCCTTGGGAGGTCCCTAAATCAGTGAAATGGCAAGTCTGGTCTTCCTATTGCACCAAAAGACAAAAAGGGAATTGAGCTCTCTGAAGCAGTGCCATAGAGGCCTCAGTCCTAGTACTCAGATATCTTCTCCTTGAAGGCGACCAAAGGACAGAACCTGGTACTACATTTTGTGAAAGGAGAATGACAGGGAAAGGGGGCTGGGTCTAAACACAGGAAGTGGGGAGCCCCCCCTCCACTTCAGGTCCTTGAACAGAAAGAGAATTAGGACGTGTGCTTTGAACTGGTACCAACATGGGCAGAGAGGCCCACCTCTTCCAATCCTGAGTCAACTCTTTCCAAGGCAGGGGAAAAAGACTCTACAGTCCTAAGGGAAGAGAAAGGCTCTGTCCCTTCATGTTTTCAGGAATTGCTTGATGAGCACAGCTCAGCCCTAAGCTCTAGGGACCTTCGTTTAAACCCTGGATTTGGGGAAACAAAATATTTGTCTCAGGGCAATGTACAAGAGAGTTTTGAAAACTGTGGCCTGAGAAAGCTCTGTTTGGTTCTAGGATGGACCCAGCTTGGGGATGTGCTATAAATGATAATACAGTAATAGCTAACATTCTTATAATGCCTACTATATGCCCAGCATTGTGTAAGCATTTTACAGATATTATCTTCTTTGGTCCTCACAACAATCCTGGCTGCTTTTTTTCATCCCCTTTTTACAGATGAGGAAATTGAGGCAGATAGAGGTTAAGGGCTCAGGGTCATACAGCTAGTAAGTGTCTGGCTGAGGCTGCATTTGAGCTCAGGCCTTCCTGACTCCAAGTTCAACAAAATCCACTGTGCCACCTACAAAGATAACAAATGAATGCATACCTGGAGAAGGAGAAGCTGCCTCTGGCACAGTTCCTGTGGTACAGCTGCCAATGTTGGAATTCTTCTTGGTGGCAGCTATGCCCGGGGTATTGCTTGCAAACTGTCCTTTCTTCTTAAGATGTTCCCATGTTCTAGCAGCTGTCTGCGGGGATCAGAAGAGGCTTGTATCCTACCCCTTTGGTGCCCTCACACCCTCCCCCCCTTTCTGACCCCAGTCACTATTCCTCACTTTTAATTTTCCCATTAGATTCTCTCTATGAATCACAGTAAAGGAATGGAGTTTCCCAAGCTAAAAAACTCCAGGGCTAGCATAGGCTGGTATTTCCTTCCTGCCTCCCACCTCCAGCACATACTCGGGAGCACACACACACACACACACACACACACACACACAATCTATGACCAGAATTGGAAGCCTCAGCAAACCCTCTTTTCTCAGTGGCTTCTCCATCAGTGCCTCAGCAACATTACCCATCCTGTCCCACCCAGCCCTTCTTTGAGCCCATCTGAGGTTCCCCAAATCCCTAATTTGTTTTAGTTACACTTAATTCTTCCTACCCCTCCAATGTCTGGCATGAAGTCCAGATGGCTCCAAATAAATTATTCACAGAATAACCCTGGTCCTGAAAAGAAGCATAGACATTTCAAATGCTACCTGGGCAGAGTCTCTTTCTTTTTCGGATCAAAACCTATTTTTTGCAGGGATGGTGGTGGTCTATTTTCATTGGTTTCCATTTTGAGAATTTCTCTGTTAGGAGACTGGTGGTTTTTTCAGAGGGTTCTTTTTTAGAAGAATCTGGAGGGAGGTCTCCACTGCGTTAGTAAGGAGGAGTTACAATACTTTTTAAACACTATCACTCAAATGAAATTGTCTTCACCTTTGGGGTTTTGAACTGAAAGGTTCAGGCAGAGGGGATAGCTCTTATTTCTTTTCTTTCATAGATTTGACTATGACACTCAAGAAACTTCACTGGCTCCCTATGGCCCATAAGATAACATACAAACTACTTGTATTGGTTTGACAAACTACTTTCCTTTACAATCTGGCTTCAACCTGGCTCTCCAGATTGATTTCACATGACTCCCTACATGCACACTCTGCATTCTAGTTAAGCTGGCTTACTTTCCATCCCCATGCCTCTTTGTATAGGTTGTCCCCTACTCCCACCCCCATGCCTCTAACTCTCTTTTCTCACGTCAGCCTCTGTGAATCCTTTGCTTTCCTCCAGGATCAAGTCAAGGGCCACCTTCTCTAGGAAGCCCTTACTAATCCCTGCCCCTCTCCCTCCTTAGTGCTTTCCCACTGAAGACCCCAGATCCCTTTGCATTTAATTGCCATATATTTTGTATTTACAAATCTAGCTTCACACTGTTTCCCACTTACAAAATGTAAATGCCTGGAGGGCAGGGGCTGTTTTCATTTTTGCAGGCAAGCTCCTGGCACACGGTATAGTGATCAATGAAAGCTTATTGAGTAATTGAATAAACTTTGCATAATTCTGGTCATGCTATGCCAGCCTAAGGACAAACAGATAGATATATATTATTATGGACACACATGCAGATGCACACATCCTGCTAGATACACTTGGCACAGTGCCTGGCATGTAGTAGGTGCTTAATAAATGCTTATTGATGATTGATT